>LPNX010525710.1:446685-503629 GCA_001517045.1 Pseudotsuga menziesii | reverse complement strand
TGCCTCCATTCCCAGAATGGCAGTTGCCCTTACATCTGTCCTACTCGACAGAATGGCTAGCACTCATATCTGACATGGAAGGAACCAATCCTCTCACCATGAAATAATGGCTCATCCCTTACATCTGACCATGGAAGGAACCAATCCTCTCACCATGTCAAAATGGCTATGGGTCTCATCACTTTCTCTTGTGGGAAACCTCGATCTGGAGAACACCAAGCTTCTCCCTGAAGTACTCAAACTTCAGCCTAGACAATGGCTTCATGAATACATTAGCTATATGTTCCTCTGTCGCAACATACTGGAGCTTCACTGCTCCCCTCTGCACCATATCCCTGATATAGTGATACTTGATCTCGATATGCTTCGACTTGTCATGGAACACTGGATTCTCTCACAACTTCACACAACTCTAGTTGTCACAATGTATACAATTAGCATCCAACTGGAGATGAGATAAATCATACAGTAGCTTCCTTATCCATACTAACTCAAAACTAGTTGAACAAACTGCGACATACTCTGCTTCAGCTGTACTCAGTGCCACACAGGATTGCTTCCTGCTAAACAAAGAGATCACACTTGATCCCATACTGAAGCAACACCCTGAAGTGCTATTCCTATCAATGGAAATACCTACCCAATCTGAATCAACATAACCCTCCAGGTTAATCTTTTGATTCGCATCGTACTTGATCACATAATCAACTATACCCTTCAGGTACCTTAGAATATGCTTTGCAATAATCAAGTGAACATGTCTCGGATCTGTCAGGAATTGGATCCAGGTGTTCACAGCAAAGCAAATATTTGGCCTCGTGTTTGTTAGGTACATCAAGGACCCAATCATCTGATGATACATCATAGCATCAACCAAATCTGATGAAGCATCATTTAAGAGCTTCAGGTTCGATTCCATAGGTGTGGCCATAGCCTTGCAGTCCATCATCCCAAACCTCTTCAATATCTCTATTTCATACTTCCCTTGTCCAAGGAAGATTCCATCTATACTCTGCCACACCTCCATACCTAGAAAGTAATACATCATCCCCAAGTCCTTCATTTCAAACTCAATAGCAAGATTTCTCTTCGTATCAGTAATCAACCCATCCGTACCTGTCACAAATAGATCATCTACATATAGTAGAAGTATCATTGGGTTGCCATCTTCAACCTTGTAGTAAAGGTTGGAATCTGATTTACTCTTGGTAAAGCCCAAACAAGATAGAAGCTGTCAATTCTACCATACCAAGTCCTGGGTGCCTGTTTCAAGCCGTACAGGGCTTTCTTTAATATGCACACATGAGACTCCCTGTCATGAGTCTCAAAACTGAGTGGTTTCTCTACATACACTTCCTCTTCCACTACACCATTCAAGAAAGTAGTCTTGACCTCCATCTGGTGTATCTTCCATTTCATTATTACAGCCAGAGCAAGTACTGATCTAATGGAAGTGTATCTAGCTATAGGAGAAAATGTTTCTTCATAATCTATTCCTTCTTTCTGAGAGAAACCCCGAGNCCATTTCATTATTACAGCCAGAGCAAGTACTGATCTAATGGAAGTGTATCTAGCTATAGGAGAAAATGTTTCTTCATAATCTATTCCTTCTTTCTGAGAGAACCCCCGAGCCACAAATATTTCCTTATATATTTTTCAATGCTACCATCTGCAACATGCTTGATCTTGTAGATCCATTTGGAATTTACAACTGACTTCCCTTATGGTCTTGGGACAACATCCCAAACATCGTTCTTCATGATTAATTGGTATTCTTTGATCATAGCATCCTTCCATTATTTTCGTTATGTCGTTTCTTCATAACTGGAAGGTTCTTTGTCAATGAAATCACATAGTAAAGCTACATACCTGGAGCAAGATCTGGTCCTCTTTCTTTCTTTGTGATTCTCTTCTGGAGCCCCATATCTTTCCACACCTTGGATAATTTCTCATACCCAAGAAGGTTTCCTCTTATGAGGATTCTTCTCCAAAGGTGGACCTACAGGTATTTGTGGTTCTTCAAAATATCGATCTTCTTCTTGAGCTTCTTCTTTGTTCATGGTTGTATCATGAACTCTGGGTGCTTATGCTTCTTCAGGTTCTTCAGCAAGTCTCTTTCTGGATTTGTTGTAAGCTGTGTCTTCATCAAATGTCACATCCCTGCTAATGTCAATATTCTTATATCCTAGGAAATATATTCTGTAAGAATTCAAGCTTTCAGAGTATCCCACAAATATACCCTTCTTTCCTGAAGGATTTAATTTTGTTCTCTTCTCTTTTGGAATGTGTATGTACACAGGACAACCCAATATTTTGAGATGGCTAACATCTGATTTATTTCCAGAGAAGACTTCTTCAGGAGTCTTGTTCTCGAGTACTCTATGTGGAGTACGGTTCTGTACATAGATAGATGTTCTGGAATATTTCGCCCAAAGATGCATAGGAAGGTCTTGATCATGAAGCATGGCTCTTGTAGCTTCCATAATAGTTCTGTTCTTCCGTTCCACAATCCCATTCTGTTGTGAATTATAAGGAGTGGACAACTCCCTCTTAATCCCTGATTCTTTGCATAGCTCTTTGAATTTATTCGAAGTGATTTCTCCGCCATTATCTAATCGAAAAGTCTTGATCTTATTTTCAGTGTGGTTCTCGATCAAGGCTTTGAATTTCTTGAATTTGCTGAATACTTCATCTTTGTTCTTCATGAAGTAAACCCATGTCTTCCTAGAAAAATCATCAATAAAAGAAACATAGTATGCATACCCACTTAGTGAGTTTGATGACATTGGACCGCATACATCAGAGTGGATGATTTCTAGTATGCCTTTGGCTTTGCTTTCGCTACTGGGAAATGTCTTCTTTTTATTCTTTCCTTTTACACATCCTTTGCAGACCCCATCATGTTTTGCTTGGAATTCTGGAAGACCTTCAATAGCTTTGCTTGCAATAGGTAATGCTCTATAATGCACATGTGCAAGCCTTCTATGCCCACGTTCACTTGGCTCTACTGTGTCATGGACCAAGGCTTGCTTTGGATGGCCCTTCAATTTGTACAAGACTCCTTCTTGTTCTCCAATCACTATTGCATCATCGATAGTCTTTCCTCTTGGCCACATGATGACTTGACCATCTATGAATGAAACCCTCATTCCTTTTGCATCCAATGCTGATATAGAGAGAAGGTTCTTCTTGAGTCTTGGCACAAACAATACTTCTTTCATTGTTAGAGACTTTCCAGAGTCTAGTTTATAGGAAGATTCCCCACTACCTTTTATTGGATATTGGTAGTCATCTCCTAGCTTCACCTTATGAGGTGATTCATGTTCTGACAGTCTCACAAAGGATTCCTTGAATCCAGTCATATGTTTGGAAGCCCTACTGTCTATAAGGAAATCATCACTTCCACGAGTAATGTTACCTATGAGAGCGGAGATCAAAACATATTCATTTTCGCTTGAAGAATATTCACTTTCATATATGGTTCTTTTCTTGGATGGTTCATCATCCTCTGCAGCATGAGCATGATATCTTCTTTTGTTCCCCTTTTTATTATGAGAGTGAACCTTGTTCTTAGGACAATCTTTTGCAAAGTGTCCTCTTTCATCACATGTATAACATCTCATTTTAGATAGGTCTCTTCTAATGTTATCTCTATGATGAGGATCCTTACCTTTGGAGTAATGAGGTCTTATTCTACCTTTCTTAGAGTGAACCGTGATAGCTTGATCTTCACTACCCATCTTCTCTTCTCAAGCTTCTATCCAATCTTCTTCTTGACTCACAATCTTCCCATAGTCTTCTGAATTTGACTAATTTCTTTCTGGCACAGATCCGTTGAATGAAAGAGTCCCATGTCCTAGGGAGACCATTCAAGGTTTTCATCACAATCTCTACATTCTCCACTTCTTCATCTACAGCTTCTAATTGTTCTTTCATATAATAAACCCTTGTGAAGTAAGACTGGATGGTCTTTGCATTCTGAATCTTCACATTCTTCAATTTATTCCTCAGAGTCATCTTCCGGTTTATGTTCTTCCCTTCAAACAATCTGGTTAGGACATCAAACATAGCTTTAGGTGTCTTGAGAGAGGACACATGTGGGATAAGGTGATCCTTGATAGAATTAGCAATGATCCTCTTTGCCATAACCATCTTCTTCTTGTGTAAGGCCTTTGCCTCATCTCCCTCTAGAGCTGAAACCTCCTCATGGATGTAGGAGTCTAACTATTTTCTTCCAGGACCAGGGAGATCCTATACTTCCAGGCTCAGAAGTTATTAGCTCCTTCAATATGTTCATCAAGATTGGTATGATGGGACATCTTTAAACTGAGAACCTCAAATGGAAATACAAAATATTTAGATCTTACCAGGTCAAGATGTCAGATTTTGATTTGGGGTTGAAATCCCGCAGTACTGGATCAGGAGCAAATTAGGGTTTTTATTTTCTAGAGTTTTGTCCACCAAAATGCCTTGAAATTTATCCCTAACTTTGATTTTGGGGAGGAGATCAATCCAGGCCTGGGCTCACTGAAAAATTCCTCTTCTATGAAAAGCCCTAATTTCTGGCAGCATTGTTGGGTCCAAAACTGAAAAACCTCAGAATTGGATTCTGCTTCGATAGAAATATGCACCCTAAGGAGGAGAGTTATTCCACCTTAATTTTGCTGAAAATATGTGAAGGAAGATCCATAGACTAGGAATCCCTAGTTCCCGCAGCTGCACAGTGTCTTCTTCTCAGGTTAGCTCTGATACCATGTTAGTTTTTCAACATTAAGCTAGAATTATTAGGATCTTTAACTGAGAGAATAACAAGTAAAGCAATCAAACACAAGATACAATGAACACATTGTTTTTCCTCGGGGAAACCATAAATGGAGAAAACCCCACAACTTCCTCATAGATAGAATCAGCACCAAAACAATAAAATCCCAAAACAGTAAGTGATCTCCTGACAGTAGTAATCTTCTTCTTGTCTAGCCCCAGTGTCTTCTCCTTTTTCAACTATGCGCTACACTTGAGTGTGTATGATTTCTGTGATAAATAGAGACTCTATTTCTCTATTTATACTAATCCTGACATGACTAAAAACCTACCAGGCCCGACCTCTACTAGGAGATTCTAATAATCCTAGTGCCCCGAAACTGCAGGGACTTTAACCCTTAGACAATCGGAGGGTTACCCACAATGAATTGACATGACTTGTTTACATTATTGATCCTCTTGATTGGAACATCAGGGCATGACAACATGACTCAATTATATTATAGACACGTCCCGGAATAAACATCGGGTTACAATACATAAGATACATAGATGAATACATTATGAAGTTACAAATACATCAACATTAGAAGGTACGTAAAATAATGAAAAGAGGAAGGGTTTTTTTTTTTTTTTACTGTTCTCTATCATTCTCCATGCTTGCTTTCTTTTCCTGCAAATCACAAAAAAAAAAACGAAAAACAAAAACAAAAAAAAAAATTTCCACACAATGTGATTAGATCTTCATTAGCTTACCCGAAAAGTCTATGTTTTCAATTTTTCTCACTGTTTTTTATTTGCCATGATCGCACAAGGTGCACGGCAAAGAGCATACGTAGCCAAGAAGACAAGAAAAAAAAAACTTTCCCTTACTGTTTCTGATTTGTCGTGATCGCGCAAGGTGCACGGCAAAGAGCATACGCAGTCAGGGAAGGCAATAGTCCGAGACTAAAATAGAAAAGATCTAATAATAAACTGATAAAATATGAGAGATTAAAAAAAATCCATCACTGTAATATTATATTTTCAGATTTGCCGAAATGGGTGTTTCTGGAGCAAACGAAAATGGTTTTCAGTGAAACAAAACTATTTCCCAATGGAAACGGTGCTCCGGACGCAATGGAATAGTTCCCATAGGAAAAAAATGAACAGAAAATTCAGAAACAAAAACCATTTCAAACTTTCGGCAACACCGATTCTAGATCTTGATCAAAACCGAAAGTGGATCTTCATAAAAGCTCTAATACTATGTTCGGGTACACAGAGTACTCCCAAAATACTGAACACCTTCAGCAACCACTTCATACAAATAGATCACATATCAACACACCGATGTTTGTCATGTGGTTAAAACCCTCGACAGGGAAACAGTCCACGACCCCAGCCAAATAGCTACTTGGAACAATTTATTATGCAAAAGAAAGAAAGTTATATATGAGCTTCTCATAATCGATCAACTACCCAAGGACCCTCTATGCTTTTTAAATAGAGATCATACACCAATCGGGTGTTAAGCCATGGATCAATGGTAGGTATGATCTAAGAGAAGTTGAACTGTCGGATCACTCTATGTCTAGAACATATCATGACCATCGGATTAGAATATTTACAAATGCATACTAATGCATACTAAAGAAACACACTTTTACCTAACGGATATATTACACAAGTTGATCTTAACTAACTCCTAAGTGTCTAAATATCCTAACAATTTATGTTCTTCCCTTCAAAAAATTTGGTTAGGGCATCAAACATGGCTTTAGGTGTCTTTAGGGAGGACACCTGTGGTATGAGGTGATCCTTGATTGAATCAGCAATTATCATCTTTGCCATAACCAACTTCTTCTTATGTAAGGCCTTTTCCTCATCTCCCTCTAGAACTGGAACCTCCTCACTGATGTAGGATTCCAACTCATTTTCTTCTAGGACCAGGGAGATCCTATACTTCTATGCTCGGAAGTTATCAGCTCCCTTAATATTTTCATCAAGATTGGTATGATGAGACATCTTAACTAAGAACCTCAAATGGAAATACAAAAGATTTAGATCTGGATTTGGAGCTGATATCCTATAGTGCTGATTCGGAAGCAGATTAGGTTTTTTCTTTTTCGAAGTTTTGTCCAACAAAATTCTTTGAATTTGATCCCTAACTTATATTTTGAGGAGGATATCAATCCAGGCTTGGGCTCACTGAAAAATTCCTCTTCTGTGAAAAGCCCTAATTTTCGGCAGCAGTGTCAGGTCCAAAACTGAAAAACCTCAGAATTGGATTCTTCTTTGATAGAAAGATGCACCCTAGGGAGTAGATTTATTCCAACCTTATTTTGATAAAAATATATGGAGAGAGATCCACAAAGTAGGAAGCCCTAGTTCCTGTAGCTACACAGTCTCTTCTTCTCAAGTTAGCTCTGATACCATGTTAGATTTTTAACATTAAGCTAGGATAACATTAGGATATTTAACTAAGAGAACAAAAAGCACAACAATAAAATGCAAGAGACAATGAACACAGTGTTTTTCCTCAGGGAAACCATAAATGGAGAAAACCCTGCAACTTCCTCAGAGATAAAATCAGCACCAAAGTAAAACCCCAAAAACAGTAAGATGATCTCCCGACAGCAGTTAACTCTTTCTTCCTTGCCCCAGTGTATTTATATTCCTCAGCTATGTGCTACAACTAAGTGTGTGTTAAATAAATATGCTATCTCTCTATTTATACTAATTCCCCACTTGACTAAACCCAACTAGGGCTGACTTCACTAGGTGAGTCTAATAACCCTAGTGCCCTGGAACTGCGAGGACTTTAACCCTTGATCAATAGGAGGGTTACCCATAATGACTTTACATGAATTGTTTAAATTATATAACCTATTTATAGGAACATCTATACATTACATGACTCAAGTACATCCCAGAATAAACATCGAGTTACAATATATAAGAAATACAAGTGAATACATTCCGAAGTTACAATTACATCAACATGGAGGAACGCATATCTGATAAATTTATGATGTATGGAATCTAATTAATGATTATTTAAAGAATCATGTTCAGTAATTAAGCATTGGAATCCATATTACTCATTTTTATTGCATTGGAAGAAGATTTGGTGCATTTTCCCCAAGGGTCGAAATTGTGACTTGGGAGTTGTTTTGGAAAGAGTCATAACAGCATGTATAAACTGAACCATGATGCATATGAGAATTTGAAAATGTCCCTTACACATAACCAGCCTCTTTTTAGAAATTCAAGTGAGTTTGGGATCATTTGTGAAGCCATTTCCAGCAATTACCCAAGGGGAATTGAAGCCCCAATTTGCTAGTAAAGACTCTTACTATGAACAAAACATTCAGAAAGTTTGCAGAAGTAATTGGGAGGTCAAAAAACATACATGAGCATGATATTAATTTATATTATCATTCATGTACCTTAATATAAAATTTGGAAGCATTTGGGTCAATTTGGAGGTCTAGACATCAAAACTAGTCAAGAGCCAAAATTGTGAACAAATTGAAAAATTAGGCATTTTAATAAAGTTCCAAAAAGGGAAAATTACATGGCATGTCCAAAGGAAAAAGATTTTGTTGAAACACCTTCTATGGGTCCTTATGAATACCTATATAATTCCATTCACTCTACTTCTGATGCATACATCGATGATCAACATTTAGTAGCATCATATTCTTACCATCTGCCCTATTGTCTAGATTCCCCTCTCCCAACTCTTGATTATATCTCACAGGATTTTCCATCATATGAGTCTATAATGGAGATTATGATTCTGGATGAATATTTATGGGAATATCATCATCATACCTCCTATTTCCTTCCTAATGCCAATTTGGTAGATTCTGATTGCATGTCTCTTATCAGTTTCAATATTGTCGAACATCCTCAGACACATGTACTATTGCAAGGTGTTGATTCTGAAGGGAATTTGTGTAACATTACTCAAACCATCCCCATCGACATATCGGTAAAGCCAAGAGTTGTTGAACATGTTCATGTAGTCTAGAACTATTCAACAACAAAAATTGAAAATTACCAAGGTCTTTTCAAAGAATTTAGAGATATTTTTTCTTAGATTTATGAGGAAATGATTGGGATTGTTCCATCCATTATAGTACACGAGATCAAGTATTACCCGACGAAAAAGCCTGTTAGGAAGAAACTCCGTCAAGTCCACCCTAGAAAAGCTACAGTGTTAAAATATTAAGTCAAAAAGCTTATGAAATTTGGTTCCATTTATCCCGTTCCATTGACAGAATGGGTAACTAATATTGTTCATGTTTCTAAGAAGTTATCCACTATTAGGGTTTGTATTGATTTTAGGGACTTAAACAAGGCTTGTCCAAAATAAAACTCTCCTAGTCCCTACATCGATCAAATCATCGACAACTATGCTGGAAGTGTCATCTTCTCCTTTATGGATGGCTTCTTTTCCTATAATCAGATCAAAATATTACGCCTTAACCAGCATAAAAGCACATTTATTCTCCCATGGGAAGTCTTCGCTTACCGTAAGTTTCCTTTTGGATTGAAAAACATTGGATCTACATTCCAAGGAGCCATGTCCTATGCCTTTCACGATATCAAGCACATAGTGGAACCCTACCTGGATGAAATGTTTTCTCATTCACGACGAAGGGAGGATCATTCAGGACATCATTTTCCTTAGATGTCATCACTAACATATTCATCCTAGTCCACATAAGTGCGTCTTTTGCGTAGAGACTGGACATCTACCTAGATTTGTTGTTTCCAAGGATGGTATCCATATTGATCCTTTGAAAATTGCTATAATTGTGGCCTTACACCCCCCCCCCCCAACCACATTACATAACTCCAAAGTTTGAAAGGGAAGGAAAACTTTCTATCATTTCGTGGGAAATTTCGCAAAAAAAATGCATGGCTATATGTGTTTGTTGAAAAAGAGCACTCCCTTCATCTGGGATGATCTGGCTCAATGTGCTTTCGATAATTTAAAACATGTTATCACACACCCGGCTATGTTACACCCCCATAATTACTTGAAATAATTTCTACTATATATTATTGCCTCCACTAATACCATTGGCATCATTCTACTGCAGGAGGATTCAAACAGACAAGAACATGTGATTTATATCCCAGCAACAAACTTTTGGACTCCAAAAATCGGTACTCACATGTGGAGAAGTTATCTTTGGATATGGTAATTGTTGTACAATGTTTTCATCACTACATCCTACTTCGCACCACTATCATTCTCGCGGATTAATACCCCATGTACTACATCCTGACCCGCCAAGTACTAGGGGAAAATATTATCATTGGATTGTTATCCTGTAAGAATTTGACCTAGATTTCACTAAGACTAATTACAAGAAATACTTAGTTTTTACGGAGTTGATGTGTGATATTCCCCGTGATATAATAGAAACTGATCCCAATGACTCATTACCTGATGAGTTCTTGTTCCTGATTAGCATGATCATCCTGTGGTATGGAGGTTTCATCATATATCTCCAAACTCAATGTTTTCATCTTGATCTATCTTTCGATGATCATTGACGCATTCAACATCACGCCAATTATTATTTAATCATCAATGATACCCTATATCAGTGTGGTATTAATTATATTCTCTGATGATGTTTAACACATGACGAGGTTGAGCAGGTATTGAATGGTTTCCACTCTAGATCATGCGGCGATCATATTTCTGGGATGGCTATGGCCCATAAAATCCTTCATGGTGGTTATTTTTTCCCCTCAATCTTTAAATATTGCCATGAAGTAGTCAAAAAATACTCACGATGCTAGCTATTTTATCCGAAAAAGTGCACCCACCTTGTTCTGCTACACCTTGTTTGTCGTTTTCCCTTTCGCCAAATGGGGAATGGATTTTATGCATTGTAATCCTATGTAAACCAAGGGGAACGGTTACATCATTGTAGTTGTTGATTATTTTACAAAATGGGCTGAGGAAAAGCCTACATATGCATAGGATGGTAAGACTTTCACCCTCTTCCTTTTTAACCATGTCATTTCTAGGTTTAGGATTCCTCAGGCCACAGTGACTGATCACAAATCTCATTTACATAATCAACTAATGGCCGAGCTAAGCGCCAAGTTGGGTTTTTGTCATGAAACCTCAACCCTGTACTATCCACAAGCTAATGGCCAAGTTTCATCCATTAACAAAGTATTTAATACCATGCTTTGTATAATGGTTGGAGAACATAAATCAAATTGGCACTTAACATTTTTTTCGACACTTTGGGCCTATAGAACGTCTGTCAAAACAGAGACTAGTTGAGACCTTTTCAATTATTCTATGGACTGGAAGTTGTTTTACCTATTGAATGTGAAATTCTGTCAGTGAAACTAGTTGTTGAGCTTCTGCCTAATACCTCGATCGAGGAAGAATATTTCCTTTATCTTACCAACCATGACAAAACACAACGAGATTTTTCTTTAGCCAATGAGTCGCATAAAAAACATATCAAGGCCTAATACAATAAATTGATTCAACCTTGTGTCTTCAATGAAGGAGACCTTGTTCTGGAATTCGATCAAAAACATGATAAATTGGGGAAGTGTAAGCTTGAATCAATGTGGTATGGTCCCTATATCATTAGCAAAGTTTTAGTTAAAGGGGCCTAGGACTTAGTAGATTATGACGGAATACTATTTGGGAAGCCTCGCAATGGATTGTACCTGAAAAGATACTATTCCTAGAGCATATTGCATCAATACCTTGTACATTTGTGTATATTTGAATTTTTAGTGTGGTTTATTATTTTAGTATGGTTTTGGGCCTTGTCTAACACTGCTTATTCGATGTTATGTTTTAAAATTATGCAGATGACTCTTTACTATGGTTTTGTCAATGATGTTAGCTACCATACCCTAAATATCACTTCAATAGCCTGGGTACTTTATTCCCAATCCCATGACCTAGTTAGTTTAGGGGAATTTTTCCTAGGTACCACTACCAACAATATTGTTGAATATCATGCACTGCTAGGGTTGTTAACCAAAGATTCATCTCATGATATTGATCACTTGATCATCTTTTTGGACTCCCAGCTAGTGGTTTCTCAGTTGAACCATGTGTACGCCATCCAAAACCCAATACTTCTTCACCTTTTTCGAAGGGTACGTGTACATGAGAGGTCATTTGAATCTATTAATTATTAACATGTTCCAAGATCTTTTAATTTGATTGTTGATTCACTTGCTAATTACATGTAGGATTGGCATATTTCCCATTATTGACATATTGATGTGGTCTCGAGACCTGTACTGAAGCATGCTAGCTTCAGTACTATAAGCTAAAAAAAATGAAGCTCATAGCTTTCAGTGTACATATGGTGTGGATCCCTAATGATGATCATGATAGAACATAATGGCCTTTGCTACTCTACACAACAAACAACCAAAATGACTCAACACACCAGTTGTGTGTCGCTCGTACCTCCTAGGGAGGTCATCCACCGAAATCTTAGGTATATCTAGTTTCATCCTATTGAGGTTATCCTCAATATCATTCATCTCAGTATCATCCTAGCATACAAATCGAGCACCAACTCACCTATCGATCGATGAGGACCCTCCTGGTCTTGTTATCCCAACATCTGCATAGTAGGAAACATGTATCATTTCCACGCATAAAAATTATAAAATTGTAAAAACATAAAAACATGCATTTTAGTGTCTTACTTACTGAGATATCCCCACTCCTCATCTTCAGGAAGGGATGGGTCTGGATCTCCTAGAAAATATCTTCCTACATAGGCGTATTCCTCTATCATTAGGATCTAGTCATCTAACCAGTGGAAGAAGGATTCTCCATATTTGACCCTGGGACCCCCGCCACCATGGCGGGACATAACCTCAACCCACTAAAGCATGCACGGATCCCTTTCTCCAATATCATTAAAGGCCACCTGAGGACTCAACAATCCAAACTGCTCGAAGAAAAATGACACTAAAATAGTACCATATAATCCAAATTGGTTTAACTCACCATGGTGGCACATAGTAAGTTGTTCTTTGAAGGTCACTAACAAGCCTTCAACCCAATTAAAAATAATTGGTGCCATTTCCTCTAAGGAGTACAACATGTGGGCCTCGGATTCCTGATGTGCTCCATGACTCCTAAAAACCATCTGCATAGTAAAGAGGACTATCCTCAAAGTAAAATCCCTCGCATCCTTAATTGGGATATTTTTCCCACTCATTTGGGTACCTAGGAAACAATATTGATCGATGAGGCCTTGAGTAGTAACATCCCCACCTCAAGGACCAGTCAGAGATATGGGCGCTCCTCACCTTCAAATACCTGTAAGGAAGTAGATGTCTTCCACTTCTATAGTGAGTGTGTGTGCACCCACCTCAAAATGTTGTTTCTCGGGATTCCACATCCTGATTATGTACTCCAGTAACCTGATTTGTTTCCTCATGCTAGGAACCTGAATAACTTTAGAAGCCCGCATTTTCGAGATACACTTATAGTTCAATGATCATTTACCCCATGAATTTCATCTAATTCAAGTTCCCTTTATTTCCACACAACCATTTTTGTTTGTGCAACCTTCCAAACAATCAAATCAAGGAATTAAGCATCATTTTCAACCATTTTAAACTCTTAAAAATATTTGATTTGGATCCATTTTTTAGCATTCTAGGGAAAACGGTGCCACCACACTCGCTCCTTTCGAATAGAGTGGTGGCACCACACTTTCATTTAAGGAAATGTACGGTGTCACGCAGCACCATAGTTCCCGAAATGGAAAGGTGTTGTTCCCATAAAGTGCATTTTACTCTTAGAAAATGATCTTAAAACACCTAACAAATGCATGAAATCAAAAAAGGAAGCCATATAAATGAAGAGAAAGAGATCAAGATTTACTTTATCTGGACGGTTAACCAAATGATCGATCGTATCCTCCACAATTTGCACGCTAATATTTCTCTCAAAAGGGCCCTTTCCTATCCAAAAATGGGTAAAAAAATAGTAACTATTTGTTTACTATTCATTAGTTTTATTTACCATTTTGACCTTTTATTTTATTTTATTTATTATTTTACCCTTAATATAGATAATTATGGTCTAATTTTTTTATCAGTTTGGGGTCTAATAGTATTTTTGAGAATTGTAGGTCATGAGGAATTGTTATTTTTGGATATGGAGGAGTTTTCTTTTCATCTTTTTTGTTCTCATTCAAAATGAAAAAAAATCCAAGGATAATTTTAAAACTTTAGGCGTGCTCGTTAAACCCTAGAACTAATTTTTCGAGTCAACTTTTATGACTTTTTGGGACTCGCTAAACCTCTTCACAAAAAATAAGGCCTAATGGAGTCCTCTTTAAGCTCTTTTCTGACTCCTAAAATGTGAAAATATTTTCGAGTGAACTTATCATCTTCATGCTCGTAAAAGGAAATGAAGAGTTGTCTTTTCGAGGGTAGTTTACCCTCATTTCGGTTTAGATTGACTATTTACAAAAAAGGTACACTCTATTCGTTGACTAGAAGAGTTATCCATGGTATTATTTTATACTTTTGTAGGCCTTAGAGACTAAATCATACGAAAAATGACCTTTTGGATTCTTCTTCAATCTCGTTCAGACTCTCTAAACATGAATGGCACTGATTTTCCTTTCATTGGACTCGTTAAATCAAACATTGAAAGACCCTTTTCTGGGAGCGAACCCCTCCTTTCTTAGGTTCAGAAAACATATGAGAGTGGAATTATCTCATGAAATTTTTCAACGAGTGTTTGTTACCCTGTTTGAAATCATTAAAAAGTAAAGAAGCACTCATCAATCATGATGGAGAAATTAAGGGAAGGGAACTATGTTTCATTTGCAATAATGGAAGTTTCATAGTCACCCTTGAAAATGGAACCTGTCTACATTTCATTCAAATAGTTGGGTATTTATCTTGTCTCTAAGTCGATCCATTTTCATGAGTCATGATACTCTTCTGATTCTTTTCAAAGAATCCACCTCGTCAAGTCAATGCTGCTAAGTCTTTGGTCGTGCCGCCCAAAGTTCAAAGTAAAGTTGTGTTGAGAGTTATCCTATGTAGTTAAAACCAACTTTATATCATGTCAGTTACCTTTTAGTTGGTCTTGTAGTTACTTCATACTCAAATTCTAGAAATTTGTTCCTAGTTTCGTGTTGTTGATGGGGATTCATCATGGACTTCCTTCGACGAGACTATTCCTGTCAACTTCAACACATATTCCAAGAATTAGTCTTAGAAACAAGTCAGTACCTTGAGATCTTTATACATCAATGAAATATGTTCTCTCTTTTGACAATGGGTTTACAACATTATTGGCCTTTGATCAAAAGATTCGACCGATTGTTTGGCATCATTCCATCTATTCACATTCAGAGGAATGTACTGGGGTACCTTAGGAATCATTAACATTAATGGTGATCTCCTTTTCACTTGTTAATGGTTTTCATTATTGACTAGTAGTGAAGTGGTTTCCACCATGTTCAACTTCGAGACATTTATTCGCATGGATAGAATAGTACTTTGTAGAAGACAAGATGAAGTCCTTGGGTGTCTGTTAAGAATTCATTTCTTTCCCCGGGTTGTGATGGATTATTTGTATGAGTCCTAGTATGGATCCACATTTGTATATGTGGGTTTGTGCTCATATTTGTGTCTGTATGACATAGATATACATTGTATGTCTAGTAGCTATGTCCAAATTTGAGTATTCCTCATGGATTTGTGTTGTGTCTTAGTAGCCATGACTATTTATATGTCACATGGATTTGCATTGTATTGGTCAAAATCCATGTTGTGAGTCATATGGGTATGTATCAAAGTGTAAATGTACTATAGGATGGCCTTGGTCGTTGGTGAGTTCTGATATTTGGACTATTTCCTCGAAGTGATAACTTGTTCTTACAAAGAATTTGCATATCCTTTCCCTCTAGCCTCATGATTTGGGGGGCTGTTACACATAATTATCATCCACATCCTTTTGCGGGATATGTATCTCAATACTTTCCTCAAATTCCACAAATATTGGAGTTGAAAATGAGTAAGGATGGATATAAAAAAAAATTCCACCACCGCACTTTACCTGTGAGAAACCTATGGTACCCACTCAGTAACTCCTTTTCTCCATTTGCAAAGAGAGGTGCTACTTCTTGTTGCTCACTTACAAGTATTGATGCTCCCTTAGAACTGCCTATTCTCCTTGGAAAAGGCGTAGTACTCGACTTATGAAGGTAAAAAAGGAAGGTTCGAGAGGCTTCTCGAAGCTATCCTTCATGGAGCCTCATCCCTATGATTTAGGACAACTCGAGCTTGAGATCCCCCATTCTAGGATCACCCCTCCACCTCTCCCATAGAATCGCCCTCTTATCATATGCTCTCAATCCTTTATATACTAGTTCACACCTCATGGGAAAAGGTAGAAAGAATGTGTTATAGCTTCCAAATTCAGGATAAATTCAATCAAACCCTTGAGTGATTATTAGGAAAGTTGAAGGCTCTGAGGCAAGTTTCCTTTGAGAAGTGTTCTCAAAACCAAGGCATTGGTTGTATACTCTCCTTCTTTATATTTTAATGCAAATATAGTTTCTTTCCCATAACCATTTGTATGTATGATTATCATTATGTGTTTATTATTTAACTCCTTGGTCTTTTACATAGGATTATAAACAATCTTCTTACTCTCACATGGTTTGTGTTTTGTTGTGTCTTTTCCAGGTTATCCGCATAGACCAATAACTTCAAGATCCATACCTTTACAACCTGTGGAATATGAAGAAATAAGTTAATTCAAGTAGCGTGTTTGATCCTAGGGAAAGTTTCTCTATTATGTAGTTTTTTTTGTTCTAGTTTTGAGTCTTTCAATCTAGGGAAACAACCTATGCCAGCACTGGATACGAATTTCTAGTAACACCCATTTTATTTTCCTTCTAAAGATAATATTTGTTCCAAGAAGTACTTAATACTTCCATGATATTGCATGCAATATCACCAACATTTCATTTTCATAAATTGGTTTCAATAAGTTTTTTTTCATTTAATTTGGTAAATTTCGAAGACAAATGGTCTTCCTTATTGCATTAAAATTGCACCAATGTGATGGTCTAAGGCATCACATTCCACCATAAAGGTTTTTGTGAAGTTGGGAGTTGCTAATACAAGATTTGTACATATATCAACTTTAAGTTTTTCAAAAGATTTGGTTGCTTCTTGAACCCAATAGAATGCCTCATTTTTTCAATAACCTTATTAAAGGTGATACTATTTTACCATAATTATTGATGAAGTTGTGGTAATATACCATGAATCCTAAGAATCCTCTAATATTTTTCAAGGTTTAGGGAGTTGGTCATTCCATGATAGACTTAATTTTGTTAGGGCCTAGTATGATTCCTTTTTGAGATACAATATGACCCAAAAATTTCACTTCCTAGATCCCAAAGGCACACTTAGAATACTTGACATACATTTGTTGCTACTCCAATAGTTTTATGGCCTTGTCAACATGTTGTACATGATCTTCCAAATAATTTTTATATATTAGTATATCATAAAAAATACTAACACAAATTTTCTACGCAAAGTTTTAAAAATAGAATTCATCAATATTTGAAATGTGGAAGGTGGATTGGTAAGGCCAAATGACATCACCAATAATTCACAATGACCTTGATGTGTTCTGAATTTTTATTCTTTAATGTATTTTTTCCTCGTTACAATTTAATCCTATGAAAAATAAATATCCAACTTGGTAAAGAAAATCTATCCTTGTAATTAATCTCATAATTAGTTAATGACGAGAATAGGGAACTTATCTTTAATGAACATCGAATTGATCTCTCTATAGTCTGGACACATACAGCATGAAATTTCTTTTTTATGAACCATCACCACTAGTGTATAGAAAACACTCTAGATGGGTTCAGTGATGCCTGCATGTGACATTTCATGAACCATGTTTTCGGTTTCACTATTTTGTGCATATGGGTATTTGTAGGGTATGATGATAGGTGGTGCACTTCCTAGTTGCAAGTTAACACCATGGTCATTATATCTAGTAGGTGGAATAACTTTAGGAATTTCTCCAAATACATTGAAATGTTTGTTAATAACTTGTTGGAGATCCACTAGAATAGAGGGTATATATTCTTGAACATGTAGCAAGAACAATTGTGCAATTACTCCATATTGTCCCTTTCTTAGAAATTTTATCATGATGTTAGAGATTATCACTTTAGATGGCTTCCTAGGAATACCTCAAAGTTGATTTGCTTTCCTTATGAACACAATCTCATGAAAAGTTATTGAAAATTAAGAGCCAATATTACCAATGATTATAGCCACTAGATCCCTAGTACAACATTGACGCCACCAATTTGGATTGCAATCATCGGACTATCCAATAAATAATCCCCATAGTAATATCAATAATATGTCATTTCAATAAAAAATGTATGGTACCTCCATTTGACATCATTACCTGAAATTTTGGTGTTGGCTGATATACAAAACAATTGATAATTTTGGCTAATTTGCAATTTATGAAGTCATGGGTACTACCATAATCAATAAACATTGTTACCTTTTCCTTTTTTATATATCCTTCTATCCTGAGAATTTGAGGAGTGATAATTTCCCCCAATGCATGGAAAGATATGGTTGAAGTCGTAAATTATATATCTACCTCTTGAGATTGTTCTTATTGTGGATCATCTTTTTGTTCACATTCAATATAGAATAATTTCTTCTCACTACACTTATTACATTTACTCTACTTGTTGTCACAATTGAAAATGGTCCATTTTCTCTTCTTTCCTCCACTTGTTGAAGTGTCAACCTTGTAGGTTAATTGAGGTTGTGAGGCGAGGGGCGGTGCATTTCCCTTTATATAGATGTTAGTAGCATCCCTTCTAGTAGCCATATTTTTACTTTCAACTTTCCATTCCAAACTAAAATCTTTATCCAAATATATAGGTTAAAATAGATGTACCTCATGTTGAATTATTTCCTTTAGAGTTCCCATAAAGAGATCCAAAAAAATATCTTTTAGAATTTTCTTCACTCTAAATCTCAACTTATGAAACTAGTTAATTTCCTTAAGAAGGTGTTACTCTTAATATCCCCATAATGTGCTATAAATTATTATGTAAATATAGACCAAGAAAAAATAGATTTCATTTTACAATTAGAAACCCATTGGTACCATACATATTGTTTAGATTCTAAATATATGGATGTTATAGTTATATTTTGTAAAGTTGGAACTTGGTATAAATCAAAGAATTGCTCCATTTGGAATATCCATGCTATTGGATAATTTCCATCAAACTTTTTCATATCAATATTGGGAATGAAGTAGTTCATTATCCATAAGTTGCACCCATGATTATGTGTATATTGGAGTAATGATCCATCAAGATTTTAGGACTCTCCACTCTTTTTCTCTAAGTATAATATAATTTTATCCTAGGGTGATGTGGACTCCACAACCTTGTTATCCTTATCCTCTTCACGAGGAGTTGAGCTTTGGGTAAGTAGGTTATTTATATCCTTCACGAATTCCATCATGTTTTATGAGGTCAACTTGAATATCCACTTTGAATGTTTGGAATTCAACTTGCACATCACCTTTGAATGTTTGGAATCCATATTTCATATCCCCTTTGAATTTTTTTGGAATTCAACTTGCATATCCCCTTTGAATATTTGGAATCCATATTTCATATCCCCTTTAAATTTTCATAATTCATCCTTATTTACCATATTCATTTTGTCCCCATTTTTTAGCAATGTATTTTCAAGGTTGTCTAATCTATTAGTAAGCTTGGACACCAAAAGTTTAAATATTAGTGTTCATCTTGTGTTATAGATGAGCTTTCAATAGGTTTAGTGGGTGTAGAATTCCTTCCTCCACCTTTTTCCATTTGATCCCATTGATATTTATTGTTTATATTCTCTATTTAATCATTTTCACACCTTTTAAATCACCAAAAACATATATTTCAATCAATACGTATGCAAGTTTCAAGTTGGCATGCCCTTAAAAACCCTAGTTTGTGGGTTGTCTTGAGGGATGACCTTGCTCTTGAAATAACTCTAAAACTTTGGCCCCTCTGAATTTGAATTTTTTTTTATAATATCATAGTATGTCTTCTTTGCATTTCCATATTTTTTACCCAATTGTGATGTGCCAAGGTAGAGTTATGGTAACTTTCCCAAAACTATTATTTGTGTCCCTTTCAAGAGAGAAAAAGTGTACTGACTACCATGTGTTAGAGTTTCAATATCTACTTATGAAATTGTTACCAAAAACACTATGGTTCATTTTATTTCGGATACAATAAGTGGAACTCAATTTCAATATCCCAACATTCATATATAACAATATTACCTAAAATACCTGTTTGAGACTGGTTTTTGGACTAGTAAAAACCCCAAACTTCAATATACTATAAAGACTATCTTATAATGAATCAAGACCTAAAACTTCTACCATATATATTTTGTTATATCCTCTGAGAAATACTCCAAGTTTATTTTTTCTGAAACGTCCTTCAAAACTTTATAGTGAAAATGTATTTGATACCAAACATTATGCACCAAATTCCCCAAAATAGCATAAAATAAGAAAGAGAGAGCAATCCAATGACTTAATAATGGGGAAAGGAGATGAATAAAAAGCCTCTTAGAGGGAGAAACCTCCTTATACAATGCACCAAATACACAAGACAATACAATATGATTCTAAAGCTAGGTCTCTTTGGTATATATATAGGAGACAAAGGGTACAATTACAATTCTAGCCAACCAATAAAGACAATACTAATATAACAAAAGAAAATTAGTGTCACAATATATAGGGATTAACATATTCATTTGCTAAGGATAGATATACCAATAATTATGTTTAGTTGATGTTTGATTTTTAGGGAGTGAACAAAATTTGGTGGTTGTATTAGTTATCTCTCTGGCTTGAAAGACTAGTGACACAATTTTGGTAAATCTTAAATGTAAGTTCAAGCAAGTCAAATATTTGACTTTCAAATTCCTTTTTGTCATATTTTCTGGCAATAGAGGGATCCCAAAACTTAGGAAACATCATTTCAAAAAAATTGTACATATATGATACCATGAAAAAAATTGTTGCGTGAAAGTATTCACATGGTTGAAGCTTGCTTCTTTTGAACTCCTCTTCCTCAAAATAACTTCTAAATTTTGAACATTAATGTATATTATAAAATCTTATTGTGTTTTGCAATGATGTGGGAATGTGACAACGAAGAGTTGTTTACATAAAAAAGTATGAAGTGATGGGAATGTGAGACTCTAGGGTTGTTTACATAAACATCATTTGTTGAAATGGAAATGAGACATGTTAGAATCAAATAATCATCAATCGTTGAAATTAAATATTTTTTTAAATATGTAAACTATCATGGATATTCCACTAGAACAGTTTATCAAAATAAATCCTACAATATTTTTATACCTCTTATTATTCAGTGTTTTACTTTAGATTCGTATTTGATATTACTAGCTTAACATAGAAAATGTTGAAATAAAATTCAATTGAAATCAAAGAATCCAAGAAAGTAACACGCAATCCACAGAATGAGCACATGATATACCCTAGGAAAATGTGATGCAAGAAAAGCCTAGCTAGGAGGTGAGGCTTATACGTTTCTTTTTTCTACTTAGTTTTGAAATGAAAATACAAAGAAAGTGCACTAATTATAGAGCTACCATGGGCATTGTGGATTGAATGGTTATTGCAAGGTATTATACATCCTTTGTTATTATTCACACTCCCATATTCTCTCCTCAACTATGGAACAATAAACAATACAAAAAGACTGGAACCCCTTCCTTCCCTAGTGGCATGGTGTTTAACATGTCTTGATAGCTTTTTAGGGTTAGGGAAATTAGGGTTTTTTCATGCCTAAACTTATTATTGGGGTTAATTTTTTGGACCCTTTATAAAGTCCACACATGACTAGCCACATGTGTGAGTAATGGAAGATAATGTTTCATCCACTAAGTATCATGATGGTCAACATTATAGGTGAAGTTGCAGTAATCATAAGTTTCTCATTGGACCTTTGAATGAGGTGATATTCACCCCATTGGAAAGATAATTTTGTGTAGAAAAATGTCGAGAGATTGGAACTTCATTTATAAAATTTTCACCAAAAAATGATGATTTAAGGTCTCAAATAGACTTCAAAACTTTCCAGACCTCAAATCACCAAAGTGGGAATTGCCACTAAAATGGTCCATATAAGCTAATAGATTTGAATTTTCCACTCATAAAGTACCAAAATAGATAACAAACTATATAATTATCATTTTCATGTCATATCTCCCCATTTAAGAATTATTTTCGTCACCAAAATATTTTACTAGAGGTGAGAAAATTTATTCCTCTACCTTCTCCCCAGAGTACCATTTGTCCTTGATTGAAAATTGTCCTTTCAACCCAACCTACTAAAGTTCATGTTTCCCTTATCTAGTTGGTTCATATTGCTTCTATAAAATTATGGCTTTTGCCATTTCTTCTTGATCTTTCCATGCTAATTGCTCTATGGTAGGTAAGACTTACACATCAATTTGTTGGTTCAACATGGAAGGCTCATAGAATTTTAGATTCTCCACATTCACCACTAAATAAACATATGAATATGGGGATAGATAGAGTCTATAGGATTTATCCACTATAAGGAAAACACCTTGTAGTAGAGTTTTTTATGGGACCTCTCAAAAAAAATCCCCCCTTATCTATTTATAGAAAAGGTTGCTAGCAAAGGTGAGCGACCAGAGGTTTTAGCAAAAAAAATTGTCAGAATTCCTATTCCATTATGGAGTGTTGGTGTGTTTTAGTATCAAACAGAAAAATGCTCCATGTCTATAATAACAACAAAGAAAAAACATGTAAAAATACATCAGTTCTACAGTTTGGCCAAGGCACATTAGTCTAGGAACACCAGTGCTTCAATACAAATGCACATTGGAGAGAAAATATCCCAAAAAAAGTCGGTGCTCATCTTTTGGTATGGGCGCACCAGTTCTCATATTTTGGTATGGGTGCACCAATGCTCCTTTTTTAAATATATGTGCACAGGTGCTCATGTTTTAGATATATGCACACTAGTTCTCCTTTTTTATGTTTTGGCATACCAATGCTCTTTTTTAGGTTTTGGAGCACCCTTTCTTATAATATGCCAAACCGCTAGACGATAATTCATGTTTTTTTAATTATTAAAAGAAGCAAGAAAAACCTAAAGGTGACTCAGATTAAAAAGAGCAAAAAGTGAGGGTTCGTTTCATTTGTTCATCTCACATGGGATAAGAGGAAGAGGAAGTGTCTCTACATGACAATGCAATACATGTAGGCATGATTTCAAGGAAATATAAAGAGAATTGTAGCCAAGAAACTTTTTTTTTTCTATTCATTATTTTATTTCTTATTGATTTTATTTCTTGTATCACTATTGTTCTTGATTGTTTTAGCTAGTTTTGCTATAAAAAAATTTGTAGGTTAGTGTTGGATTTATTTAGGGTTTTACATCAACATGAATGTCTCACCAAGAAATGGGTATATTTTTGTGCAAAATGGTTTCATTTTCCCATCAATGAGTTTCTTCATGTTATTTTCAATTTCCCAATATTCTTTTTTATTTATTAGTTCATTTATCTTGTTTTTTTTAATTCATTTGAGGATTTTACTTTATTTGTAGGTTATTTATGGATTAGTTTTAAAGTTTGAAATCAATGAATATGGATATAAAATGAGGGGAAAAGATCGACCAAGAAATAGGCAAAAAAAATTTCAACATGGCTGCATGTCCAAAAGAGATTTCACCTTCCTTTATGTGGAAGTTAATAAGTTTCTTCAACCTACATGGTGTTATTATTGGTGTTATTTGAGCATCGGTGCTACCCTTTTTTCTAAGAGCACTAATGCTCCAATTTTGTGTTGGGACACCAAAGCTATTAGTTCTCTTCCTTTGTTTGAGAGCATCAATTCTACACTTTAGGCATACTACTTCTAGTTGATGAGTGGTTTTGAAGAGTTTTCTTCAAACATTTTCATGTAACAATTGAGTTTTTTTGTAATTTTAATATATCCACTTATTAAGTGGCTTGTGTGGTTTGATATTCACTATGATTTTGTATGGGTGATTTCACTACTATTACCATATAATAATGCTTAGAATTTAGATATTAGTTATTTTACATTTTCATCGTTTTATTCCTTTGTTTATTTATAATGTCATATTTCATATGATTCTAACTATAATTTTTTATTTGAAATAATCAAAATTATAAATAAATAAATAAACGTTTTGCAAGTGTTTGGAATTTTTTAAATGTAAATCATAAATTCATTAATAAAAAAGGATAAAAAAATAATACTTAAAATATTTATAATAAAAACTATGATATCACTACATTTTAATAATCATGTATTTATTAAAATGTAGTGATATCATAACATGTAGTGATATCATAAAAAATAATACTTGAAATATTTAAAATAAAAGTTATGATATCACTACATTTCAATAATTATGTATTTATTAAAATGGTTTGATATCATAACATGTAGTTATATCATAAATATAGTATGTATTTATATGGAACATTTTGAAATAAAGTTCCTTCACTCTTCCCCTTTGAAACCTGGCCTTTGGGTTAGATACGTTGATGATATTAATGTATTTTGGCTACATCGAAAGGAGAATCACAATAGGTTTGTGGATCATTTAAATAGTCAATATAAACATATCTAAATCACTATGGAATTGAAAGAAAATAACTCCATTATACTTCTAGACATTCTCATGTCTAAGAAACCAAATAGTTCCCTTGCTCATCAAGTTTGCAGTAAGAAGATCAATACTCAGCTTTACCTCCATGTTGACTCCCACCATTATCTCTCCCAAAAAGTTAGAGTTATCAACACTCTAGCTTATAGAGATCTAAGAATCTCTGAAAATGAGCACTTGGTTTAAGAAAAAATTCACCTCATCAACAGTTTCAAAGAAAGAGGTTATAAGAAACAACAAGTCCAGAAAGCATTTCATAAAACTAGTACTACCCATAAACCTCGCAATCATAATGAAACCTATTAAGAGAAACATAAAGTGATTCTATCCTATATTCAAGGGGCCTCTAAAAAGATCCTAGGATTCTAAGAAAGAAACAGATTAAACACCCTGTCGACCCACTACTACATAAATGAGTTTATTGTATTCCTTGATCCTATGGCCTATCATACATTGGTGAAACATGTAGGTCCTTTTAGGTTAGCATTAAATAACATAAAGCTTCAATCACACATAATCATGTTAAGTCCTCATCTTTAGCTGACCATTCTAGCAAAACAAATCATCATATATGTATTTAGGACACACGAATCTTAGCCAAGATGGATCATTTAAACCAACGACGAGTAATAAAAGCGATATAAATTGTGAAAGACAAGACTTGTCTCAATAAAGATGATGATCTGAAGCTAAGTAATTTGTAACTCCAAATCCTTGATAAGGTTCCCTTACTAACTCTCAATTTCCCTCCTTTGTCTTCCTTCCTTTTTCCTTCTCTTCCTCCTCTATGTCACCCTATCCATTTGTTCATTTGTCTTATTCTTTTATGATTGATTTTTTCTTTTTTCCCTCTTTCTTTTATTTAAATTTCCCTTGTTCCTCCCTTTATTTGATTTTCATTTGTTTTATCTTCTCCGTGTGAGTATTCTCCTTGAATTTAATTTAATTTGTTTTGTATTTCTTTTATTTTTATATTCCTTTATCTTTATTTGTTTACATATAATTTTTTGTTTGCTTGTATTTATTTAGTTATTGTTTTTATTTATTGTTCATTACTTTCATTTAATTATTTCTTTGTTTGTATTTAATTAATCATTGGTGTATTCATTACTGGTTCTTCTCATACTTTTAAAGATTTTATGTGATTGTGCTTTTATTTATGTGTTGTATTATCTTTTGTTGTTATATATATTTGTGTGTGATTATTTTCTTAAGTTTGTATTTGTTTTTTTTTCTTAAATTAAATTTTTTGTTTTTTTTAATATTTTTATATCTAGTTTTTAATTTTTATTTTTTATTACACAAATATATCTTTCATCCTCTTATTAATTTCATTTTCTTTAGTTTATCAATTTACTTCCTAGATTTTAGACCTCTTTATCATTTTTGTTCTGTATTTATCCCTATTATTATATCATTTTTGCCTCTTCGCATCCATTGAACTTTTACTGTTCAAATTATTCTTAAAACTATGACTCTGAAAAACCTCTTCTAACAATTTTACACATAGTGAAAGTCTTCAACGACATATGTATTTACTAATTAAATTCAATTAATAAATAATAAATACGATGAAAGTCTTCAACGACATATGTATTTATTAATTAAATTCAATTAATAAATAATAAATATTAATGATACATGAAATTCATTATATACCAAAAACATTAATTGTAAAAATAACTAAAAATATTAATAAATTATTAATTACACATATTTTTTTATAAGAAATCATTTGTTTTTTTATTATTATTGAAATATTTAAAATAAAAGTTATGATATCGCAACATTTTAATAATCATGTATTTATTAATTAAATCCAATCAATAAATATTAGAGGTGAAAATTATTATATACAAAACAAATTAATTGTAAAAATGACTAAAAATATTAATAAATTATTAATTGCAAATATATTTTTATAATAAATAGTTGATTATTTTATTTGATATAAAAAGTGCTATATTTATTCATTGTAGCATTGATGCTTCTTTTAATCTTGGAGAAATGACACCAATGATTCACTTTGGTTTGGGTGCACCAGTGCTCCTCTTTACTCCTAGAGCACTAGCATAGGTGTCTCAGATTCGTGTGGGTGCACTAGTGCTCATCTTTAAGCTATGGGTGCACCAATGCTTTTTTAACGAATAGGAACACACGTGCTTCTCTTTAGAAATCAAATCTCTTGTACTTGTATTTAGAAATCGACACACCGATGTCTCTCTTTAGAAATCAATGCACTATTTCTTCTCTTTAGAAATCAGTGCACCAATGCTTATACTTTAGAAATAGATGAAATAGTGCATATATTTTATAAATTAGCAAATCGATGCTTAAACTAGTCTCAAAGAATCGATGCTTCTATGATTAAACACATGCACCGATGCACATTATATAATATAGAGCACCGAAAAAGAAAATATCCACTATAATATCCGATCACCCATAATATTTTAGTTCT
The DNA here is from genome assembly GCA_001517045.1 of Pseudotsuga menziesii. Classification (NCBI taxonomy): domain Eukaryota; kingdom Viridiplantae; phylum Streptophyta; class Pinopsida; order Pinales; family Pinaceae; genus Pseudotsuga; species Pseudotsuga menziesii. Next base: position 476,569 of record LPNX010525710.1, on the reverse strand, counting down.
ATTAAATATACATTACAACCTCCACTATCAATAATGAAGGCTGTAGAGGAGTTTTTTAAATATTTTTCCCGATATTTTATCACAAAAAACCTATGCTACAACCTCCACTAGAATGTGTTTTTCTTGTAGTGATCACCACCTTCTCCAACACTTCAAAAGGTCTATACTACAAAGCCTTATTCTCTTACCAAGATCCTAACCAAACTTTGTCTCATGCCATAACTATTTTCTCAATAGTGACTTCTTCAATGTCCATTATACTTGCAAATGAATTTTCTTGATCTTATGAATGAAATTGTTTTTCCTTCAAGGCTTCTCATCTGGTTTCATCCCTCACTCCTCCTTGGTGTCCATATATTAAATTTAAGGGCGAAGGTGGAAAATACTTATAGCATGTTTAAAAAGGGTAGCTCTTAGTATAAGTATGGACTACTTTGTTATAATAGTATTGAATGTAAGTCATTTTTTTGTTCCAACTCCTTGGATGTTTTTGATTGTAACCCATCAAAAGTTGAACCAATGTACTATTCACTACTTTTATTTACACATTTATATACAATATGTAAGATATCCATTTGGATGGAAGGTTGCATATCTCTCAAAATTGGTATCCATCTTCTCCCAAAGTGTATTCCAAAAGGAACTAAGAAATATAGTATATATATCTTAGCTGATGCTCCTTGGTATCTCAAAGTGCATCTAGACCTTTTCAAATAACAAATTTGTTGCATCTTGTCGGGCTTGATGGTAATTCTACAAGGTGTGAGAATGAAAATACTAGTAAATATGTTAACTACCACAACCAAATAGCCACTCCCCTTCCTTATTCTTGGAAAACCACCAATGAAATCCATGGAGTGATCTCCCATGGTCTAGTAGGTACATTTAAGAGATCAATCATGGGTAAAAGGGTCTATTTGTATAACAAAATTCCCAAGACTATGATATTGGATATGGATTGCCTCGAGAGTATGTATACCAACTTATTATTGTTTCCCTTATTATATTTGATGATTATATGAAATTGTTGTAAAATCCCCATCCACTTGTAATGTCTAGTTTGTTAAAACTTAATGGGCATGTATATATTGCAGTTCTTGGTGTTCAGTGTGGATGATGGTCTCCTTTCCCATCAGATAGTGCTATCAATTATTAATATCTTAAACTAGAGCATAGATTTGATTTTCATTTGTACGGTAGTTCAAGACTCCACTAGAAAATATTTCATAATGATAGTGTTTCCGCATTTTACACACCTGGGTTACGTGGAAGAAATATTCAAGCCACTCGGTGTGTCCTTGGGGGCAAGTCTTGAGTCAAGGCTGCCACCTTGTTCTTGACTCCTCCGTTCAGGCTAACTCCTAACGAATCCAAGGGGGTAGACCCTATTATATTACTAAGGCTAATTACTTAGTGTGATGGTGTTATATTTATTAATTTGTTTAGGAGTTTTGAAATTAACCAGTGGAAAGAAAAGATAACAAGATGTAAGATTTAAAGCAGATAAGCATAGTAATGACACTCTATATATATATATATATATATATATATATATATATATATATATAATTGAAAAAAATGATAAAATAAATCACCAGTGCCTTTAATGGAGTCGACAAAGAAAATAATGTGCTTGCATGTGCTTGAATGAATTTTTTGCAAATGTCTCTTGGTAGATTTTAAATTAATGTGGAATGTGAATGAATTAAATTAGGCGAAAAGGGGACTCCAGATATACCTGAGGGGTACTTTGAGTATGTCCAAAAGTGAACTTTCATGGCTACCGGCAAGGTGTTTGTGGGTTGGAACGGAGTCTCAAAGACTATTGTTCATAATGCACCCATCAGGGTGTGACAAATATCGGCCCCTCGAGGTCACTTTCCACTTGTTCCCACTCCTTTGGGTATTTTGCCACTGCTTACAGTTTGTTCGAGGCGTTGGATTTTCGCCTGATGGTTTGTTGATTTGGGAGGTGAGGACTAATTAATCTAGTCACTCAAGTGCTTTTGATGCAACTTGATTGATCGGATGAACCACAGCCAAGTACAAAGCATACACACTGTAGTTTTCGTTATTTTTAGTAAATTTTAAAAGGGGTGTTATTATTAAAAAAGAAAACCCTCCAGGAACCTCTTTCGGTCCAAGTGGACCTCAATCGGGGAATCAAGGAGGGGTTGATTTTATTATGATTATCAAAACAATAAATGAAAAATGGAATTATAGATACACAACACCGGTTTTCTAATTAGTCCTACCAAGCATCTATCTCCCCTTGTGGGTCAATCGGGAAGTTGTTGGGTAAGTAGTATGATTAATTTTGAATTGAAAATATGGAATAATGCAAAACATTATCAAAGTATACAATCCTGCATGTCAATACTAAACTAGAACAGAAAAAAGGGAAAAATGCAAAAAAATGAAACGGACGCGGATCCCCCCTGGGGGGATGGGGAGCAGGCTCGAAAGAGCCTACTCAAAAAAATATTTCCTTTTATTAGTAGCAATTACAATATCAGAAAACTGAAATTAATCCACTTGGTCCTTATATGGAATGAGACCAAATGTTTACAAATTGCAAAAAATTGAAATTTTGGAAGACGAAGACCCCCTGGGGGGTTTCGAATGGTCCAAAAATGATTTCCGGATAGTGTCTCCTTCTCTTTTATGTTACACCTGCTAAAAACTAGCAAGCTTATCAGAGTCTTGAAAAATGACAATTTCTGCCTAAAACTAGATCTAGAATGCTTGTAAATTTTCTTTTAGGAATGAGATCCAGTTTTTGAGCTTTAAGACAGGAAGATCTATGTAAAATAAACTCTGTAAATGATAGATATAAACAATTTTAAATCTGCAAACAAGTAACCGGACTGATTTTAGAAAAATTTGAAGGAGGAAGAGGAAAAGAAGAGCATTTTTGCTGGAAGCATTAAAGATCAACCGTGGAGCTTTCCAGTGGCCCTGTCGAGGGACTATGCCTTTGAATGGTTTTGGAGAGAATGAGGAAGCAAACTAGATCAGCATCCTCTCCAAGCTAGGAACTTGCGACTGAATCCAAATACTTGCCAAAATACTTATGAGATCCAGTCAATACATACATAGATATTTTAGAATAACATGCATATAATTAACTTATAAAACATGTTGAATCTAGATATCTAAACATGCATCAAAAAGGAAAGAGATGGCCAATAAACTTATTAACAAAATCATTTCCTATCAATATTATAATAAACTTATTATCAATATTAGCAATGAATCCACAAACAATCAACAAATTATGGACATAGATACATGTTAACTCAGTGAAACATGGCAATGCTCATCCACACATACAATGAAATGACACCATATTGCCTCCAAAGCTTTACTTTATTCCAATAGCAAAAGATATTACATAGTATTACAACACCAATGGCTCCTCAATCCAACTCTACCTAACTCGGAAAGGAGGAATCCATGCTTTATTTATACACAAAATTGAAACCCCCAGCCTAGAAGGGGGCGTACATCCCAAGGAGATAAACCACTGCAGTTGAAGGAGAGTCCATCAATGCCTGATCTGAAGCTAAACTGAGCTTCTATTGAGTCTGAATGTCAATCGGGGAGTTGATTGAGTTGACACATCAACCTGCTGAATGAATCATCAACCACAGAGCTCCTAGAAGAGCCCACAAGTGTGGAGGAGAGAGACAGGGTGCAATTCCCCATAAAGGAAGCTAAATTTCAACTCTGGATCCACCCAAATCACCTCCTTCAGTCAAGGATTTGTCAAATCCAGTTAATCTGGTGCCGATGAGACTAATTTCAATCAAATCGGTTGAGAATCCATTGATCTAGGATTCTGGATTTGCTCCATTATTCATCAACTTATTAATTAAAATAATCAATAATTGATTGTTTGGGGATTTTTGACCTGAGTGATGGAAAATCAATCAAATATAGGAAATAGTGGGTCTATAGGTTTACTGGGTGCTCTTAGCTTGAAAATGAGCACCTACATGACTGAATCTGACTTCAGAGCCCACTTTTATTACAAAACCAATTTTCCCAATTAAACTATTAAAAAATAGCCTAAGTTTTGGAAAAATTAAATTTTAATAAAAAACACTGAAAAAAATTAAAAAAATTAAAAAACCTAGGGGGACTTAGACATGTTCATATGACTCAACCATATTGCCTAGCATGTTTATACATTGACACATAGACTCTAATAACCTCAATAGGCCTAGATGCCAAGCCAACCACCCCAACATTGCAAGTATTGAGTGAAAAACTTAGAAATTATCAGTCGTTTATTCAACAACCAATAATAACCAAGGGAAAAAACACCCTGGGCTTATCAGATTGACAAATAAAGTCTAAGAGACCGAGTCTTTTACAGACACTATCATTCTAGAACATTTATTACAACTCCCCCAAGGGGGTATGAACATGTGATATAGTACAACAAAGTTTCCCATAATCAATACTGAAGGTCTTCTGAAGTCCAAACAAGTTATCCTTGTCCGGTTCACTAGGATCACTTGATAAAAAACCACTAAGTACAACTTAGGTGGTAACAGATAGCATATTTTCTTTACCTCCCTACATCAAGATTATTTCCATAACATATCCACTTGCATATATCTCCACTTTAAAAGGATTCTATAAATTTGGAAATGCAAGTGTTTGTCTAACCTGTCACTTCATCTCTTCAAAATATTTATGGTGATTATTTGCCCATCGAAAAATCTTACCATTAATCACTATGGCATGGAGTGGTGCAACCACATTTTGAAATGATGTTATAAATATCCATAGGTATTGCGATACCCCCAAAAATATCCTAAACTTTATGACATTAGTAGGATTTATCCACTTGAGGATGGCCTCCTTTTCTGTAGGATATATATTGAGTTCCCTTCATCATATCACATTCCCCAAATACACTAATGGTTGCTGAGAAAATTATGATTTATTATGGTTTGTCACCAATGACTACTAAGAAAATTCACATTTCTTAAGGTTTGAGAATAGTTGATGTTACTTTAGCGTCTCTATCGCCTACATGAAATATGAGATATGATATTTAAAAGTAGAGATATAAAACAATATAATATAAGTACACTATTATAAATTAATCTAGAAAATGATGCATTGAATCATTCCTTAAATGCGTAAATGTAGTTGGTGCATTACATAAACCAAAAGGAATTACCAACCATTAATATATACCTTAACGTATATTTAAGGTGGTATTATATGTGTCTTCTTATTTAACTCATACTTGGTTGTATCCCGATTTGGGATCCAACATGGTGAACTACTTGGAATGCTACAAATGATTTAGAAATTCCTTAATCCTAGGAAAAAGGTACTGATTATCAAGGGTGATTATGTTAAATGATCTATAGTTAATACACATTCTCCAAGTAACATCCTTCTTCTATACTAATATCATAAGAATGACCCACAAGATAAGGTTCTTGTTCAAATTAATCCATGCTTCAATAGTTGGTGCCAATGTTTCTTCATTTCATCTACTTCTACATAACCCAATACATAGTTAGTGCCAATCCTAGAATACTTCTCTATACACCTACAAAATATCCTTCAACTAATATTTATGGGCTTTAGTACATCCCTCCAAATATGTATTTTTTTTCTTTTTACATCTCCTAGTCAATTCTCTCTTAATAAGAGTGATACAAACTTCCCATTAGAGATACTAAATTTCCTGGCTTGGTTATCACTTACCAAAGAGATACTGGATATACCTTTGTGTGCATTGATGATGTAATAATTCCCATTTTTTATCAAGTGGAAATAGTATACTCTCCTCATGAATATTGCATCCTCCATGTACATGTAGGGGTTCCAAACACTACAGCACACACATCAAGTGGTAGTACATCTATCTCCACTTCATCTCTATAATTTTTGTTATATAAAATTTGATACTACATTACTTAGTGACCTTGAGCTATGCTTATTTATTTATCCATCCAAATGAATATGTGTGAGGATGGTCATGAACTTCCAATGCAAGCTTGATGATTACATATTTTTTAAGAGGTTGTATTGTAAACCTAAATCAAATAGAAAACTTTCCTTCATCATCTAAACCTAGACCTTAATATGGAATATTTTATTCATTTCATTCTCTTTCTTAGGATACAGTATACTTAGATCCACATATTTCTAAATTGTAGTGAAAACAATAATGTCATCTACATCTAAGTTTCTCTCTATGTGGGTTGTTGGAAATGACCTACAACAACTTCAATTTGCGCGAGCAGTGACTCACAACCTTCAAGAACCAACCTGAACAAATATTTGTATGACAAGGCAAACTTCGAATTGTGGCAATTAAGCTTTGGCCTATTGTTATACCTAAATCCTGTCACCATCATGTGATGAGATCCCTAACTTCCATGTTTTCCCTTAATCCCAACACTTGGAGTAGAAACTTGCTCTGTTTGTTAATTCTACTTGAAAAAACCTAGCACCATGCTTACCCTGTGGCTGAGGATCGGTACCCTCTTCAGCACTGCCTATATCCTATTATAGAGAAGCAATGCCATCACCTATAGTCTTTGTTCATAATGTGGTTCTGATTTAAACCGCTCTGTCATAAGGGAACAAAAGCGGTGCCCTGGGTAAAATGGGAAAAAGAGAAGTTTCTCGAGGCTTCTAGATAATGAGCCTCGTCTCCTCCCTTATCCCTATCATTATGAGTTAGTTCAAACTCAAGATCCCCCTTGGTAGGTTCTTGGGGCCACCTCACCCATAATTCTCTAAACTATCCCTGTCCATTGAGCCTTATAAATACAAGCTCATATCCATTGTTGAGGGGGAGAACTATAGAGGTATTGTTATGCTGTTGAATTGACTACCTAGTCCAAACCATTGGAAATCATAAAGAGCAAAGTTAGAGCTTTTGGGGATGAAGTGTTTGTTTCGTGGAGGAGCTTGTTGACACTAAGGCAATGGTTGTAAGATTCTCCATACATTATTAATGCAAAGCTGATTTCCGTCCCACATTTATGTTTTTTGATTTCACATGTATATGTTGCTAGATTCCTTAGTCACTAGCATGGATATGTAGATGATTTTTTGGTAGATTTGATGTGCTTGTATGTTTGATATGTTTGCAGGTATGCAGGTTCATAATCGAAGCAGTATTCCAGGTGTCTATAGCATTCATGGAAGGTCTTCATCCTTTGTTGTTCACTCATTTGTTCTAGATCTGAACCATTCAGACCAGAGGAACAACTTCTGTCTGCAGAAGGTGCAATATTCTTCATTACAAATCTGGTGACTTCACTGGGGAATAGTACAAATCTTAGTTGATCTGATCTTCCTTAGTCCTTAAACTCTTGTCTAAATCCAAGCTCCATCTCCAACTCTCTTCAGTCAAATCTTCCATTTGACTTAGTGAATTTTAGTTTGCAACTTTCATATCTATTCAGATCTAAACTATTTCAACTTTATATGCTCTTTTTTCACTGTCAATTCATCAATCTTTGCCTTGATCTGATCAATTTCTAACTTGATTTTTTGTTCTCCTTGTGTTTTGGATCTATTCAGGGAACTGCACATGTGTTTTTGGCAACAAGCGGTGCCACCACCTGAACTCTGTTAGCCATAAGCGGTGCCACCACCTAAGTTCCGCTATCCAGAAGCAGTGCTCGTCCATAACTGTTCTGTCAAGACCCCTCCAATGTGGTGCCAGGTAGGCCTTGTTCCAGAACTAGTTTTTTATCATTTTTTGCAAAAAGTTGAGTTTGTTTGCTTTCAGCCCTGCACTATCAGGCTTGTACTATCAGGCTTGTGTGTTAGAATCTAAATGCTCATGGTTGAAAATTCTATGGTAAAATATTGGTTTGGTTGAAGAATTCAAAATCTAGATTAGGCTTGTTGATTATTCATTTGCTTCCATGTTTGTTGGTTGTGATTGTGAAAGGAATTTTTTGAAAGCTTAGGTCTTAGTTAGTTCTCTTTTCATCTCTTTTATAAAGACTAAAAGAAAAACCTTTTGATTAGCATCTTGATTTCATTTTTTTTCATAGAGGACTTCTTTTTTGCTTTTAAAACAAATTTTTATTATTATTATTGAGATTAGGTCATTATCATTATTAAGCATAAGGAATTGGATTCTTGATTAGCCTCACAAGCTTTCAGGTTCTCTGTGTTCTTTTGTCTCCCTTGCATTAGTACTATCTTACCAAAATAAAAAATAGTGTAGTTTTAAGTTAGATCTATCTATGTTTCAAGAAAAATCGAAAAAATAGAGTGCATATGCATGTAGAGTGCTTGTTGTTTTTCTTTCAAGAAAAGAGACTCTTACCCTTTTGATTGCATTCAAAAAGAAAATGAGTTTGGAATGTGTTTCTTGCCTTTGATTTTTATTTGTTAAAAGTAGTTGGTTGGGAATTTTTGGTTTTTAAAATGAAAAGAAAATAATCATTTTTTGGCAATTGTGTTTCTTACACACTTTCAGCTTCCTATCTGTTATGAAATGAGTACTGATCTCTTAACTTCTCTGCAACAGAACACCTCCACCCACATATCCGATCATATCCATGAGTGGAGAAGGAAGAGAAGACTTATTAAGGCTCATATCCCGGATCAGTTGTTAGCTGATTGGTTTACTAAATCTTTGTTTCCTACGATTGCCCGAGATGTGGCTACGGGTGCTACCATTACTAAAGATAAAGCCATTAGTCAAGCCCAATATATGGACTTGGTTTATTCCCAGTCTGGAACTTTGTATGACTTGATCCCTCAAGCTCCTCTCCCAAGCACCGATCTTCCAAAGCCACTATCAGAAGTCCCTGTTGATGGGATTGTTGGTTCAATCCAGTCCTCGTCAGCAACAAAACCTGCCAAGCAACCCCAGAATTCCACCCCTACTCCTTCAACTTCTAAGCTTTCCACCGAGGTCAATTCCATTCAAAGTATTGAAATGCAAGACAACAATAAAAAGAAAGGTAAAACTAAAAAATAAAATCCTGGAAACCAACAGGAGAATCCTAAACCAACCACCAACAAAAATGATAAAGGGAAAAGAAAAGCAAAATATCCATGTCTACTGTGAGGAGGTGACCATTTCACAAAAGAGTGTCCTGGTCAGGACGAAATCACCCAATTTTTGAAAACTAATCTCGCGACTGCAGTTCTCATGGACCCTTTTCCCTCTCAACAACAACTGATAGACCACATGTCTAATCAGGGAAAATCTAGTTCTCAAGAGGAAATTCATATGATGTCCTCAGATACTATTAGTTTGCAAACTTGAATTCGGAGTTATGACAAACGTGCAAACAATAAAGAAGACAATTCTTCTTCAGGAAAAGCTCCCTCTACTGGTTCTCCTGAATCCTCGTCTACCATTCCCCTAACCATTGAGAAGCCTAATATCGACATGATTTTGCATCCACCAAAGAGTACTCTTAGGAAGGTTGTTTTTAACCCTAATGCCTGAGCTGCTCACTTTTATAATGTAGTTGAAGATCTCACTCAGGAACCATGTGCAATGTCTACCTTGGAAGTACTCCAAAGTTGTCCTACACAACGCACAAACTTGTTAACTACGTTAGGAGCTTTAGACTTGGACAATACTAATTTGATTCATTTCCATGTTGAGAACTATAAGTCTAGATTACCTCACAAACTTGCTTTCCAAATCACAATGAAAGTAGTCGGAAAGAAGGTATTCAAAACTATCTTAGACGAAGGAGCTTCAACTTTGGTTTTGTCCCTGTCTTGTTGGAAAGCTATTGGCTCTCCCAAGCTTGTAACATTACCTGTGACTCTAAAAGCCTTTGATGGATGAGGTTTCCAACCCCATGGTCTCATACCATCCCTTTCAGTCAAGCTTGGGGGCAAAGCTGTTTATATTCAAGTGGAAGTAGTAGATGTCCCCGTTAGATTACAACCTCCTTCTAGGAAGAAATTGGTTTTACGCCATGCCTATTGTCGCTTCGATGGTATTTCGAACTGTCCAATTTTCGCATCTAGGGAGAATTGTCACCATTGACCAACTCAATTTATGTACATCGGATGTTACTACCTCTACAACTAATAACATCCCTATGTTAGGCCAATCCCCTCCTCCTTACCAGACGATTAGGGTAGGCATGTTGAAGGATTCCTCCCTTATGGTGATTTTTTTGTCCACTCCTCCTAACACAGGCACAGCGACAGTAAATATGATTTCGTCATTTGATTATGATCCAAAGGGAAAACAAATTGTTGATTCCACCCCGTTGAGTTCACATGAAGAAATGTACAATGTTATTCAAACCCTTTCCGATGACCACACTAATGAACTTCATTTGGTGGCTTCGGACCCTTACCACCTACCCTACTGGTTAGAACCCGGTCTCTTCCTATTCTGGATTATGTCTCTAAGACTTTTCCTTTTGATGAGTCCATTATGGAGATCATGAGTATGAATGAGCCTATCTGGGAGGATCATCATCATAGATCCTCGTTACTCCCCAACACCAGTTTGGTAGACCATGATTTTGCATCACTTTTTTCCACTGATATTGTCAACACACCTCAAACTCTTATATTGTTGCAAGACACAGATTCTGAAGGAAACCTATGTAGAATTACTCAAACAAATCCAATTGACATATCAACCAAGCTTGGTTCCCTTGAGCATGTTCATGTTGGGAAGAAATGCTCAACTGAAGAATCTGAAGCATACAGAGCGCTTTTCAAAGAATTCTGTGATATGTTTTCCTGGTCTTATGAAAAAATGTTGGGGATAGACCCGTCCATTGCGATCCATGAAATAAAAACCTATCCCACTGCTAAACCTTTCAGGAAAAAACTAAGGCAAGTCCATCCATGGAAATCCACAGCTGTCAAAGCAGGGTTTATTTATCCCGTACCCCTGACGAAATGGGTATCGAATGTCATCCATGTCAATAAAAGCAGGGCACCATTGGAGTCTGCATCGATTTTATATATTTGAACAAATCTTGTCCCAAAGGAAACTTTCCCACTTCGCACATTAACGAGATTATCGATAACTATGCCAAAAGTGTCATCTTCTCATTTATGGATGGATTTTCAGGTTACAATTAGATTGAGATTTTACCCACTGATCAGCGCAAGACAACATTCATTTTCCCATGGGGAACCTTTGCATATAGGAAGTTACCATTTGGCCTAAAAAATGTTGGAGCCACTTTCTAGCATGTTATGTCCTATGCATTTCATGATATCAAACATATCGTTGAATTATACCTTGACAACCTCCCTTCTCATTCACAGTGATGGGAGGACCACCCTGGTCATCTTAGAGACATTTTCCTAAGATGTTGTCATTATAACATATGGCTCAATCCTCATAAATGTGTTTTTTTCATTGAGACGGGATGCCTGTTAGGTTTTGTGGTTTCTAAGGATGGAATCCGGATAGATCCATTGAAAATTGCCACTATTTTAGCTCTACCAGCCCCAACCAACCTTCTAGAACTCCAAAGTTTGCAAGGGAAGGAAAAAAATTTCCATCGTTTTGTGTGCAATTTTGCAAAGAAAACACACGGTTATATGCATCTCCTTAAGAATTACACTCCGTTCTATTAGGATGACCAAGCCCAATGAGCCTTTGATAATATCAAACACGCTCTGACTCATTCACCCATGATACACCCCCCAGATTATTCAAAGGATTTTCTCTTATATATTGTTGCCTCCACTACTACCATCGCTATGTTTTTGGTGCAGGAAAATCCTAATCGTCAGGAGCACATGATCTACTATGCTAGTAAGAATATTATGGATTCCAAAACCTAATATTCATGCATGGAGAAATTAGCATTGGCCACGGTCATTGCTGTTCAAAAATTTCTTCACTGCATTTTGCTCTGCACAACCATCGTATTGGCAGACCAGAACCCAATGTATCACATCTTGACTCATCAAGTGCTCAGGGGAAAGTAATCCTGATGGATAGTCATACTACCAGAGTTTGATCCGGAATTCGCCAAAGCCACATCAAAGAAATCCTTGGTCTTTGTCGAGCTCATGTGTGATCTTCCCTATGCTTCAATGGAATCTAAGCCCAGTGATTCATTTCTAGATGAATTCCTATTCCTAATAAGAACTATTGACCCATGGTATGTAGATTTTCTCATTTATCTCCAAACGCAAAGATTTCAGCCAAATCTATCCCGTGACGATCACCACCATATGCGTCACCACGCAAAATACTACCTCATATTGAATGACACTTTGTATAGACATGGTATCGATTCCATTCTTTGGTGATGCCTTACCCATGAGGAAGCTGAAAAAGTATTGAATTATTGCCACTCTGAAGCATGTGGCTATCATTTATCTTGGATGGCTACAGCCCAGAAAATCCTTCGCGCTAGCTATTTCTGGCCTTTAGTATTTAAATATTGTCATGAGGCTATTAAGAAATTCCCACCCTGTCAACATTTTTATCCGAAAAAGCGCACTCATCTGCTCTACTACACCCCTTCATTGCCATTGGCCCTTTTTCCAAATTGGGGATTGATTATATGCATTGTAAGCCTACCTCAACTGGGGGACATGGTTACATCATCGTAGTCATTGACTATTTTACAAAGTGGGCTGATGCCATGCCTACATATGCAAAGGATTGTAAGACTACCGCTCTCTTCCTTTTCAATCATGTGATAGCGAGATTCAGAGTCCGTAGTCCATAGTTACTGATCACGGATCACATTTCCATAATGAAATGATGGAGGAACTAAGTGCCAAGCTAGGTTTTCATCATGAAAACTCTACACCCTATTATCCGCAAGCTAATGGTTAGGTTGAGGCCATTAACAAAGTTTTGAAAATGATGCTTCATCGGATGGTTGGAGACCATAAATCCAACTAGCACCATATCCTTTTCTCTGCTCTTTGGGCTTACAGGACTTCGGTTAAAACAACTACTAGTTTCACACCTTTCCAGCTTGTCTATGGACTCGATGTTGTCTTACCATATCAATGTTATATTCCATCCTTGAAACTTGCTGTCAAATTTCTTCGAGACACTTCCGCAAAGAAAGAGAGATTTTTATACTTGAACAACCTTGACGAAACTAGAAGAGATGTTTCCTTGGCTAATAAGGCACATTAGAAACGCGTCAAGGCGTAGTATGACAAATTTTTCCAACATCATGCCTTTAACGATGGTGACCTAGTTTTGAATTATGATCAGAGATATGAAAAACTAGGGAAAGGAAAGTTCAAATCCATGTGGTATGGTCCTTTCATTATTTCCAAATTTTTAGAGAAAGGAGCCTACAAGCTCATGGACTATGATGGAATCCCCTTAGGACAACCTCGCAATGGGTTGTACCTGAATAGGTACTATGCCTAGATCTCTCTTGGATAGTATCTTGTATATATGTATATTACTTGAATTTCAGTGTGCTTAAGTATTTTTAATATGGTTTTGAGTTTAGTGTTTGTATAAGTTTATACCATGTTTTGGTTGTGCAGAGCAGATGGCTTTCTATGGCTTCGTTGATGGTGCTTGCCGCCACACATTGAATCTTGCCTTAGCTGCTTGGGTTCTCTATTCCCCAGCTTACAATTTGGTCAGTTCAAGAGCATTTTGTATTGGTCTCGCTACCAACAATATCGTGGAGTATCGAGCAGTCATAGTTCTTCTAACTGAAGCTTCCTCCCAAGATGTTCGCAACTTGGTAGTATTGATGGACTTACTTGTGGTTTGTCATCTATACCATGTCTATACCATTAGGAATCCTATGATTCTTCATCTCTTCTGGAGGGTACATTTGTTAGAAAGGTCATTTGAAACTATCACCTATAGGCATATCCCTAGGGAACATAATGTAGTTGCTGACTCATTGGCTAATTAAATCCTAGATTGGCATATTTCCCATTCATGACATGAAAATCAAACATGGTTCATTGTAAATAAACTATAAAAGACACATAAAACTCATGTAAAATACATTCACCATTTGAGACATATAAACACCAAGTAGAAGTCTGTATATATATATATGAACATGGTTTACAAAAATAGGTCACGAGACCTCATCTGAAGCGCATAGGATTTCAGGTAAAAAATCATCATACAAAATTCCTAAAGCTATCAACTTTCAGTGGATACATAATGCACTCATTGTCTAATGATGCTCATGGTAACACATCACTGCCCGGCCTACTCTACGTAGCAGTCTGCTAAAACAACCCAGTACTCCCGCTGTAGGCCTCTAATACCTTAGTGGGAGCTCATCGATCGAGGCATCCAGGATGTCTAGAGTCAACCTCTCCAAGTTCTCCTCTAAATCCCCTGTCACATCATCACCCTGTGGTAAAAAATGGGCTCCGAATATCCTTTCCAGTGGGGAGGCTCCCCCAAGTCTTGTTGCAGTGAATTTTGCATGAAAACATTCAAGTCTCATTACTAAACATAAAAAATATAAAAAATCAAAACATAAAAACATTATTTCCATTTTAGGGTCTTTTGTTTCTTACTGATATCACCCCACTACCCACCAGGTGGGAGTGGTAGGTTAGGGTCACCACTAAAGTTAGTGCCTACATATGCATAGTCCTCCACCATGAGGAGCTGATCTCTAAACCATCGAAATAACGGTTCATCGAACTTCACCTTGCCTCTACCCAATCTAGTACGGGCCATAATCTGGACCCACCTCGGCATGCGAGGGTCCTGTGCCCTCAACTCTATAAATACCACCTGGGGTCTCATCTTTGGAACCTTCTTAAAAAAGAAGCAAGCTAGAATGGAACAAAAACCAAATTTATTCGGATCCACTTGCCGACACTTGGTCAGTTGATCCTTGAATATTGCAAGTAGAGCTTCTACCTAGTTGAAGACTGTAGGTGCCATCACCTTTATGGTGTAGAGAATATGCTCTCTAGATTCTTGGTGTACCCCTTGGCTTCCTACCACTTTCTATATGGTAAACAACATGATCTGTAGAGGGCCATCCACCACTACTTTTATGGGAATTTTCTTCCCCGATGTGCTGGTCCCAGGAATGCAGTCTATCAACTCCTAAGTAGTAATGTCTCTCCCACGGGAACCAGTCAAAGAGATGGGAGAACCCCGTCTCGAAAGGCCTGTCAGGAAGTAGATTTCCTCTACTTCAACTGTTAATATGTGAGCACCAACCTCAGAATATTGTTGCTCCAGATTCCACATCCAATGTATATGCTCTAGTAGTCACTCATGCGATACCATATTGGGTGTGCAGAAGAACTTTAAGAGTCTGCAGTCTCTCAACGCGGCTATGCAACCCGTGTTCTGTTCGACAAAGGCATCGTCATTGTCATGTTCCCTCTCTTTCCATATGACCATTTTTTATCAATAAGAACCTGTCAAAAACCATCACAAGACTAATTAGAAGCATTCCCAATCATTCAAATCAACAAAAATGACCTAATTTTTCTTGTGCATATGTTTATATTTATCCATGGTCAGCACCACCTGTGTCCCATTAAGGACAGGCAGTGGCACAGCCTGTGCACAGTGTTTTTGGTGTGGTTCAAGCGAGGTACTGCTTATCCCGCAAGGGATAAGAGCGGTGCCTGCTTCCATGGTTTTACGACTCGCCATATAATCCCAAAACACCACACAAAATTCAAAATTGAAGGCATGAAATGAAATAGTAGGGTCTAGGCTATTACCTGGAACTGACACTGCGTGAATCTGATGGTGGATGCTCCCAATATCAGCGACTAAAAATATGGCCAAGAAAATGCTCCAAAGGCTCTCCACTATGGGTAAATGGTAAAATGTTTTGATTTTTTACTATTTACATGACTTTTATATACATTTTAGGGTTTGACATGCTATAGTTTTGTTTCAAAATAATTTATTAATCAAAATCTATCAGTCATAATCCTTTAATGTCAGTTATTGGAGCATTTAACACTTGTTTTTCAAGTCATTGCAGGATAGAAGAGCGGTAGCAGTAAATTTTTGGGAGTTCATTTTTTACTTTTTCGTACTACCATAAAACAGAAAAAGTCTTTTGAGCGTTTATTACGACACTTTGGTCATGCTCTCGAAACTTAGCATCAACGGTCTGATTCTATTTCTGATTCTTTTTAGGCTCATAAAATCTCTCGTCATGAAAACAGACCTAGTGGAGTCTTCTTTAAACTCTTTTCGGGCTCATTAAATATGAAAAGATTGTCGAGTGATCTTGTCTTCTTCACGCTCGTTAAAGCATTTGAAGAGTCATTCATTTGACAGTAGGTTATCTCTTTTTTGGTTCAGGTGAACTATCTTATGAAAAAGGAACCTATGGAGTCTTCGTCCATGGTCATTCAGACTCTCTAAACATGAACGATACCAAGTTTTCTTTCATTGGACTCATTAAATTAAACATTGAGAGACCCTCTTTTGGGAACAAACCCCTCCTCTCTCAAGTTCGTAAAACATATGATTTTGGACTTGTCTTCGAATGAGCTATAATGAGTGTTTGTTACCCTATTTGAACTCGTAAAACCGAAAATAGGCACTCATCAACCATGATGGGAAAAATGGGAAGGGAATCATTTTGCAAATGAATGGCAGTAGTTTGTCGTTACCTTTGAACATGGCACTTGTCTGCATATCGTTTCAGTCAATTGGGTATTCAGTTGATTTCCATGACGATCCACTTTCATGAGTCATGTCACTCCTTTCAGTCTTTCAAAAGAATACATTGTCCACTGTCATACTGTGTATTTGTCTGGTTTAGTCATGCTGCCAATTTTTTGTCGTGCCACTCGATGCTCAAAGGAAAGTTGAAAAAGTTTCACCTCTGCAGTCAAAACAGTCTGTGTGTCAGTACTTTTGAGTCAGTATTATGGTTACCTCATTCACATCATTCCAAAACTTTGTTTCGAGTTTCATGTCATTGATGTGGGACTCATCATGGCCCTCCTTCAATGAGACTATTCCCGTCGACATCAGCTCATCATCCGGGAAATAGTTTTAGAAACAAAATTTAGTACCTTGAGATCTATATTCCTTAATGACAGATTCTCTTTCTCTCGACATAGGTTCACATCATTGACCTTTGATCAATAGAATCGATTGGGTGTTCGACATCAAAACATCTATTCACACTCAGTAGATTGTACTAGGTTACCTTGGGAATCATTGAAATCAATGGTGATCTCCCTTGCACTTGTTAACGGTTCACATCATTGGCCGGTAATCAAGTGGTTTCTACCATGTTCGACTTCAGAACATTGTAATCACATGGATAGAATTATACTTTGTGGAAAATGAGACGACGACCCTGGGTACTTGTTTAGCACTCATTTATTTCCCTAGGTTGTGATGGAGTTTTGTATATCTAGCATCGATCCACATTTGTATGGTCCTGACTATGCTAAAATTTGCATCTGTGTGACATAGATCTACGTTGTATGTCCAGTATCTATGTCCAAGTTTGAGTCCTCTATCACATGGATCTATGCTGTATCCTAGTAGCCATGATTGTTTATTCCTCTCATGGATATGCTCTGTATTGGTCTGCAGCCATGAGTTGGTTACATTTTTCTGTGAGTCAAAAGTATTGATGTACTAAAGATGCCTACTTGATGACATTCTTCAACCGAGCTGACATTTTCACCTCGAAGTGACAACATGTTCTCTCAAAGCTCTCGCTTATCGTATCCCTCTAAGTGTCATGCTTTGGGGGACATTCTGTTATACCTATATCCTGTCACCATCATGTAATGAGATCCTTAACTTCCATCTTTTCCCTTAATCCCAACACTTGGAGTGGAAACTTGCTCTGTTTGTCAATTCTACTTGAAAAAACCTAGCACCGCGCTTACCCTGTGGCTGAGGAGCAGTACCTTCTTCAGTACCACCTGTATCCTTTTATAGATAAGCGATTCCACCACCTATAGTCTTTTTTCTTAAAGCGGTTCTCATATAAACCCCTCTTTCATAAGGGAACAAAAGCAGTACCCTAGGTAAAATGGGAAAAATAGAAGTTTCTCGAGGCTTCTAGATCATGAGCCTCGTGTCCTCCCTTATCCCTATCATTATGGGTTAGTTTGATCTCAAGATCCCCCTTGGTAGGATCTTGGAGCCACCTCACCCATAATTCTCTCAACTATGCCTATCCATTGAGCCTTATAAATAGAAGATCATATCCATAGTTGAGGGGGAGAACTATAGAGATATTGGTATGCTGTTGAATTGACTACCTAGTCCAAACCATTGGAGAGCATAGAGAGAAAATTTGGATCTTATGGGGATGAAATGTTTGTATCATGGAGGAGCTTGTCGACACTAAGGCAACGGTTGTAAGCTTCTCCATACATTCTTGATGCAAAGCTTATTTCCATCCCACATTTCTATTGTTTTGATTTCACATGTATATGTTGCTATATTCCTTAGTCACTAGCATGGATATGTAGATGATTTTCTGGTAGCTTTCATGTGCTTGTATGTTTGATATGTTTGCAAGTACGCATGTTCATAATCGAAGCAGTATTCCAGGTGTCTATAGCATTCAAGGAAGGTCTTCATCCTTTGTCGTTCACTCATTTTTCTAGATCTAAACCATTCAGACCAGAGGAACAGCTTCTGTCAGTAGAAGGTGCAATATTCCTGACTACAAATATGGAAACTCCATTGGGGAACAATGAAAATATCAGTTGATCTGATGTTCCTTAGTCCTTGAACTCTTGTCCGAATCCAGGCTCCATCTCCAACTCTCTAAAGTCAGATTTGCCATCTGACTTAGTGAATTTTGGTTTGAAACTTTGCAACCTGGCTTCTATTTCTCTATCTCTTTTTTTACATCATTTTTTTGGCTCTTTGTTATCTATGAATTTATTCTCTATACCAATGTCTCAATAAGAGCTATGAAATTGATTAAAAGGTCCAAAAAATTTCTTTAAATCCACCATAAGAATGAGCATGTTGGAAGATATATCAATGGATTTTGCTTCCATCTTTCAAAATATCTTTTTCAACTCATTATGTGGATAATTAATTTACTCATCTACCATTGCTATGGTTTTAACTCTTCTTTCTTAAGTCAATTCCCAGATCCCAGAACTTCCAAAAAAAACAAAGAATGATGATCTAATATGAATATGATCGATAAACTACAATGGATATTCCATTTGAATAGTTCATTACAATGGACCTTACAATATTTTGAAACCTCTTACTACTATGTATGTTTTACTTTAGTTTTATATTTAGTATTACTAAATCAGCATATAAAACGTTGAAATAAAGTGAAATTGAAATTTAAGAAGCTAAGCAAATAACACACCATCCACCCAATGAACACAATATACCCTAGGTAAAACCCAACTATAAGTTGAGTCCTATGCCTTGATCTTTTCTTCTTAGTTACTGAATTTGAACACAAATATGTTAGGATTAATTAATACTCCCTTTTACCCACATAGTCTATTTTTTCATTTTTTCCTAGATTAGGAGGTCATCATCACCCACTAATGCATGGGGGACACACCTAAGGGACATCTGCCGCTTACAGCACTTGATTGCATGACTTCAGTATCCCTAGGTACAAATCCTTACATTATAGGAACCCACTTTGAGTGCCACCAACAGTCACAGTCAGTTGTCTGTGGTAGGTAGCCATTCATGATCAGTTATTCTCTGATAACCACCAGTTATTTCACTGCCAGGCATCCTATGTCATGTCACCATTCCAATAGGTCTACTAGTTAACAATGTTCACCCACCTACTAGTTCCCTAGGTTGGGGGAGGAGGCATTAAATATTGCAATAAGGGAGATATGGGACCCAAGAGAACTTTATTTTATCATTTACACATTAATTTGAGTCATACAAATAATAAATATGGAGAAAATAAAGTGGCATTGCTTCATAAAGAAATTTGGAGGTCCATGGGGGCCTTGGGTAGCTAGGTGCTTCCTTACACATGTCATGACTTAACCCCAAATTCAAAATGTTGATGAATATGTAACTTCAAAATGTATTCACTTGTATATCTTATGTATTTGTAATATACTTGAGTCATGTCATGCCCTAATGTTCCTATCGGGAGGATCTATAATGTAAACAAGTCTTGTCAAGTTATTGTGGGTAACCCTCCTATTGTCTAAGGGTTAAAGTACCCAAAGTTCTGGGGCACTAGAGTTATTAGACTCTCCTAGAGAGGCCGGCCCTAGTAGGGTTTAGTCATGTTAGGAATTAGAATAAATAGAGACCTCTCTATTTAACACACACTCGCTCACACTCAGTTGTAGCACATAGCTGAGGAAGAGAAGACCTTCAGAAATCTCAAATCACTGCTGGGGATTGCTGATCATGCTGTGAAGCATGAGTGAAGACAATATTTCCAAATTTTGTTTTACAGTCCATGTTTAAGGGAGGATTTTCCCATGTGGTTTTTGCCTCTTTCCTTGTTTAAATGGACATGCAGTATGTAAAGGGTGACTAAGCCTTGTTTCTAGGCCCTATAATTTTCTGATATATTACTCATAATTCAGGCCTAAGGGGGGGTGTTAGAATAATCAACCCATAGTTAGCTACCTTAGACATTAAATTAATCATTTTTTTCTTATTTGCCTAGTTTCATGATTCCGCCTTATGCAAGTTGTCATCTACCTATCCATAGTGGTCAAAATTGCCTATTTTGACTCATGGAGTGCTTGGGAAACCTCAAGGAATCAAATCTGATTTATTCCTGGCCTCCTAGGAGCCCTTCTACTTTTTTTGCTTTATTGCCTGCTTTTTCAGTGCTTTAAGGCAATTGGGAAAGTTTGACTAGGTGAGGTTAACTAGTTTTTTGTCCTCCACATCCTCCACTCTTTTCTCCTATGAAAAGAATGTATGAGTTGTCCTTCCATCACCTTTTATCTTGCCTAAGTGCTTTTGCCAATTCGTGAGCTCCTTAGCTGATTTGGAAACTACTTTATGCACCTATGGGGGAATTGCTTAATTTTAGTAAGCCTGCTTTTGACTAGACTCGAATTGCTTCCTCATGCATTCAAATCCATTATGTAATTATTTAATGCAGCAGCCTATGTTATTACAGGGTTGGCTATTGTACACTGAGTTAATGCAGTTTAGTGTTCAGCTCCATATTCAGTCTCTTTTGTGAGTGATTTTGCATGTACAATTGATAATTGTTGTGAGTAAAATTGTTCTATCACTGGGTTCAATTTCCACATGGTATTAGAGACATTGTAGATCGATTTCTCTCCTTCAAATTTGTTTTGCAGGTTTGACATCAGTGACTGGGAGCCTTCTACTGACAGCTGGGACAATTTCTGAGCTATGGATCAATCTCAGAAGATCATCTTGACTCCCTTCAATTTCTTTGAATGGAAAGCAGAGATGGAGATACTATTGAGAGAGAAAGGCCTCTACAGGGTGACTATGGCAACAGAAGCAGAGCCCAATGCAGTTGCACAGAAGATAAAATGGCACAACAGGAGGGATGATTCCTATGGTCTCTTGTGTCTGAGTATTTCCAAAGACCTCCTTTTCCATCTTGATGGATTAACATAACCAAATGAAGTATGGGAGAAGCTTGTTGATCTTTTTGGAAATACAGATGAGATGAGGGGACATCAAATCGAAAATGAACTGATATCCCTGAGTCCAAATAGCTTTGAATCCCTGCAACTCTATTTCTCCAAGTTCAAAGCACTTGTTTTGCAGCTAAAACAATGTGGGATCGAAAAGAAGGATGATCAGCTGGTCTTGGCCATATTCTCAAATCTTGGCCCTAACTATTCAGTGTTTGCTTCAACCTTATATGCCACAAAATTGACAGCTCGAACTTGGAAGATGCCTACCCTTGCAGATTTCATGGAATATTTCACACAAGAATAAGACAAGCTGGTGATGATGGGAACCATCAAACCATCCAAAGACCAAGCTCTGGTTGCTGGAAATTCGAGGGTGGATTCAAAAAGAAAAAATAAAGCTAAAAAGCCACCTGAGCAAAAGAGAGACAAGAACAAGTCTCCGGAGGAACCACAAGATTCCAAGAAGAACTACCAGAAGAAGAAGAATAAAGGAGAAATGAGCAAGTGTGCATACTGCAATAAGGGCAATCACACTAAAATCTCCTGTATGAAGAAGCAAATAGACATGCTGACCCAACTCCTAGAGAAGAATGGCATCTCCCCTCCAGACAAGAAGAGAGAAGGAGGATCAAGTTCAAAAGACAGAGAGAGATTTCATGCATTGGTTGCTGGCACATCAAGCTCACCTAGTTTCATCATTGATTCTGGAGCTTCAAGACATATGGTTTCGACCAAGGAGGCATTATCCTCACTTGACATGTCGAAAGGTCCACCAATAGTACTGGGAGATGACTCTCTCACTGAAAGTTTGGGCAAAGGGAGGATATATCTTGATCATGGTCAGTTCAGCAATGTGTTGTATGTTCCTGGTCTTGCCTCCAACCTGTTATCAGTGTATCAGATGACTCACACTGGTTCTCCAAAGAAGGTCATATTCTCCCCTGATGAAGTTGAGATCACAGAGATCTCAAGTGGTAAAGTCATTTCAAAAGGAGTTGCAAATCATACTTCGAAGGTATACATGTTCTCACACTTCCTACCTTACTCAAACCCCTCTACTCTTCTGATTCATGCTAATGAGGAAAGAAATATTTGGCATGAAAGATTTTTCCACCTAAATTACAAGTATCTTTCTGATCTTAGCGAAAAATAGATGGTCATAGGGTTACCCAAGATAAAAAATTCCAAAGGAGTCTGCCAAGGTTGTATCCTAGGAAAACACCCAGAGCATAAATTTGAGAGAGTTAGTCATGAGAGAACCTCTGCACCCCTCGAGTTGATCCACGGTGATGTTGCTGTCCCATTCCCTCATATGTCCATGAGTCAGGACAAATATGCATTGACTTTCATAGATGACTTTTCCAGGTATTGCTGGGTTCACTTCTTGAAACACAAGTCTGAAGTTTTTGGCTTGTTCAAAGTCTTTAAGGCTTTGTTTGAAAACCAGTCTGGGAGGAAACTCAAGGTCCTCAGATCTGACTATGGTGGTGAGTATGTCAAGTCTGATTTTATTCAATATTGTGCAGATGCATCATTCTATCCCTTACACACCACAGCAAAATGGTGTTGCTGAGAGGAAGAACAGATCACTGAAGGAGATGGCAACATGCATGATGGAGGCCAAAAATTTGCCACCAAAGTACTTGGCCGAAGCTATCAAATGTGCAGCCTATATCTAGAATAGGGTGCCTCATAAATAGCTTTATGGTATGAGTCCTTTCGAAGCATGGAGTGGGCACAAGCCATATGTGACCCATTTTAGGATTTTTGGCTCAAGGGCTTGGGCTAGAATTCCAACAGAAAAGAGAAAGGCTTTGCAGCCCCAAAGCCAAGAGTGCCTATTTGTTGGGTACTCTGAAGATTCAAAATTGTACAAGCTGATAAATTTGAGCACAAACAAAGCCTTCATTGAAAGGTGTGTTCAGTTTCAAGAAGAACCCCTAGCAGCAGTGGAGGTTGGAGAAGCCTCTTCACCATCAGAACCTCTGAAAGTAAGTGAAGAGATTGTTGAACATGCTGATTCTGATATTTATAATATTGATGAGTTTATTGCATATTCTAACATCCCTACAAGGCCAAATTGGGCATCCAATACCATTCATGCAACAAGAGAGCTAGCTGGGAATCCTAATGACCCTAGGAGGACTAGATCTCAATTTGATAGTGCTCTGTGCATGAAGGATCCTATGTTTGCTTAGAAATGCTATCTGATGGTGGAATCAGATCCTCAGACATATGAATATGTAGTAGGATATCCAATATGGCAAACATCCATGAAGGAAGAGTTCAGCTCACTCCAGAAGAGCAACACTTGGGAGCTAGTGGATCTTCGCCCGGGGAGGAAGCTAGTTAAGTGTAAGTGGGTGTGCAAGACCAAATTTGCTGTTGATGGTTCACCTCTTAAGTACAAGGCCATATTGGTAGCCAAGGGCTACTCATAGGTTCATGGCATAGATTACAGTGAGACTTTTGCACCATTGGCAAAGATGGACTCCATCAGGCTAGCCTTAGCCATTGCAGCTTCAAAGCAATGAGAGGTACATAACATGGATGTAAAGTGTGCCTTCCTGAATGGAGATATCACTAAATAGATATACATGCAGCAGCCTCAAGTATTTGCTACTAACCCATCTCTTGTGTGCATGTTGAGAAAGTCATTGTATGGGCTAAAGCAAGCCCCCAGGGCTTGGTATGCCAAGATTGATAGCTTCTTGCTATCATTGAATTTTGTTCGGTGAAAATCATATCCAAATGTCTATTTGAAGTTAATTAATGGTTCATTAATGATCATTGTGTTATATTTTGATGACCTTCTCATTATAGGAATCTCCAAGGATGAGATTGCTTCCTTGAAGGGTGCAATGAACCAAGCCTTTTCCATGACAGATTTGGGGCTCTTAAGCCAATTCTTGGGGCTTGAGATTGCTCAAACCAAATCTGGAATCAAGGTGCACCAGTCCAAGTATGCCTTGTATTTTCTAAACAAATTCAAAATGAAGGATTACAAGCCAAGCAAGACTCCTTTCCTTTCAGGAGTGAAGCTTGAAGAAGCTGATTCTTCACCTATGGTAAACAATACACTGTATAGGAAATTGATTGGATTTTTATTGTATCTTACACATAATAGACCTGATATTTCTTATGCATTAAGTGTGGCTTATAGATACATGGATCAGCCTCATGAGATCCATTGGAAAGCAGCCAAAAGGATCCTTAACTTTGTTCAGGGAACAAGGACACATGGGATCTTCTATAAAGCAAAATCTGATCTTGATTTAATTAGGTTTACTGACAGTGATTGGGAAGGTGATAGCACAGATAGAAATTCCACATCAGGATATGTGTTCATGCTTACAGAAGGGCCAATCAGCTGGTCAAGCAAGAAATAGAGTGCCATTGC
This sequence comes from Pseudotsuga menziesii, assembly GCA_001517045.1. Classification (NCBI taxonomy): domain Eukaryota; kingdom Viridiplantae; phylum Streptophyta; class Pinopsida; order Pinales; family Pinaceae; genus Pseudotsuga; species Pseudotsuga menziesii. Next base: position 451,635 of record LPNX010525710.1, on the reverse strand, counting down.
ACTCTCATCTACAGAAACAGAGTACATAGGAGTTGTTAATGCAGCAACTCAATGTTTATGGTTGCAGGGGTTACTTGGAGAGTGTGGCTTTGAATAAAAGTACTCAACTACCATCTACTATGATAACCAGAGTATCATTCAAATCTGCAATGATCCAGTTTAGAAGCAGAGAACCAAACACATTGAGATCCATATGCACTACATCAGAGAGCTTGTGCATGATGGCACCATTCACCTACTCTTTTGTTCATCTTCAGAACAAGTAGCTGATATCTTCACCAAAGGATTTTGTGAGAAGACCTTCAGCAATATCAAATCACTGCTGGGGATTGCTGATCATGTTGTGAAGCATGAGTGAAGACAATATTTCCAAATTTTGTTTTACAGTCCATGTTTAAGGGAGGATTTTCCCATGTGGTTTTTGCCTCTTTCCTTGTTTAAATGGACATGCAATATGTAAAGGGTGACTAAGCCTTGTTTCTAGGCCCTATAATTTTCTGATATATTACTCATAAGTCAGGCTTAAGGGGGGGTGTTAGAATAATCAACCCATAGTTAGCTACCTAAGACATTAAATTAATCATTTTTGTCTTATTTGCCTAGTTTCATGATTCCACCTTATGCAAGTTGTCATCTACCTATCCATAGTGGTCAAAATTTCCTATTTTGACTCATGGAGCACTTGAGAAACCTCAAGGAATCAAATCTTCTTTATTCCTAGCCTCCTAGGTGCCCTTCTAATTTTTCTGCTTTATTGCCTGCTTTTTCAGTGCTTTAAGGCAATTGGGAAAGTTTGACTAGGTGAGGTTAACTAGTTTTTTGTCCTCCACATCCTCCACTCTTTTCTCCTATGAAAATCATGTATGAGTTGTCCTTCCATCACCTTTTAGCTTGCCTAAGTGATTTTGCCAATTCGTGAGCTCCTTAGCTGATTTGGAAACTACTTTATGCACCTATGGGGGAATTGCTTAATTTTAGTAAGCTTGCTTTTGACTAGATTCGAATTGCCTCCTCATGCATTCGAATCCCTTATGTAATTATTTAATGCAGAAGACTATGTTATTATAGGGTTGGTTATTGTACACTGAGTCAATATAGTTTAGTGTTCAGCTCCATATTCAGTCTCTTTTGTGAGTGATTTTGCATGTACAATTGATAATTGTTGTGAGTAAATTTGTTCTATCACTGGGTTAAATTTCCACAAGCCCATGCCTGGATTTATCTCCTCCTCAAAATAGAATTTAGGAATCAAATTCAAATCATTTGGTTGGAAATAACTCTAGAAAAGTAAAACCCTAATATGCTCCTGAACCAGCACTACAGGATTTCAGCTCCAAATTTAGATCCGACATCTTAAACTGGTAAGATATAAATATTTTTATTTCCATTTGAGGTTCTCAGTTAATATGTCTCATCATACCAAGCTTGATGAAAAGCTTGAGGGAGATGATAACTTCCGAGCTTGGAAGTATAGGATCTCCATGGTCCTGGAAGAAAATGAGTTGGACTCCTATATCAATGAGGAGGTTCCAGTTCCAGAGGGAGATGAGGCTAAGGCCTTACATAAGAAGAAATTGGTTATGGAAAAGAGAATAATTGCTAATTAAATCAAGGATCACCTCATACCACAGGTGTCCTCCCTAAAGACACCTAAAGCTATGTTTGATTCCCTAACCAAGTTGTTTGAAGGAAAGAACATAGACCAGAAGATGACTCTGAGAAACCAACTGAAGAATGTAAAGATCCAGAGTGCTGAGACCATCCTATCTTACTTTACAAGGATCTCTCAGATTAAGGAATAGCTGGGAGTAGTAGATGAAGAAGTAGAGAATGCAGAGGTTATGATGACCACCTTGAATGGTCTCCCTAGATCATGGGACTCCTTTATTCAGGGGATATGTGCTAGAAAGAAGTTAGTCAAGTTCAGCAGACTATGGGAAGAATGCTCTCAAGAAGAAGCTCAGATAGTAGCTCGAGAAGAGAAGATGGGAAGTGAAGATCAAGCTCTCATAGTACACTCCAAGAAAACCAAAAGAAGTTCTCATCACTCCAAAGGTAAGCATTTTTCTAAAAATAACTCTAGAAAATACATGTCTAGAATCAGATGTTATACATGTGATGAAGTAGGAAAGTTTGCAAAAGACTGTCCTAAAAGACAAAAAAAGAAAAAGAGCAACAAGAGAAGACATCATGCTCATGCTGTAGAGGATGATGAACCATCCAAGAAGAGAACCAGATATGAAAGTGAAGATTCTTCTATTGAAGAAGAATATGTCTTGATTTTATCTCTCACGGGAAACATCACACATGGAAGAAATGATTGGATTATAGATAGTGGGGCTTACAAACATATGACAGGATTGAAAGTGTCCTTTGTAAAAAATTCAGAACATGAATCACCTCACAAGGTGAAGCTTGGAGATGACTACCAATATCCAATAAAAGGTAGCGGGGAATCCTCTTATAAAATAGACTCTGGAAAGTATATGAAGATGTAAGATGTATTATTTGTACCAGGTCTCAAGAATAACCTTCTCTCCATATCTGCATTAGATGCAAAAGGCATGAGGGTTGCATTTATAGATGGTCAAGTCATCATGTGTCCAAAAGGAAATACAATCGATGATGCGGTAGTGATTGGAGAACAAGAAGGAGGATTGTACAAATTAAAGGGACATCCAAAACAACACTTGGTCCATGACACAATAGATCCAAATGAGATTTGGCATAGATAGCTTACACGTGTGCATTATAGAGCACTACCACTGGCAAGAAAAGTTGTTGAAGGTCTTCCAAAAATTCAAGCAAAACATGATAGGGTCTGCAAAGGATGTGTGAAAGGAAATAATACAAAGAAGACATTTCCAAGTAGAGAAAGCAAAGAAAAAGGAATCTTGGAAATCATCCACTCCGATGTATGCGGTGCTATGTCATCAAGATCACTAAGCGGGCATGTATATTATGTTTCTTTTATTGATGACTTTTCTAGGAAGGCATGGATTTACTTCATGAAGAACAAAGATGAAGTATTCAGCAAGTTCAAGGAATTGAAAGCCTTGAACGAGAATCACACTGAAAAGAAGATCAAGACCTTTTGATCAAATAATGGCGGAGAATTCACTTCGAATGAATTCAAAGAGCTATGTAAAAATTCAGGGATTAAGAGGGAGTTGTCCACTCCTTATAATCCACAACAGAATGGGATTGTAGAAAGGAAGAATAGAACTATCATGGAAGCCGCAAGAGCAATGCTTCATGATCAAGATCTTCATATGAATCTTTGGGTAGAAGCTACCAGAACAGTGGTGTATATACATAACCGTACTTCACATAGAGTACTCAAGAACGAGACTCCTGAAGAAGTCTTCTCCGGCCAGAAACTAGAATTCAGCCATCTTAGAATATTCAGCTGTCCAGTGTACATACACATTCCAAAAGAGAAGAGGACTAAATTAGATCCTTCAGGAAAGAAGGGTATATTTGCGGGATACTCTGAAAGCTCGAAGGCTTACAGAATATACTTCCCAGGATTCAAGAAGATTGAAATCAGTAGGGATGTGACATTTGATGAAGACAAAGCTTACAACAAATCTAGAAAGAAACCTACTAAATAATCTGAAGAAGCAGAAGCACCCATAATTCATGATACAACCATGAATGAAGAAACTCAAGAAGAAGTTCGAGAATTTGAAGAACCAGAAAGTCCTGTAGATCCACCTCCAGAAAAGAATCCTCATAAGAGGAAACCTGGTTGGGTACGAGAAGTTATCCAAGGTGCAGAAAGATATGGGGATCCAGAAGAGGATCACAGAGAAAGAAAGAGGACCAAATCCTGCTCCGGGTATGTAGCATTACTATGTGATTTCATCGATAAAGAACCTTCCAATTATGACGAAGTAGCGGAACAGAAAGAATGGAAGGATGCTATGATTTAAAGAGTATCAATCAATCATGAAGAATGATGTTTGGGATCTTGTCCCAAGACCAAAAGGGAAGTCAGTTGTAACTTCCAAATGGATCTACAAGGTCAAGCATGCTGCAGACGATAGCATAGAAAAATATAAGGAAAGATTTGTTGCTCGGGGTTTCTCCTAGAAAGAAGGAATAGACTATGAAGAAACCTTCGGACCTGTAGATAGATACACTTCCATCAGATCAGTACTTGCTCTAGCTACAGTGATGAAATGGAAGATACACCAAATGGATGTCAAGACTGCTTTCTTGAATGGTGTAGTGGAAGAGGAAGTGTATGTTGAGCAGCCACTCGGTTTCGAGACACATGACAGGGAGTCTCATGTGTGCATATTGAATAAAGCCCTGTACGGTTTGAAACAGGCATCCAGGACTTGGTACGGTAGAATTGATAGCTTTCTATCCATTTTGGGCTTTACTAAGAGTAAATCAAATTCCAACCTTTACTACAAGGTTTAAGATGGAAACCCAGTGATGGTCGTATTATATGTAGATGATCTATTTGTGACAGGTATGGATGGGTTGATTGCTGATACGAAGAGAAGACTTGCTGCCGAGTTCGAAATGAAGGAATTAGGTATAATGCATTATTTTCTAGGTATGGAGGTGTGGCAGAGTGCGGATGGAATCTCCCTTGGACAAGGGAAGTATGCCATTAGAGGAAATTTCAACTCAAAATGGGCCTCCTAAAATGAATTAATAAAATATTAATTAAAATAATAAAATAATATTTATTAATTTTGGAGGAAGAAAAAAAAACTACTTTTTTGTTTGTATTTTTGACATATCTCCCCGTGTTTTTACTCAAATTTCGATCAGGAGAGATCATTAGATGCGGAATTAAATTCCACATCCAACGAGTACCCACTTGGCATACTTTTAACAGACCCCGCTAACCCAAAAACAAGAAATACCTGAAAAAAATGGATTGATGATGTCATCATTCCATTTTTTCAGGTATTTCTTGTTTTTAAGGTA
>LPNX010525710.1:408165-446641 GCA_001517045.1 Pseudotsuga menziesii | reverse complement strand
ATGCGGAATTTAATTCCGCATCCAACGAGCTCTCTCGATCGAAATTTGAGTAAAAACACGGGGAGATATGTCAAAAATACAAACAAAAAAGTAGTTTTTTTTATGATACCTATCCCCCAATTTATATTAAAAAAGTGTTTAAGACCTATACGGTATTTCAAATTTAAAGCAATTTCATTGGTTGACACATGATGACATGGAATTTGAATAAAAGTTAAAAGGCCCATTTTGAGTTGAAATTTCCTCTAATGAATAGAGATCCTGAAGAGGTTTGGGATGATGGACTGCAAGGCCATGAACACACCTATGGCATTGAACCTGAAGATATGGAGTGATGCTTCATTAGAAGCATTTGATGCCATGATGTATCGTCAGATGATTGGGTCCTTGATGTACCTGACGTACACGAGACCAAATATTTTCTTTGCTATGAACACCTTGAGCCAGTTCCTGACAGATCCGAGACATGTTCACTTGACTGTTGCAAAGCATATTCTGAGGTACCTGAGGGGTACAATTGATTATGGGCTCAAGTATGAGGTGAATCAGAAGATTAACCTAGAGGGTTATGTTGATTCAGATTGGGTAGCAAGTGCCATCGATAGGAAGAGCACTTCAGGATGTTGTTTCAGTATGGGATCAGGTGTGATCTCTTGGTTCAGTAGGAAGCAATCCTGTGTGGCACTGAGTACAGCTAAAGTAGAGTATGTTGCAGCTTGTTCAGCTAGTTGTGAGTTAGTATGGTTGAGGAAGCTATTGTCTGATTTATTTGATCTCCAGATGAATGCTACTTGTATACATTGTGACAACCAGAGTTGTGTGAAGTTGTCATAGAATATAGTGTTCCATGACAAGTCAAAGCATATCGATATCAAGTATCACTATATCAGGGATATGGTGCAGAGGGGATCAGTGAAGCTCTAGTATGTTGTGATGGATGATCAAATAGCTGATGTGTTGATGAATCCATTGGCTAGAGTGAAGTTTGAGTACTTCGGGGAGAAGCTTGGTGTTCTCTAGATCGAGGTCCCTTCCAAGGGGAAGTGATGAGTCCGGAAGCCATTCTGACGAGTAGGTCAGATGTAAGGGCTGAGCCATTCTGTCATGGTGAGAGGATTGGTTCCTTCCATGTTATATATGAGTGCTAATCCATTCTTATATGACTGTAGGATTGGTTCCTACATGATTAGATATAAGGGCTACTACCATTCTTGGAATGGAGCTGCCTGGTGAGTTACTAGGAATACTTGGTCTAGGACTGAGGGCCTTTCTGAGACGGTTGTAAGATGTAGTATTACATGATCAGATGTGAGCGCATGGCCATTCTGATGTGATTGATGGATGTGTTCCCACTTGATTAGATATAAGGGCCTTTTCCATTCTGTCATGGTGAGAGGATTGCTTCCTTCCATGGCAGATGTGAGTGCTGGCCATTCTGACGAGTAGGTTAGATGTAAGGGCTACTGCAATTCTCTGGGAGAATGGAGGCACCTGGTTAGTTACCAGGTAGCTCGGTCTGGGACTGGGGGCCATTCTGATGTGATTGTAGGATTGGTTCCTACAAGATCAGATGTGAGTGCATGCCTTTCTGACGAGTAGGTCAAATGAAGTGTTGTGCCTTTCTAACAAGTAGGTCATATGTGAGTGCTAGCCATTCTAAGGAGTAGGTCAGATGTGAGTGTTGGCCATTCTGACGAGTAGGTCAGATATAAGGGCTACCAAATACCTATGAGGAGGTAGGCCTACAACCAGCATGAAAAAGGGTTGGCTCTGTAGAAATTCCTATGACGAGAAGAATCGTGAGATAGCACATATGATGATGACCCAATGATGATCCAGATCGAACTATGATCCAGATCCAGTTATGATGTCTCCCAGATGATCCAGATTGAGTGATGATCCAGATCCAGTAGTGATGATCCAGATCCAGTGATGATGACCTTGTGATGATCCAGATCGAGTGATGATCCAAATCCAGTGATGATGATCCAGATCAAGTGATGATCTAGATCCAGTGATGATGATCTAGATCCAGATAAAGATGACTTGAATATGGAGATGACTTGAAGATGAAGCTGACGAGAAATTGACAGTGACCCAGATGATACAAAGAAGAAGACTTGTGCTGAAAAACTATGTCAAGAGAATACCTTCCTTCTTAAGAGGGAGTGTTGATGAATATGTAACTTCGGAATATATTCACTTGTATATCTTATGTATTGTAACCCAATGTTTATTCTGGGATGTATTTGTAATATACTTGAGTCATGTCATGCCCCGATGTTCCTTTTGGGAGGATCTATAATGTCAACAAGTCATGTCAAGTTATTGTGGGAAACCCTCCTATTGTCTAAGGGTTAAAGTCCCCGCAGTTCCAAGGCACTAGGGTTATTAGAATCTCCTAGAGAGGTCAGCCCTAGTAGGTTTTAGTAATGTCAGGAATTAGTATAAATCGAGAGATAGCCTCTTTATTTAACACACACTCACTCACACTCAATTGTAGCGCATAGCTGAGGAAGAGAAAGACACTAGGGAAAGGAAGAAAGAGGTTACTGCTATCGGGATATCATCTTACTATTTTGGGGGTTTTAATTTTGGTGCTGATTCTATATCTGAGGAAGTTATGTGGTTTTATCCATTTATGGTTTCCCCAAGGAAAAACACTGTGTTCATTGTCTCTTGTGTTTGATTGTTGTACTTGTTATTCTCTCAGTTAAAGATCCTAACATAATGCTAGCTTGAATGATAAAAACTAACAAGAAATTATGAGTGACGGAATGTTATTGGAAGGTGAGAGTCATCAAATGACATATCATGATCCCAATGATTCAAATGGGTGAGGAGCAGTAACTCCCCATTGAAGAGGAAGATTCTAGGAAGAAACTAGGTGTCATGTGGAGTTATATTCCTTACGCTTTATGACACCAATGATGGAAGATTCTATGAAAATTCAGACATGATTGCAGACCTATGATAACCTGAAATTTTAGGACTAAAAATATCCCCCAATAGGGTGCACTTGGAACTAGGTGGCATCCATTCAAATTTGGTGGAAGATGAAGGGTTGAGGAGAAGACTAAGTGGCATTGAGGTTACTAAACATCAAGGATGAGGTGGAGGAAGCCTATTAGAATTAATTTGATATTTGAGGACCTTAGGAGGGTTATAAAAATATTTCATGAGGAATGAAAATGTATTTTGATCATTTGTGAATTTTCCTTTTGCATTTGGAAAGCATTAGCTTGTCCTTTGCATGGTGAGTGCACACTTACCCTGCTAGTGAGCCAATTTCGAGAGAGTGAAATTCTCATCCAAGTTGGCCATGGGAGAGGCCATTAAGATATCTCATTTGTAGCTTCATGGAGTGTTTTTTTTCATATAGGAAGCTGTTGTTGTTTGTGACCTGTCTCTCCTCTCATTCTCTCAATTTACACTTCCATAATTCCATGTTTTTCTATGAAGGCGCACTTGTGTGAATGGTTGTTGGGCCCCATTGAGTTAAGTTGATGCCAAAGAATGGGTGAATTATTCATGGCTGTGTAATATGTCTCTGATATTATAGGTAATTATAAATCATAAGAAATACATATGCAAATGTCCACATTTCCAAGCTTTCTTGTGACTAGTTTCCATGTGATCATTTTCCCTTTCAATGGGGATTGTATATCTGACGTGTATTGCGACTTGGGTCAATGTTATATTCTATTTGTGAGATATTGAAATTATTTCAATGTTATATATTCATATTTCTCTATTATGAACCATTTTGCACCATTTATGAGTCGAAGTTGATATTTTGCATGTCATTTCCCTTAAGCAAATATCACTGAAATTATGCATTAGAATATGAATCTTTAATCGTCTGTTGTAGAACTATTAATCACACCAAATGAAAGTAAACAAAGTCTAATTACAGTCTCTATAATTCATTCTTAAATTTTGGAGGTTTGCAAAGGAGTTGGATATCCAAGAACCTTTGAAAGGGCTAGTGAAAGCCCACAAGCCAACCACATTGAAGGATTCCATGAATTTGATAAGGGATTTGTAGAATGTGTTTCCAAGAACCAAATACCCTCCTAAGACCAATTTCCCTTACAATTTTAAGGAAGATAGGAAACCATCAAAAAAGGACCCCTCTACCAAAGAAAATAAAGGATGTCCAAAAAAATAAGAGATTAGAATAAAGAAACTATGTTTTACATGCCAAGAACCTTGGGTCCCAGGACATAGATGTGCCAAGGGGAAGGCACACTACATTGAATTTTTTTCTGAAGATGATGAAGAGGATGAGGAGGAGGAGGAAGAGTCACGACTTGTAGCCCAAGAAGAAGGGTATCAAATAATAGAATAAGAAGAACCCAATCCTGATACAAAAAAATTGTAGCACTTTCAAGTTTACCTAGATTCCACACCTTAAGGCTCAAGGGAAACATACAAGGCCAAAAGGTCACGGTTCTAGTGGATGCTGGAGCCACTCACAAATTCATAGATGTGGCCTTGGTGGAGAGGAAAAATTTACAAGATGAAACTTTTGATGGTTTCACAGTCATCATTCCAGGTGAGAATTCTATGGACTGCACTAAATGGATTCCAAAGCTTCAAGTTACTCTAGGAAATCATACTATCACTGACAATTATTATGTAGTGAGTGTGGCTGATACAAATTTGGTTTTGGGAGAAAAATGGATATATTATTTAGGGGATAATAGAGTGAATTATCAAGTCAATGAAATAAGGTTCAAAAATTTAGAAGAGAAACCTATCGTATTGAAGGGAATGCACACTTACCCAAATAAAGTGGTGTCCTCTCACATCACGAGGACTCTCTTAAGGAATAGAGATATAGAATAGGATGTTGAATATTTAATTACATATCCTAAACATCACTTGAACATTTCCAAGCATCCTAAGGTGCTACAGAAATTATTGAGTAAGTATGAGATGGATTTTGGAGACCTTACCCCAAGATGACCACCAGATAGAGATGTTGAGCATATCATTGAGTTAGAGATAGGAACACAACCTATAAAAATGAATCCATGTAATACCCCAGTTTTGACCCCATTGAATTTAAATAAATGATGTAAATAATCATGGTGTCGAGCTAGGAAAAGACCCGCCATCGATTTAGTATTTATGTTTCGGCAATTAAGATGGGGTTGATGGTATTTTTATTTATGCTAGCTGAACATTATGTTAAAATTGCAATTTTAATTAAAACCAATAGCCAGCTATGTCAACACAACTAATTGATATGGGGGCATGATTTTTCCTAAGGATGAGGGAGTGGGGGATTGGAAGAGTGGGGAAATTCAAATTGGACAGAACACCAATTCTGGAAAAACGTTTTTGAATTTCTTGGAAAAGAAAAACACCAAAAACAACCACCTTTCCCTCATGTGGCAGCATTTTAGCTTCCCTCACAAATTGGAATGAACAAAACATTTTTGCGAAACTGGAATTGGGGAGATTCGCGTAGCAACCAGCGAGCAAAAACTACTCTGAGTCTGAACCATCACGATTTTTCTCCTATCTGGAGATCTATTCCCTTTCACGTTTTGGTTTTTCCTATGTGGATTTGTTCTGTTCATTTTTTCTCCAATGTGTTATTTGTTTCATGAATAGGAATGCCTTGAATCCGATTTTGTGCCTTTGATTAAAGGACCGGAAACATTTTTTCGTTTTGGCATTTGTGCAGCAATCAGTCTGGCACCGGCAATGTTCAGAAATTTGTAAATTTCTATGTGTGTATGTAATCCCTGCCATTTGCTACGTTTTGATAAATCCCAGGATAGATATCCCTGTGTGTGCATCTGTGTTTGGCATTTGAATTGATTGAAGGAATGGAAATAGAGTATTTACTTGCTTGATAAACCTAGTATGTGAAAGAACCTCATAGACCAATATAGAAGGTTGGTTTTCTTCCTTGCCTTCCCTGAATAGAACTGGAAGGGAAGGCATGGCCTGAGGGACTGTGTAGCATAGAAGGGAATGCTTCCTTGTGTTGAGTGTGTAATTGTTTAGAAATCATGCTAGATTCGGTGTGGATGTTTATAGCTCTGGGGTTGAGCTCACTAGATTAGCAGTCAGTCTTTCCACCTCCTTGACAGCCTGATAAGCTCAACTGGAAGGATGGCTTGGCTGGTAGCCTGATAAACCCATATGTTGGATTGGTTGTGTCTCATGTGAATTTGACTAAGTGTAAACCACTACCTGTGTAAGTCTAATAAAACCAACTGTGTTGGCTTGACTGATTTTTATCGTATCCTTGGCTATGGTGAAGCCTATTAGTGTTCCTTATTCCTTGGGAAAGGTCATGCCCAGCTCGGGGGTGGCAGTGTTGTTGAGAGATTAAGAGCACACTGGAATATGGTTGGGTGGAACTCTGCAGCAACATAGTTTGTTGCGAGACAAGTTCTATTCAAGATAAGTGTTCTTGTCTATGTTATTCTCTGTAGTTGTATTCTTGTATTGTAAATTGCTCGATGGAATATGATGAACATGTTGATGTGTTAAATTGACGCATTGTTCCTTAAATAACTTCAATTATAGGAATCTATGTATGATTTCCATCAATGCATTTTGAACTAAGTTGTAGGGTAGATTGGCCAGATCGGTAATGGCCTGAATGATCAGATTGATCCAAGACTTCAGTGAAAAAAAATTGGGTTTCCTGCTAGAAATCTCCATTTACGCCGTCTACGGGATGTGGGATGTAGGATGCAGAATGACAGTTTGCAAATCATGGTTTCCACAAATTTCCCTTCTGCAACTTCCTTTATGCAGGATGCAGGATGCGTGATTGCGGTGTCGCGATTTCCACAATTCCCAAACCCGCAAGTTTAGGTTTTCACGTCATCGATCTTAGAGGGATGATTTCCCGTCGTTGATCTATTCCCGATGCAGGATGCGGGTTGTGGGAAGTGATATTTCCATTTTCATAACTCCTGACCCGAAACTCAGGCTATACGCACCATTGATTTTTGCGGGTGGATTCTGAACTGTCGATTTGGTTCCAGTCTGCGAGACCATTTGGGATCATCGATTTCCTTCGCATTTTCTCTTCATCGTCTGATCTCCTTTGAGATATTTCCCTACAGATATTCGAGCTGATCAATGGAAGATAGAAGGGAGCATGATAGTTTTGGAAATGTCGAGAAGTGGTTCGTGACCATGCCCTATCTTTCGATGAACAATGGAATTTCTTGATGAAAATTTTTAATTCCGCATGATAATGGGGTATGGGTACGTGACAGTGTGGTATAAGAGTTGTGGGTTGTAGAATTGGGCCTATATGGGCCAAGAATCAGTGAAGAGTACCCTTTGATAGAAAATTGTAGTACACTACAATGTGGTTTCATAGTTGCGGGTTGCAGCGTTGAGCCTTGATGGGTCGAAAAGCAGTCAAAATCACAGTGTGGTATCAGTGCTGTAGGTTACAACATTGGGCCTAGATAGGCCAGGTGATAGTAAGTAAAATGGTTTTGATTTTGAATAAATTTGTATCTAAAAAATGGTGTTTATAACACATTTTGAAGAAGCATAGTACATTTTGGAAAAATGGGTTGTTGGCTCAGCCATATGAACCTATGACAAATATGAGGCATGGGATTCCTACGAGCGTGTGCAAGACTCTATGGGGGAAAATGTCCAAGTTGGAAAGGCTGAGACAAATTATAATGGGAGAAGATTGGAAGAGACTCCCCTAGATTTTGCATCCACCATGAGAAGCCTAATGGCGTAGATGCAAAGTTACAAGGAAGATAATGAAAGATCGGTTAAGGCTCAGGAGGAGAAGAATCAGTTGAATGCAGCCATGCTGTAAAGTTTGATAGATATTAAAATAAATATGAACTCCGAGGACCAAACAAAAAATTAATGAGTAAGAACACCTCTAGAAGAAAAAAGAGATCACCTAGTGAGTCATATGAATCTAAAGGGTCCACTGGAGATTCAAGTTCTTCTTCTCATGAGAATAAGAGAAAGAGGCACCACCAGAACCACTCACAAGATGAATTTAAGAAGGCAATGCCTCCTATCTTCAATGGTGAGATAAAGACTGGTCAATAAGCTGAAGCTTGGCTTCTTGGGATGAGAAAATATTTCCAAGTCCAATACTATTCGAGGAATATGAAAGCTAGAGTAGCCATTTTCTATTTGACCAGAAGACCAACCATATGGTGGGAGCATTTCAGGAAAGTAAAGAAGACCAATGAAAGGAATATTTTGTGGAAGTAGTTCTGGAATTATTTCAAGGAGAAGTACCTCTCTGATAGGTACTATGATGACAAGATCAAAGAGTTCCATGAGCTGAGATTAGGACAGCAGACTATGGAAGAATATGCCAATAAGTTTTTGGAGTTGTTGAGGTATGTTAGGTACATAAAAGATGAGAACGTAAAGATCCACCATTTCCTGAGTGTATTGCCTCATCCTTACAAATACCAAATTGAGTTTTATGAGCCTAGAACTATGGAAGAAGCAAAATAAGGAAAGCTAAGTATTGCTATGAGCAAAGCAGAGGAAAACCTGACTATCAGAAGACTTGGAAGAGAAATATGAATGAGAATTTAGATCAGAGGAAGAAAGGTTTTAAACCTTCTAACTTCAGAAATAAACAGAAGCAACCAACACAAGTTGAGAAGCATCCAGCTAGAGCGACAGGAGAGAATCCAAAGGATCCACAGTAGAACATAGGACCACTTCAATGTTGGAAATGTGGAGGACCCCACATGCGTAGGTATTGTCCACTTGAGAATTAAAATGCAAGGCCATCGTACAATATTCAAGAGCCAGAAATAGTGGGACAAGTGGCAAGAGTTGTACCTAGAATTTATGCAGCACTAGAAGACCGCTAGGTAGATCACCAGTCAACAGTGGTTGAATTTGCAGGTAAGATTGTTGAGCAATTTATTTCTATTTTGGTTGACCCTGGTTCTACTCATAGTTATATTGCTCCTAGAGTAGTGGAGGTTTGTATTCTTAGGAAGGTAAAGCATAGCAAGTCTTGGTTAGTTTAGATAGCCACTGGAACTAAGAGAAAATTTAATGAAGTGGTGGAGAAATGTCCATTCGATGATGAATGGATTGATCACTTGTGTAGATATGAATGTTCTACTGCTTAGTTCCTATGATGTTCTCATTGGAATGGATTGGTTAGAATATCACAGAGTGAATCTTGATTGCTATAATAATACTTTTAAATTCATGGCTGAAGAAGGGAATCCAGTAGTTGTAAGAGGCATTCCAAAGGTAATATCCATGAGGTAGATTTCACCAATGCAGTTAAAGAAGTTTGGTATAAAATTTTGTTAGTTGTATGCATCCCATATTGAGGAAGCAACAGAGAATGAAACTCCTAGGTTGGAAGACTATCATGTGCTGCAAGACTTCAAGGATGTTTTTCATGATGAGGTTCCAGGACTTCCTCCAAAGAGGGACATAGATCTCACAATTGAACTTGTGCCAGGAGGAACACCAATTTCAAAGGCACCCTACAGAATGAGTACACCAGAAATGTTAGAGTTGAGGATGCACCTGCAAGAATTGTTGGATAAAAAGTATATCAGGTCGAGTGTGTCTCCTTGGGGAGCACTAGTTCTGTTTTTAAAGAAGAAAGATGGTACACTCAGATTGTGTATTGATTACAGGCAGCTGAATAAATTCATGGTGGAGAACAAATATCCCTTTCCAAGAATTGATGACCTCTTTGATCAAATGAAAGAAGCAAAGGTATTTTCCAATATTGACATGAGTTATGGGTACCATCAGGTGACAATCAAGAATGAAGACATTTATAAGACAACCTTCAGGACATGGTATGGACATTATGAGTTTGTAGTGGTACCATTTGGTCTCTCAAATGCACCATGAACATTTATGTGCCTTATGAATAGTGTCCTCAGTAGGTATTTGCACAAATTCATTCTTGTTTTCCTTGATGATATCCTTGTTTATTCTAAGAATGAAGAAGAGCATGAAGAACATTTGAGACTAACATTGCAATTTCTCAGAGAACATCAGTTGTATGCAAAGTTTAGCAAGTGTGACTTCTATAGGGGTAGAATTCAGTAATTGGGTCACATTATTTCATAGGAGGGTATATCTGCAGACCCTGAGAAAATTGAAACTATTAAGAATTGGCCTACTCCAAAGAATGTCACAGAGGTAAGATATTTTATGGGGCTTGCGGGATATTACAGGAGATTCATTGAAGGATTCTCCAAGGTTGCACATGCTATCACTTCCTTGCAAAGGAAGGGGATAAAGTTCGAATGGGCCTCAAAGTGTGAAGAAAGTTTCTAGCAATTGAAGTATCTTCTCACAAGTGCACCGGTCTTAAAAGTTGCAGACCCAAAGAAATATTTTGTGGTATGTACGGATGCATGCGTTCAAGGACTTGGAGAATTTCTTATGCAAGAAAACCACGTGATATGTTATGAGTCAAGAAAATTAAAGGAGCACAAAAAGAACTATGCCACTCATGATATAGAACTTGCAGCCATATTACATGCTCTCAAGATGTGAAGACATTACTTGATGGGAAGAAGATTTGAGATAAGGACAAACCATTGTGGTCTGAAGTATTTGTTTGATCATACCTACTCTTAATGCTAGGCATGCAAGATGGTTGGAGTTTTTATGTGAGTTTGATTTTGAAATCAAGCACAGAAAGGGAAAAGAGAATAAGGTGGATGATGCACTCAGCAGGAAGGTGCAGGAAATGCATGTGGAATCTCTTAGTATTTTCCAATCAGATTTGAAGTAGCAGATCGCTAATCATGTTGCCGAAGATTAATTGTATGCACAGGTCAAGGACAAGTTGCAGCAGCAAAGCCTTGGAAGGAAGTATGAGGGATATAAATTGGAAGAAGATGGACTTCTTACCTATAAGAACAGAATTTATATTCCAAATGTAGGAGATTTGTGGAGGTTTGTTATGGATGAGATCCATTAAGCTCAATATTCTGGTCACCCAAGATATTAGAAGATGATTGCTACAGCTAGGAAGTAGTACTTTTGTCCAGGAATGGAAAAGGACATGGCTGAATATATTTCAAGGTGCATGAAGTGTTAGTAAGTGAAGGTTGAACATCAACACCCAACAGGTTTGTTGCAGGCCTTACCAGTTCCAAAATGGAAATGGGAAGTTATTTCCATGGATTTTATTACAGGACTTCCAATGACTTGTAGACAACATGATTCCATCATGGTTGTGGTAGACAAGTTGACAAAGGTAGCACATTTTATACCGATTAAGTCTACGCACTAGATTGATGACATTGCAAAGATATTCATGAAGGTGATTTTCAAACTGCATGGATTTCCTAAGGCAATAGTCTCTAACAAAGATTTCAAGTTCACTTCCAATTTTTGGAAGGGGTTGTTGCAGATTTAGGTACAAAGTTAAATTTCAGCATGGCCTACCATCCTCATAGTAATGGACAGACCAAGGGAGTTAACCAGGTACTGGAAGACATGCTTTGCATGTATGTGATGGACAAACCTACCAAGTGGGAAGATTATTTATACCTAGTAGATTTTTCTTATAACAATGGGCAGCAAGAATCCTTGGGGATGAGTCCATATAAATCTCTATGTGGCAGGAGGTGCAAGACACCACTGACTTGGGATAATCCAATGAACAGGGTTGTGCTTGGTCCATAATTTCTCAAGGAGATGGAGAAGGCAATTGTAAAGATCAAGCAGAATTTGAAGGTAGCCTAGGACAGACAAAAAAGTTATGTAGATAAGCATAGGGTGAACAGAGAGTTTTGTGTTGGGGATCATGTTTACCTCAGAATGAGGGCAAAGAAGAGTTCCATGAATCTTGGCAGTTGTGCCAAGTTTTCACCTAGATACTGTGGGATCTTTGAAGTGCTTGAAAGAATAGGGCCAGTGGCATATAGACTTGCATTTCCTACTAGCACTAGAGCTCATAATTTTTTTCATGTTTCTTTGCTTAAGAAGTATGTACAAGATGCTAACCATGTAATAAATTGGGATGTGATTGAGGTGGAACCAAAAGGAAAGCTCCAAATGGATCCTATGCGCATCCTCACCTGGAAGGTCACAATACATTGGAACCGAGCAACAGGACAGGTGAAGGTGCAATGGGAGCACTATGGTCTTGAAGAAGCTACGTGGGAGCTAGAGGATGCCATGTGACTGGCACATCCGTTTTTGTTTGAATCTGCAGATTGTTGAGGGCAATACCAACAAGAATTTTTGTTTAATATTTTAAAGCACTGAGGACAGTGTTGTTGAAGGGGGAGGGGAATGTAATACCCCAGTTTTGACCCCATTGCATTTAAAGAAATTATGTAAATAATCATGGTGTGGAGATAGGAAAAGACCCACCATTGATTTAGTATTTATGTTTCGACAATTAAGATGTGGCCGATGGTATTTTTATTTATTCTTGTTGAACATTAATAGCTGAACATTATGTTAAAATTGAAATTTTAATTAAAACCCATAGCCATCTATGTCAATGCAACTAAATGATATGGGGCATGATTTTTCCTAAGGATGATAGACTGGGGGACTAGAAGAGTGGGGAAATTCAAATTGGACAGAGCACCAATTCTGGGAAAACGTTTTTGAATTTCTTGGGCAAGAAAACACCCAAAAAAAACCACCTTACCCTCATGCGGAAAAATTTCAGCATCCCTCACAAATTGGAATGAACAAAACCTTTTTGGGAAACTGGAATCGGGGGGATTCACGTAGTAGCCAGTGAGAAAACATTACTCTAAGTCTAAACCATCACAATTTTTCTCCTATCTGGAGATCTGTTCCCTTTCACATTTTGGTTTTTGCTGTGTGGATTTGTTCTGTTCATGTTTTATCTAGTGTGTTATTTGTTTCCTGAACGAGGATGCCCTGATTCCGATTTTGTGCCTTTGATTGAAGGACCGGCAACGTTTTTCGTTTTTCCATTTGTGCAGCAATCGGTCTAGCACCGACAATGTTTAGAAATTTGTAAATTTCTGTGTGTGTATGTAATCCCTGGCATCTGCTATGTTTTGATAAATCCCATGATGAAGATCCTTGTGTGTGCATCTGTGTTTGGAATTTGAATTGATTGAAGGAATGGAAATAGAGTCTTGACTTGCTTGATAAACCTGGTGTGTGAAAGAACCTCACAGACCAATCTAGAAGGCTGGTTTTCTTCCTTGCATGCCCTGAATAGCACTGGAAGGGAAGGCATGGCCTGAGAGACTATGTAGCAGAGAATGGAATGGTTCCTTGTGTTGGGTGTGTAATTGTTTTGAAATCAGGCTAGATCTGGTGTGGGTGTTCATAGCTCTGGGGTTGAGCTCACTAGCTTAGTAGTCAGTCTTTCCACCTCCTTGATAGCTTGATAAACCCAACTGGAAGGATGGCTTGGCTGGTAGCCTGATAAACCCATCTGTTGGCTTGGTTGTATCTCATGTGAATTTGGCTAAGTGTAAACCACTACATGTGTAAGTCTGATAAACCCAACTGTGTTGGCTTGACTGATTTTTATTGTATCCTTGGCTATGGTGAAGCCTGTTAGTGTTCCTTATTCCTTGGGAAAGATCATGCCTAGCTCAGGGGTGGCATTGTTGCTGAGACATTAGGAGCACACTGGCCTATGGTTGGGTGGAACATTGCAATGACATAGTTGGTTGCGGGACAAGTTCTATTCAAGATAAGTGTTCTTGTCTATGTTATTCTCTGTAGTTGTATTCTTGTATTGTAAATTGCTTGATGAAATGCGATGAACATGTTGTTGTGTTAGATTGATGCATTGTTCCTTAAATAAATGCAATTATAGGCATATATGTATGCTTTCCATCAATGCATTTCAAACTATGTTGTAGATTGGCCAGGTCGGTAATGGCTTGAATGATCAGATTGATCCAAGACTTCAGTGAAAAAAATTAGGTTTCCTGCTAGAAATATCCATTTACGCAGTCTGTAGGATATAGGATGCGGGATGTGAAATGACAACTCGTAGATCGTGGTTTCCACAAATTTCCCTTCCGAAACTTCCTTTTCACAAGTTGTGGGATGTGGGATGCGGGATCGCAATGTCATGATTTCCACAATTCCCAACCCTGCAAGTTCAGGTTTCCGCGCCGTCGATCTTTGCAGGATGATTGTCCATTGTTGATCTGTTCCTAATGCAGGATGCAGGATGTAGGTCACGGGAAGTGAGATTTCCATTTTCATAACTCTCGACCTGCAACTCGAGCTATCTGCACCGTTGATTTTTGTGGGTGGATTCTAAGACGTCAATTTGGTTCCAGTCTGTGGGACCATTCGAGATCGTCTATTTCCATTGCGTTTTCTCTTCGCCATTCGATCTCCTTTGAGATATTTCCCTGTAGATCATTGATATGATCAATGAAGATGGGAGGGAGCATGACAGTTTTGGAAATGTCAAGATGTGGTTCATGACCATGCCCTATGTTTCGATGAACAGTGGAATTTCTCGATGAAATTTTTTAATTCCGCATGATAATGGGGTATGCTTATGTGACAATCCCTATTGGAACCCCAAAAGGATTTTATATGGGATTGAATAGACAACTAAATAAATCTTGGAGTTGGGTCTCATAAGTCTTAGTTCTAGCCCATTTTCTTCTTCAGTTGTGTTGAGGCCTGGAAAATCGCAGGTGACAACAGCAAGGGATTCTCCCCAGTAAACATTCCCAACTAGCCCGTTACTGTTTGGTATGGGGAATCCATCCGATTTGCAGTTCGGCTACCGTAGGTTAAGTAACCAAAATAAAGGGTTTTACCAGTTATGGCCCGGTCCACCGTGTATCTTTTTAATTTTTTAGTTTTAAGTATGATATACAAGTGCCTATATAGGAAAGTAGATTGATAGAGAATAGGAGGAATGGTCACAATGTGATGCGTAGGTTCTTACCTCTCGTCTTAAACTCTCTCGCATCTAAATCACACACAGCAAGGAAACTAAAACTAACTTAACTAAACTGTCCCTAGGGAGCAAGATCATAATTTAATGAGTAATGTATTACTATTCATGCATTAAGAAAAATCACAAGTAGCTCTTCTTTATTTCAAAACACATAAACATGAATAGATAGATGAACAACAAGATAAATCATTGTTTATTGAAAACCATTCATTACTCATAGTGGAAATTCCATAAAATAAACTAGAGAGCATTCATACAAGAACATAGGTTCAACAAGTTAGAACGATCTCATAGTTAATGGATAAAAGCTAAAAACAAAATAGTTTCCCTTCAACAACATCCATTGCATAGCATTTGAACATTCCACCAAAGCTTTCTCCAACAGGAAAAATTGTAACTATCTATTGCAAAAGGAAATAGTTCTTCTTACAACATGTTCTCATAAGTCTAACTGGGAAAAAGTCCTTTCTTTTATCAAACTATCCTATACTGATACAAAAAGCAAAAATTTTGGGCTGCCCCAAATGACTCTTGAGCTTCCCCAATGTTTCAACTTCCAAAATTTGTCCTATAATGAGCGCTCATACATTTTACAATATATTACATTTAAAACAAAAATTAATAAATCACTTCTAAGTAAAGAGCCCCGCTTGATCATTTAAGAACTTTTTCCACACTTGGGCTTCTATTGCTATGCTCTCAAATTCTGAAGGTTTAAGAAAACAAATGTTGATCTCATATTTAGTAGCCTGATTTTTAACTACTTCGATTCTGGCTGGGCTTAAATGTAGCAATCCTCAAGCAAATGGATGTTGAGTGCTGCATTAGCTACGACATCTTTCAGGATCTGTTCATCCAATTCCTTGACTTGTTGTATCTTCTTCTCATCCTCCTGATACCTACTCTATAGCATTTCTATGAGAATATCATGCTATGGTAATGCCTCTAGTCTTTGTTCTGCAGCAACTTGACATCTGTTGTAGGTGACCAGCACCCTTCTGCAGTATTCAGTACAATCTCATCTTTTTTTCCTCACAGCTTTCTTGAACTCCTCTACTGTGCTTATTGCAAATTCTAACAAGTCATAGTCCTGCTTTAAGCTGCGTTGATCTTTAGCTGGTAAATCTATAGGAACTTCTTCATTGGTCTCGATCCTTACTATCCTTCCAGTCAGGACTTCCAAAATGTCTTGAGACCTATCTACAAAATATGAGGTAGTCTCCAAAATTTCCTCCAATCTGTTATCTATCTTCAAGACTTTACATATTTCATCTTCAATAGACACCTGCAGCTGGTGCATTTTTCTTCATTGGGATAGGACATGCTCCTTTAGAGGCTGGATATTAGTTTTATGTTCACTTGCATCCTTTAGTGATGCTGCTAATAAAGTAATCTGTCCTTCAAAATATGCCACCTGCACTTGGAATTGCTTTTCTTTCTCTTCCATGGTAGCCCTCTATGCCTCCAACTCCACCACTTTTCTCTGCAGCTGGTCCTTTTTTGTACTAAGAGTTTCATATGATGCTTTGAGTTCATCCTTTTCTATCTTTAGCACCTGATATTCTTGCTATAACCTCTGCAATTCTGCTAGATTATTCTGAGCATGCTTACCTATCCTTTCCATGGAAACTTCCAAAGTCATCTTGTTTACTTGAAGAGTCTAAAGTTATTCTTTTGAAGTCTTCACTTCATTTTGCATGTGTTCAAATTTCCTCTTCAGTTTATAACCTTCATTTCTTTCCTTCTTCAAAGTTTCCTTCAACTGAGCTGCATTCCTTTTCGACTGCTCCAGATCCGTCATCTGTCTATTTACATTATCTTCAGTGGCTTGTGTCAATGCCACTCCAGCTCTTGCTGTTAACCTCATATTTGCATCTATCCCATGCACCAAAGTTTTATCAGTGACCATCATGCCTAGTTGTCCCCCTGTTTCGATTTTTCTCTCAGTCCTTTTGACAATCCTCTTCTTCTCTCTATCATAAAAAATGGTGCTAAAATATGGGAATTCTTCTCCTTTTTCCTGCACAAAAGGTATCAGATTCAATTCATAAAAAACCACTTGTTCTTAAGTGCTGCCAAAAATTGTAGCAGGCTCCCGGGAATCAGGATTATCTTGTCCCTGCCCCTGATCTGTCTGATCCTATACTTCTTGGATGTCTATTGGGTCAATAGTTTGCTGGTCTATTGTAGATCCTATCAGCCTCAGATCATCGGCTTCTTCTTTTTTTTCTTCATCTCTTCATCTTCTTTCTTCTTTCTTTCTTCTTCTATCTTCTTTGCAGCTTCCTCTGCATTCTTTGTTGCTTCCTTTGCAGCTTTCTTTCTTTCTTATTCTTCATTCTTAAGCCAACTCTCAGCCTCCTGTGCTAGTCTCCTAGCATCCTCTTCTCTTTTCTTGGCCTCCTCCTCTTCATCTTTCTTCTGCGTGATTTGGCCCTTACCTCCCTTAATGGTGATCTTCTATTTAAATCGTCTCTTCAGTGCAATCATATTCATTGCATTCCTAAATATTTCTTCATCTTTGTCCCGGAAGTTTGTATATTCAAAGTGAACATTTGCCTCTTTGCAATGTTGTGCAACTTTATTTTGGGAGTCATTTCTATGGAAGCTCATCTCTCCAAAATGAAACTGCTCCAATTCCTATACAAATTTAGCATCTCTTTTAATATTTTTAAATTTGTAGCTTCCCAGCCTGAAAGGTATGGCAGGGTAGGTTTCCTTCTTGTGTTCAAACAGGAAGCTTCCTACACCATCTAGGTAAACTTGCCTAACTACTTCTTTATGCACCACGTAATCAGTGGCATACTTGGGGAGCAAAGAAGGTGCCATGGAGCAACCATACATCCTGATGTACATCCCTTCATCAGTCAAATAATAATTTGAATGTTCCTCGATGACTTTAAATGCCTCCTTAGACATACAATTGCAGTCTGTTAGGAAGATCAAATTGTGTAAAGGCATAATAAAATGTTCACATATCTCTCTATAGTGGTTGTAATACTTGTGTGCCCAAAATATTTTGTATGCAGTGTACACAGGGGTTCTGTCCCTGTCCCAAATGCATATTAAGGCTGGAAATGGTTGGGTGCATAGTATACAGTCCACTAAGATGGAACTCATATAAAACTTAGACTTCTTCTGGGACACCCCTCCCAGAGCTGAAGAAATGCAAGCTGAGAGGCTGTTGGACACAATGTTTTCCCAATTGAATACAGTCCCCTGGGTGGCCACATAGAAAATAATAGGGATCCATCCAAACTTGAAGCTCTTACCATGAGCTCTCCCAAACACTCTGTTCAACATCAATGCTATAAACCTATAAGGTGTCCTGAGAGTAGATGTATCATACTCTCCTGATGGCCTAGTTTGAAAGTTCTTCCTAGGTATCATCATCCTCTTCATTGTTTCAACTAGGTCCAAGTTTATTTCTTTCAACCAATATTCAGTTAGGTACACCTGGGCTAGGGGTAGGTGATATTCCAATGAGACATAACCAGGACTGTAGGCAGTATATCCTTGTTTGGTAGTATTGGCTAAACTCATAGTGGTCACATCGGCCTTAGGTAGAATCCAACTGATCACCTCTAAGCATGGGAATAGCTCAGGTCTTGTGGCTATCTTCATAAGAGCTGATTTCTTTATGTTGGCATATATGGTCAATTCTTCAAATCCAACATCAGGCACATTTTGATTTGAAATCATCTGATATATTTCACCCCACTTATAATCAGGCCCTACCCCAATGGTATCTCTAGTGTCTTCATAGATATATTCGACCTTGGTAACGATTTCCACCTCAGGTTCTCCTTCAACAATAGGAGCCTTCTTTTTCTGTCTCTTAGACATGTCGCCTTTGAAGAAGTTTCCCTGTCATAAAACAAAATGCATTTATGCTATTTGAGATTTTAATCAGTATTCAAAGAATGAAGAAAAACTGTATAAACATTTACCACTTCCATATTCACAACAGCTAAATCTATCACAATGCAAATGCAAAATCGAGATAACTAGCAAGAAAACTTCTGAAATTTATGTGTGAAAAATCCTAAGTCCATTTGCAACTAACAATAATCGTGATTGACAATATCCATTATTTAAACTAAAATGCAATCCAACTTCTCTCCCAAATCAAAACATCCCCATACAGTAATCAAAACGCACGAAACAAACCCTCCGGTGTCCAAGAAAATAGGGCAACTGTCTACGACAGGAAGACAACTAAAAAAATTCACCCCAGATGGCCATAAGCAATCCCACAAAAAATGGTGTAGAAACTCCATAACGGCTCATACAAGCTCAAGAAACAACAACCCCCCACTGTAAATGTTGCGAAACGGACCAATACTCTATGCCGTAAGGATGCAAAATCTGACTTAGATGACCAACTACAAACGGTGGGAATTCCTAACTAGAGGAAAAAAACCTAGTTCCAAAACTAATCAATAAAATCAAAAGAAGGAGAAACCACAGTTCGCCTACATGGCAAACAAACTGCAGTCAATTTGATGGTCTGAAAAATCCACGGCAGCACCCTAAATGCATGAAATCCTGAAAGCTAAGCATAGATGCATAGTTTGACAGTGAGGACGGAGGCAGACGCAAATTCACAAAGATAAACAATAAAATAATAACCGTCCCATATATATATAGAGCTCAGTTGAAAAATGTTGGCGGGAAAAAGCCTCTATTGGACAGCAGAACAACTAAAGCATCGGGTGGTTAACCTGCTAATGAGCTGCAATGGCGGGCGACGGACGAACTAGGAGTTCCATGACACAATAAAAAATGGTGAAATAAAACACTAACCTTGTAGCATCGGACCTTGAAATCACTATAGCATCGGATGACTAGTTCGCTAAAGAGCCGCAACGGCGGAAGTTACATGGACCAAAAGTTCCGCAGACCAATCAACATCGGAGAAAACTAGAACAAACCATCAGCGAAAATCAAGCGAACCAACAGCGAAAATCAAAACAAAAACATCGATGAAAGAGAAAGCTATACGGCAGATAGTTAGTCCGCTTCGGAGCCGCAACGACGGAACACAATTAGACTACGGCCTCCGATCAAAGTCAAACATTTTGAAAAAAATCCCCGCAAAGCAAAAAGTTGATACAATAAAACCGTGTGATTGGCGAAATAAAAAACTATCCATCGGCCCATTCTTTATCTGTCTTCCGAAACAGCGGCGATACAGAATACTGAGGTTCCGACCACAATAAAATAAAAACACCAACAGTCTAAAGAAACAAATGCAATAAAGCGCATTGGTGAACATCATAGCTATCCATTGCGACGTTCATAAGTATGATTCCGCAACGGAGGCTACGTAGATGACTACAGCCCCGATTTACAATCCAATAAACTTCCAATGGCGAAAAATCAAAACTTCAAGTTCGAATCAACATCATCGGCAGACAAAAATATTCATTTAGCTTCTCAAAAATGATCAACAATCTACCTTACAGGATCCAAATTTGTTGCAAAAAACAATAGAGTCCATCAATCAAAAGCAAATACAAGCAAGATAAAATTAAAAGGAGGGTCCAAAATTTTTAGAAATTTGGGAAAATGTTGCAGCTGCAACAAGTTGTTATGGTAAAAAAGAAAGATGGAACCTTGAGAATGTGCATTGATTTCAGAGCATTAAACAAGAAGACAATAAAGAATATATACCCCACCCCAAGGATTGATGATCTCATGGATGAGATCCATGGGGCCAATTTCTTCTCAAACATTGACCTTAGATCTAGTTATGATCAAATTCGAATGAGAGAAGAACACATGCCAAAGACTACTTTTAGATGTCACTATGGTCACTTTGAGTTTGTTTCCATGCTATTTGGCTTCACAAATGCACCAGCCACATTCCAATCATGCATGAACAACATATTCCACCAAAAAATTCATAAGTTTGTAACTTTTTTCTTTGATGACATTCTTATTTACAGTATAACTTGGAAGGAACACTTGCATCATCTAGAAGAGGTATTAAAAATTATGCATGATCAATATTTATTTGCTAAGCTGTCAAAATGTGAGTTTGGTTTGATAGAGCTCTTGTATATTAGACACATCATTGTTCAAGATGGTGTGAAGGTGGATATGAGAAAATAAGAGCCATTTTCGAGTGGACTCATCCCAAAAGTCTCACTGAATTAAGAGGATTCATTGGAATTTGCACCTACTATAGAAAGTTTGTGAAGGGGTTCTGTTATCACTCCAGGAAACTCCTCTAGGTTGTAGCTCCAAAATGCCTGGTAAGTTACAATGTTTTGGGGTTTTCTGATATGGATCAAGTCAGTTGACCTATATAACCTATCCACTCTCAAGGCATGCATAAAACTCACTCATTTAGAAGGATTTTAGTTGCAATTGCTCAGAAGTTTGACAATAAGGTGCAGGCATGGAGAACTCACTAGGCTGGCAGACTTACATACAAAACATATGCATATAAATAGCTAAATCCTGATGAGGATGGTATTTATAAATCAAATCACACTAACAAACCAATAGGATGACAGCTATCAGCTTTTTAATCAGTCTAAAAATGACCTAAATACACATTTAGGCATAAATACAGTAAAGAAAGAGATGATGGCTGAACAGATCACAACAAAATAGCTTATATCATGAATAAGTAAAATGAGAAGTGTGAAAGCATTATAGGCTTATAAATCCCCAAATTTGAACCCTTATTATGAAATCGATCTTAAGCTTTATATCCTTCTACAAAAATTACAAATCCTGAAACTTCGATCTATTTTCACAAAAATACTCAAAGTGATAAGTTTTTCAAATTAGGGTTTCAAACCCTACCTAACTATTTGTCTATATATTTCGAAGATCTAGTTCACTGAGAGAACATTTAATAATTGAAGTGGTTGTAGTGATTGCTGCTATTATTTAGTGTAAATTTGCCGCCAAAAGCTAGTGTTTCAGCGGTTAACTAACGTGACCTTTCTTGCTTAATCCGCCGGAATTTTCTACCCTACCGCCACGGTTGGTGATCGAAATTTACCGTCGGTGATTTAAACCACTAATGATCGGCGATCGGAACCTCAAGCCACTAGTGCGTCGGAACTTATTATCTGAACGCTACTGTAATGTCGATGCTTTAAACCACTAATTGTCGACAATCGGAACCTATCACCACTAATGTATCAGAACCTCAAGACT
The DNA here is from genome assembly GCA_001517045.1 of Pseudotsuga menziesii. Classification (NCBI taxonomy): domain Eukaryota; kingdom Viridiplantae; phylum Streptophyta; class Pinopsida; order Pinales; family Pinaceae; genus Pseudotsuga; species Pseudotsuga menziesii. Next base: position 424,545 of record LPNX010525710.1, on the reverse strand, counting down.
GAATACCGCCATAGTGTCAGTGATTCAAACCACTAGCTTTGCAATCGATGATCGGAAGCTCTAGCGACTGTCCCATCAGAGCTTTAGACCAAAATGTTGCCGTAGTGTCGGTGCTTTAAACCACTAGCTTCGCGATCAGAACCTCAAGCCACAAAACTAGTTGTCGACGATCGAAACCTCAGACCACTGATGATCAGTGATCAAAACCTCAAGCCACTAAGTGGCAGTGACATAGAGGACTAAACATCTGAGACATCGGTGTCGCAGAGGATTAGACCTTCGATCTGCTGTCAAAAGAAAAATTTCAGGCGATCTTTGTATTTCATCATACACCATAATAAGATTCGTCAAGTAAGAAACCGTTTCCATCACGTGTATCCAACGCCCGTCCGTCTCTTCTCGTAGAAGTGTCTAGAACTAATTAATAGAAGTCATTGAATGACTCATTTCATATATAATTTCAGTTTTTGGAGCTTTTATTGCACCTGTGTAATTTCCCAAGCTTGTCATTGTAGTGTAAAAACGCAAGGGGGGAAATTTTGTTGTTCTTTCGGTGGTGATCGTATATGTCACACTCCTTAATATGCTAAAGAAAACCCCTTTTCGGTGGCTAATGAGATGTTCTGAGCCTCCCCTAATCCACCGAAAGCTACAACTTGCGAAATTTTTACCCAAATAAAAAAAAGAGGCTTTCAAACTGTTAGTGATATTCATATCCTTCATACTATCAAAATAAATTATTTTGGGAGATAACAGGTTCTCCCAACTCACTTCAACTCTCACTAATTTTAAAAAGAAAGATATTTTCCAATGGCATGAAGGGGATAAAAATATTTCCAAATAATGAAGGAGGTAATAAGCAATTGTCATATTCTAGCCTTTCCTGATTTTTCGAAACCATTTGTCTTGGAATGTGATGCATCAGGAGAAGGCATTAGAGCAGTCCTAAAACAAGGAAAAAACCCAATATATTTTGAGAGTATGAATCTACAGGCACATGAGAGGATTTACTCCATCTATGATAAATAAATATTGGCCATCATGCACGCTTTGATCAAGTTTAGACAATACTTGTAGTCAAAACTGACCATACCAGATTAAGGTACTTCATGACTCAAAAGGATTTAAATTAAAGGCAGAAAAAGTGGGTGAGTAAGATTCAATCATTTGACTTTTATAATTAATATGTGAAGGGGAAAAATAATGTGGTGGCTGATGCCTTATCTAGAATACCTTCTATTTCTCTAATGGATGTAGCAAAAATTAGAGAGCCACATTAGAAGTAGAGTATGCCAAAGTTAAATTTTCTTGGACTAACCATGACTATATGTATAAGATGTTGGAAGGAATCATCTACTACAAAGGTATAATCTATTTGGTCCCTAATTTGAGTTTCAAGGAGGAAATTGTAAAAAACGCGCATGATTCTCCTCTAGCAGGTCACCCCGGTTTCTTCAAAACATACGTAATGTTGAGGGAAATATTTGCATGGAAAGGGTTGAAGGATAATTTTTAGAAGTATGTTAATGAATGCCCCATGTTTCAAAAAAATAAATTGGATCACAATCCTCCAGTTGATCTCTTACATCCCTTTCCAATTGCAGCACAAAAATGGGAGAGCATTTCCATGGACTTCATCACTGGTTTTCCCAAAGTATTTGCTAAGCATTGCATATTTGTGGTGGTGGATAAACTCACTAAATTTGCTCATTTCTTTGTTGTTACTACCACTTTCACTATTGCACAAGTGGATGAACTATTTTTTAAAGAATTTTTCAGATTGCATGGGCTTCCTAAGAGCATTGTCAGTGACAAAGATAGCATATTTTTTAGTGCATTTTGGAAAGAACTCTACAAAATGGTGGGGAAACATTTGACACCTAGCACAATATATCATCCCCAAATTGATCACCAAATAGAGAGGGTGAATCAATGATTGGAAGGATACTTGAGGAACTATGTTAGTGGGAAGCAAAAAGCATAGTTAAAATGGTTACATTTGGGTGATTTTATTACAATACGACTTTCCATGTGTCCACTGGCATGTCTCCTTTTAAATCACTTTATGGTTATGATTTATCCACTTTTATTGAACACATTTTAGGTGACAGTAGAGTTGTAAAGGCTAAGGATTGGATTGAAGAAAGTCAAGAAATTTTGAAGTGTTATGGAAAGAAACTTCCTATCACTATTTTTGTACCACAACAGACTGAATGACACCAGAAATCAATCCATTCCAATATGCAAGAGAAATAAAGACATCTAACACTAAGGTATATGAAGTGTACCTTGTTCCAGACGGTTGATGTAGATCCCTGTTGAGCTTTTCCAACATGATTTTATTCACAATTCTCTCTGAACAACAACAAATAAGACATGCATGCTATATATCAAGGTGTTAGATCTACTCTAGCATATGTAAGAAATCACGTATAAGAAGATAAATACATTCATGGATACAATATTCATATGTATGGGCATGTATTGGACAAGAAATGGGTATTTCTATTAATAAAATAGAGATACAATAGTGACAACCTCTGTCGGCACTTCTTCGAACCCAAGAAATCATGTCCTCCACCTGGGCTTCCACAACTTCAATCCTCCATCACAATGGCAAGCTTAAAAATCAAAGGCAAGCTTGGGAGGAGCAACACTGTGTGCTCCAAAGGGACAAAGGGATGAATACTCAAGCATAAACAAGTGAGGAAAAAATGAACTATAGTTTCCTTGCTCTCCAATTTCTCCTCCTTCAATGTATCTAAGAGGATCAATATATACAAATCCAAATAGGCAATGGAAGGTTGAGTCTAAGTGTTATCAAGGAATATGGAAGGCCAAGAGTCAAGTTATTTAGGATTCTATGAGGAAAACTCCAAAACCTTTTGTCTTTATGCACATTTCCTGATGTACGCGGGTTTTGGCTCAAAAGCTGCATGTACATGCAGATATGGCTTTAAAAGTGGCGTATACACATAAACTGGTGTTTTGGGGGGACTTTCTTGGGTAATCAAAGTATAATATGAGAAAATAGGGTCCAAGGAGTCTGCAGAGGGACATGAACGACCATAAATATGTGATATACCAAGTGTGTTAAAATCATCTATAACAGATGCCCCCTAATATGTGAGGTCATAGGGGTAACATGATTGTCGAAATACATTATATCCATCCCAGAAGTGGAGTAATGAAGAACAGGGTGGAAGAACCACCCACTCATCAGTACAATACAATAATCAATCTATGCATATGACTGTAAATATACATATACCATTCTTGGATACATAAGAGTACAATGGCCATGAATAGGCATGATATATAAATGTCATGTGTGGTCATAACCACATACAATATACAATGAATCAAGATCTCCAGAATGGATGAATATATATGATAATACAATGGAATATGGTCATGAGAGCTGACATCTCACTAATAATGGCACGATCAAGGAGGTAGCATACGTGGAATGCCACTAATGTCGGAGGTCTTCTACGGAAACCTCTACGAGTACATGTTTTATCATGTGAATAAAGGTGTCGAGGTCAAACATGATAGTCCATCATCTGATTACCGGTCATTGATGTATACCGTTAACAGACGCAATATATCCAACTGATATTGATAATGGCAATCAAGGTACAGAGTGCAATCTAACAAGCGTGAATAAATGTGTTGAGGTTGAACACTTGAAAGAATCCATCGATCAAGAGACATTGATGTATTCCCAAAACTGTTGATGGCGAGAGAACCTACCACTGATGACTATAAGTCTCAAGAAACTCAAATGGACTCCAAATTCCTATTCCATAATAAATGATCTGAATTGGATGATATGGAATCCGCTTGAAGGAGGCCACTAGGTCATCCCCCATAAACCAACACGAGGTACTCAGCAATGATGGATAATGTGGAATAAATCAAACGAAAAAGATGTGCACGAACCAATAACTGTACCAGGAATGGCCAACATGCAAAGTCAAGATAACTGAGGAATGACTGACTCAAGCTAAACTTCTTCAAACAAGAGAATAAGGAAAATGGTGAATGAAGGTAGGAAGCACAAACTTGATATGAAAACTAGGACATCTTTGTGACATAGGAGGCATCAACAAAATATCCATATCGAATGGAAGCATATCCACTCAGTGGAGAAAAACTCAAAGTAATGAGTACAACTCCTAAATTCATACTAACAACCCAACCAATGGATGTAATATAGAGTGCTCAGTTCGAAGGCAATACGACTCGACAACTTCCAAATATTAAATCATTTCCCCTCCAACCTTTTATGTTTTTTTTTTTACTTTTTCATATTTGAATATATTGAAAAGGAATAAAAGTGCTTAAAAATAGATACAGCTAGGAGGAGACGACTGTCACGAGAAAGAAAACTAGTTCCAGTAGTGGAACATACCTATGCTCAATGCAAGGAAGCATGTGTGGGATAAGGACACTCAGGGGAACATCTTCTCCCGGTAAGGGATGATCAAGATGTAAAGGATATAAAAAACAGGCTCTGCTTGGCTAGGATTTAGAAAAGCTCGGGCTACATGCCTTATAAATATGAAGCGGAGAGTTGTCATAAAGCTCAATAAGGAAATCAAAACGTATGATAATGCAGTTACAACTTCATAGACATGGGAGTCCCTATAGGAGGTGGCCATCATAAAGTTCAAGAGGAGTATGAAGCTCTTTCTCAAGGACATGGTGGGACTATAAGGTACTCCCAAACCTAAAGGAGAAATCTCAACATGGGCACCAAATGCAAACGGGATCTAATCAGGGACCCCATGTATAGGAAATCTCTATCACTCGCATAATGTCACTTCTAAAAAGCAGTATGAAGGTTTGGTGACATCATGAAGTGGGTTCGTACCTACGGTCAAGGTGAAATGGTCATAAGGAAATGCATAATGCAAGTGGATGTGAAGTCCTAACCTATATGCTAGTTCAACATTATACCTATGATAGATATGAATGGGTCAAAGTCTCAGTCAAAATACACTCAAATCAGGTCCCCACACCACAACATTAGACCAAACAGTCCAAAATAGTCAATAACGGTCCAAACTATAGAAAAGTGGATGAAATTTTCAAAACAAAATCTATAAAATAGTAAAAAATTTCATTTTTACAATACCATTTGGAATTTTACCCCACATAGTGTTTTTGAACCATAAAATTGAGAAGCTGATTCCAAGAGATACAATCCATGAAACCACAATTTGTCTGGATCAAGTAAATCTTCATGCGATTTCCTTTCATGTACATGCTTTTATTTTAATTTTTAGTGGTCAGGTTTTATGTTTATGGCACCCCAAAAATGGCATTTTCGGCCCACACATAAAATTAGTCAATTTCTACGTATAGGGATCAACATACACAGAGAATCCTTTGATTTCTGCATATGTACGCAATTGTCTTCAGAACAGTCGTGTATAAGGTTGCGTTTATCAATTTTTAAGGAAAAGAATCATGAAAACTCTCAATTTTTATGTAGGATGATTCTTGAGTAGCGTGAACATGAGCATGAAGACATTGACAGGGTTTTTCAATGTGATTTAATGGCCCAAAAATCTTTGAGGTCTTGTGGTTTGTATAAATTGTGGCATCTTGGTAGCTTGAGAGACAAGCCAATACTACTACAAATCCTGGTAGACTACTGGGATACAGACACAGAAACCTTTCATATTGATGGGATTCCACTCAGCCCTTAGATTGAGGATATATACTTCATTACTGGACTATACCGCAAAGGGGAGATAATCAATCTACGAGCTCGTGGGATAGGAGGTGGCCTCACAATTAAGGAATGCATTGTTGTTTACTGCCTCCTAAACATGGAAAAGGTTGTGAGTCAGATCCCAATGAACTCGATCCAAAACCTGGGTCTCAAGGCCATACTACTAGCACTCAGCAGGATTGGAATTCCTTCATCACGATTCCATGACATTGATGTTCTACATGGTGTTACCATGAGACCCACCATTTATGATTAGATTATCTCGTTGTTGGGAAACATGAAAAAATAGTTAACAGATTGCAATATGGGAAGAGTGAGAAACTTTGGCTTCACAATCATCTTGAGTGTCATTTTATTTGAGCGCATACCAAGGATAATCCCAAGAGTGGATATAACTCCTCATGGCACTCGGGATCCAGCTCAGCTGCACTGGGTGAATTTGATGCTGAGAATAGGAGGAGGGCAAATGGCCAACCCCTACCCAGCAGAATTTTTCCTCTGGTGGCAGAGGAAGATCATAGCCATAGATGACTACCCCTATGAGGGGATAGACTTTTGTGGTGACCCTGACATGCCTATTCCATCGGGATCCACAAACGGATACATAGGTAACAATCCCGACTCTATATTGTTTTTGAATTATTAATATTTTTTTTTGTTTTTCTATATAGTGAATCAAAAATACATGTTTTTTTGTGATGGCATATATTGACTGGTCATGTATATGGAGATGTTGGACATAGATGTCTAGACAGATTCCCTAGACATCATCGAAGGGGGAGAGGTGATGGAATCATAGGTGTGGATGCAGAGCACACTCTCCAAAACATCCATAAAAACTTTGTTCGGCTGACACATAGAGTGCCCATGGCACAAGTCGAGGATTTTCTTGAGCCTTTGCAGTGACAGGTGGAGGGTGTACCATTCCCATGGGTTTTATTATTCTAATGGCTAGCTAGATTTTTTGTGTGTTATCATTAATAGCACCCTACTCCATAGGCTTATATGCCTAGATGTACTTTTTTCTATATTGACCGTGTAGTATATTTTGGTGGCTCAAAAGCCCCATTTTTGTATCATGACATTACGTATGACACCAATTTTTGGACTATATTTCAATGAAAAATTCATATGATGACCAGTTATTTCTATTTACATGTGTAAATGTAATGTGAATGCTTCATTGTCTATGTATCAAATTCAAATCTATTACGTAGTTTTCATATGAATCAACAACTTGATTATAGTTTCTTGGAATGTGAATGTATGTAATGCTCTCAAATTTCCATTCTAAGAACCTTACTCGCAAGAATCTTTGTAATAAAGTCGGATCTCTAATATGATACATGCCATTTAACTGTAAGACCACTAACTGCAAGTCGAGATGTACCTCAAGAGATTGAATACCATGAGAGATAGCATAGCGTAACAACTCAATCATGGAACTATATTCAGCAATATTGTTCGATGAAGGTCGTAGACATACACTTCCTGAAGACCAAATCTGACTCATAGAAGTATAAATCACCCAAGAAGTCGAAGCTGAGTTTTGAGCATGGCGGCTGGCACCGTCAATGTATCCTACATATACCAAAGAATCTGTCGACATTTTCCACGAAAAAAGTAAGGAAGTCAACCAACTCGATCACCATAAGAGAACCAAAAATAAACTATGCAACTATACAATAATATACAAATTATCAACCTCAATTGAGAATTACGCATAGTATCTTTTGAGATAGAGCCCATTTCTAGGCTCCGCCAAGTCTGTCCCCTCATAATCCACTAGCTTGTAGGCACCTTTCTCTAATTGTCGCTTGACCATGTAAGGCCCATGCCACATGGGTTTAAACTTTCCCACCCCTAACGATTCACTAGCTTGGTCATATAAGACGACCAAGTCACCTTCACTAAAATTCCGAGGACGGATAGACTTATCTTACTAGGATTTAACACGACACTCATTTACCTCAAGAGCCTCCAAGGCATCTCAACGCTACTCATCAAGTTGCTTGAAGAGAACCAGATGCTCTTCTAATGCAGAATTATTTGGTAAATTTTCCACAGCTAATTTCAAAGAAGGGATTTCACATTCAACAAGTAAAATCGACTCCACCCCATGCACCATGTAGCCGAGTTTTAACCTTGGCTATGTGCAAAATCACCTCCCTTCCGTCAAAGGGACAGAAGGGTAGAGTTAAAATGGAAACAAGAGCTACAATAAATAAAGAACACTAGTAACAATAAACAAATAACGACAGCTAAGCTAAAACTTAAAATAAAAACAAGAAAATTATACCCTTTGTTTGAAAATGGTACACCATGCCCTGATATTTGGATATGGGTTGCCTCTCCACAGGATGAATGGTATGGAGGATGCCTCAATGTATGGGATGGGGAATGGAGTGGCTATCAAATGATGGTTGGATGGTGTGAGTATTTTTAGAAGAGTGGGTTCTCAACGCACTCACTGATTTGAATAATGAGAAAAAGGGCATAAGAATCTTGTTGATAGGGACCTCCACCATATTTTTATAATGATTTTTTGGCCTTATCTCTCTTTGAGGTTTTTGGAACCCTATTTATGGTTTTAAACCATATTTAGGGTTTTTAGCCCCTTTTCTGTGTTTTAGCTCTTTTTTGGGTCTTGTTAACACCCTGTGATTTTCCTATGGTTGCTATAGGAAATCACAGGGGTAACCATTTCAAACCAGATTTAGACTTCCTTCTAGCCAAGGCAGTGAGAGAGGGCTCTCTCTTGTCATGGTAACCTTCACATACACATTTTTCTTTAAACAAGCACGTAGAAGACTAGATTTCTGCTAGTAATAGGACAATTACAAAATAAAAGGTGGAAAGACAAACAAAATCAAAACCATTGGGCGATGGAGTCACAACCTGAAACATTTAAGGATATTACAACATGTAATAAGCAGTTGTTTCTCTTCGGCGATATGGCGAAAAGTAAATGCAGCATTTAGCAAAATATCTTTAAGTGGCGGTGAGAGGAAACAGAAAATCCCAGCATGGCAAGGGGCACCTATTGATGGATGAATCCCTTGCAACAACTTTAGCAAAAAATGAGAAACGGACAAAGTTGAAATAGAGAACCAATTGATGGATGAATTCTGTCAAATCTATTACAGTCACATCACAAATACAATTCCTGAAGTAGGAGCACTTAACTAAGAGCGAATTCCTGCATGCTAATATAGAAATGTATTGGCAGAATAACACATATGAAAATGAAATGAACAGAGAAATAACACACTAAATACAAGAATCGTGATGAATCTCATAAACACAGAGAAATATATTCATTAATTCTTCCCAAAAATGTTGTAGAGCTACAAAAACTGGCGTTGAGGCCTCAAAATGTAAATCAGTTCAACCTCTATCCTCCTTTGATGAGGTTCTATTTATAATGCCATAGGTCATGGGGACAACCCTGAACAGAGCCAAGTTTTGTTACAACGTGGGGATCGAATCCTAACGAATGCAATGAAATGGAATATTTGTCACTATCAAAAATAAATTAGGAAAATATGTGGTGATGTGCGTGCTTGATCAGAACAACAAATATGGTATCTGAGACTCAGGCTTGTTGGTTGAAAATGACGTTTTGGAGCACTCCTAAGAGTCTAGTGCTGAATTAGCTTTGGATTTCTCTTAAACAGTAGAGGTTAAGTAACTTTCCATCATTGAAAAAAATTGTTCTTACACAGCTTCCTCCTAATCTTCTTCATTTCACCTCTTTCAGGGGACGGATTGCTGAAAAATAGGCTTCAGAGCCCCACCTGCATCTCTCAAATGGTGATAGTTGTTTAAAATATGAGAAATTTTATTGTGATTGACCATGTTACTAAAAAAAATCACGTTCCCATTTGGCCATATTTCCCTCCATATATTTGGGATCTCCTTTTGAATTTGATGACTCAGATGGGATTTCGAATTTCTGGAAAAATTCCCTCTGAAGATGGCTTTGATTCTCCCAAACCATAGCACCTGTGTAAACAATGAGAGAGGTTAATGTATATGAGGATATTCTAAATAAAAACCTCTCTAAGTTTCTCAAAATTCATTTTTTTGTGTGGAAACAGGTCGCAAAAGTTAATGACTAAAACAGTCATTTCACATAAAAACGTGTTGGTTGCAACACATAAAATTTCACTAAGCTTTCACAACTTAAACCTCGTGCACTTTACCACTACGAGATTGATGTGGACCTTTGATCGGGGTTTAATAGACCTGAGCCATTGATCTCGTGAATGATCTTAACACCATTTTGCAGTGCCTTCAAATCGTTATCTTGCTTGCTCTTTGATTGGGTGAAAAGGTTTCTGGAGCGTCGGATGAAAATGTGGTCTGATCTACACCGTTGATATTTTATTCTTTTTGCAAGGATCTTAAGTGATATCCCACATGCATAAGGTGAAATATGTTTTCATTTTTTATATACCCTATTAGTTTGATTATATACCAAGAGACAAAGGTAACACGATACTTCTTGTGTGAGCTGGGCGCTTATACTTTGATGGTGAGCTTTGCATGGTGTGCGAGCTGACTTGGATTTCCATGGTGTGCGTGCTCCCATGTAACCATATTTTTGTAAAGTATTTCATTATCCAATTTAATGAAAATAGTAAACTTTGGCAAAAAATAAATCAAAATTCGACTATAAGGTCGAATTTAGATATAAAACCAATGTCCATATTTCATTAAAAATGAGTAAAATTCTTTTAATTCACTAGGATTCCTTTATTTTTTCCCAAGTGACCATGCAATTCTTTTCGCTTGCAAACCTGCCAAGTCGAGAAAACCAACTCCTGCAAAAAATAATTTAGCACAAGTGCTAACATCGGCTCCAACACGGGGATGTTATCCTCCCTGTTAGGTAGCAAAGAACTAATTAGGCCAGATGCCCTATCCATTCAACTGCTCATAGTCTTTCTCTGAAATTATGAACCTGTTTGATCCATACAGCAACCCACTGTACTCTGGGAATTTGAACTTGAAATTAAACTAAAAATAAACTTTTACTGAAATCAAAACTGAAACTGGTGAAAAAGAAATGCTCGCCATGTTGAGCATATTTACACACTCCTACCCTACCTATTGAACAACAATTCTCAATCAAGTAATTTTTGACTTCCAATGAATCCAATCAAGCAGATGATCCAATTATTGAGCTCCTTCATCACACTTGACCAGAAATGAAGTACTTAATGGAAAACATTTACGATGAATAAATTGATCTTTATTATAAAGCCATAACCAGCCATTACCACTACATGGCTTCTCCATGCATTCTTCCACTGGGTCATGAAAACCTACAAACGTTTTTGTTATAGGCTTGTCATGATGAGGTTGCTCCATATAATCAGCCAATGGATCATAAAATCCATGGAATTCTCCAGTAATTTCTGTCATTTGTTCATCCCAACACAGCTTCTCAATATGCAATTCCACCTTCCCATTGTCAAACTGATCTTCAAAGGGACCTTGAAAAATGTATTTACGACAATATGCACATGAGGCCTTACTTCATCCAAAATTTCAGAATTTGAAACCGACTTTTTTCATGCATTTCACAGGGAATATCCTCAATGAAGTCAAGTCAAATAAACTCTTCTTGACATAACAGTTTTGAATTGGAGGAGCAAGAATAAACATCCCATTTAGGATCCTCATTTTCTTCAAGGAAATCAAGTGCAATGTACTCTTTTTGGCATAAAGATTGATAATTTAAAGAACATGAGGAGATATCCCATCTATTATAGCTGACTATTGGTTCTTCATGTGCACTATCTAAGTGGTCATCCTCATATTTATCATATGTAGGCATGCTGAAATCCCTTTTAAAAACATCATTAACATAATTTTCAGCATGATGATTGCATTTTTCAGAAAATAAATATGTTGAAGAACTACAGGACTAAGATTTTGTAGAATTATCATTCTCTATGTAACCAATCCCATAAGTATTGCAACTTTGAAGAGATTGCTGTTGTAAAAGGAGATTTTCTGATTTGAAATGAGTAGCCTCTTCTAGTAACAAAAATCAGAGGTTGAATGAGATGACGCAGGATTTGATTTTCAGTCCCAACTTCTTTCTTGGTCACCCAAATATTTACAAGACTGCTGAAAATTATCATCAACCTCAGCAAAAGAAAAGTAATTGGTTGAATCAGATTTTTTGCTCATGTCTTTTTCAGTAATAGAGGTTACTATGAATTGCTGGGAATTTTCTTGAATCTTAAGGCATGCAGTTTGTATTTATTTTTTCTAAAGTGGGTTCTCCTGTAAAATTTCTAACAGTTCTTCATCCATAAACTCATCATTTCCATACAAGTTTTCCAAATTTTCAAAGAAACCTTTATCATGCAGGAAACAATATTGAACTAGCAGTAAGGAAGGGTATTGATCTCAAAAATGTTCATGAAATACTGTATGAAAGTCTTAGAGGAAATATAAACTCTCTGATGATAATCTTTCGTACCATGACCATGCATTTCCTTCCAAACTAACCATGAACATTTTCATTAAAGAATCCTCATGCAATTCCACCCCCAGCTTACATATATGCATATTAAATCTAACCAAATGAAGGCCAGCATCATCATTCTTCTAATTTTTGAATTTCGAAAGACATGTTTGCCAATCTACATTAGGTATTTGGTTCAGAAAATCAGGAATGTGAGCACGATTCATAGGGCATACCTTGCAGACATAGAACTCATCTTAATGATGAAGAAATTGGATCAACTCTTTAAGATTTGAAACCCTTTGCCAGTCGAGCTACCATAGAACTTAATGAATACTGGGTTCTTTCCAGATGTGGTTGCCATGTAACCTTTGAAAAACTTTGTAGCTGATGGGTGTTCAGTGTTTCCAGTGGAGTGACCTTCAAAGGAATTGAGTGGAGTTTTCATATCATATACAACCAATATGTCTAAGACCGGCTGCTCAACCAGGTCATAGAGCTGAGAAATTGTGTTTTCACTGGGGATGATTTGCTCATTCGCTCCCCGACAACGGTGCCAATATCTTAGAACCCTGTAATTTTCCTATAGTTGTTGTAAGAAATAACAAGGGTAACCATTTCAAACTAGATTTACACTACCTTCTATCCAAGGTAGTCAAAGAGGGCTCTCTCCTATCATGGTAACCTTCACATACACATTTGTCTTTAAACACGCACGCAAAAGACTAGATTTCAACTAATAATAGGACAGTTACAAAATAAAGGGTGGAAATACAAACTAAATCAAAACCATTGGGCAATGGACTCACAGCTTGAAACGCTTAAGGATATTACAACATGAAATAAATAATGGTTTCTCTTTGGTGATATGAAGCAAAATAAGTGCAGCATTTAGTGAAATATCTTTAAGCAGAGGTGAGAAGAAACAGAAAATACCAGCATGACAAGGGGCACCTATCAATGGATGAATCCCTTGAAACACCTTTAGCAGAAAATGACAAAGGGAAACAGCTGAAACAAAGCACCTATCAATGGATGAATTTTTTCAAAGCTATAACAGTCACATCACAAATATGATTCGTGATGTAGGAGCACTTAACTGACAGTGAATTCCTGCATGCTAATCTAGAAATGTATTGGCAGAATAACACATATGAAAACGAAATGAAGAGAGAAAGAACACACTAAATACAAGCACCGTGATGAATCTCATAAACATAGAGAAATATATTCATTAATTCTTCCCAAAAATGTTGCAGAGCTACAAAAACCAACGCTGAGGCCTCAAAATGTAAATCAGTCCAACCTCTATCCTCCTATGAGGAGTTTCTATTTATAATGCCATTGCTCCTAGGACCAACCCCGAACATAGCCCAATTATATTACAACGTGGGTATCAAATCCTCATAGAGTCCATGAGATGGAATATTTTTCATTATCACAAACAAATTAGGAAAATATGCGGTGATGTGCATGCTTGATTAGAACAACAAATATGGCATCCGAGACTTAGGCTTGTTGGTTGAAAATGACGTTTCGAAGAACTCCCAATGTTCTGGTGCTAACTCAGCTTCGGATTTCTATTAAATAGTAGAGGTGAAGCATCCTTCCATCATTGAAAAACACTTGCTCTTACACACTTGCCTCCTAATCTTCATCATTTCACCTCTTTCAGGGGACGAATTACTGAAAATAGTCTTCATATCCCCACCTGCATATCTCAATTGGTGAGACTGGCTTAAAATATGAGATAGGTTTTTATGATTGACCATGTTAGAAACAAAACTCATGCATTTTTGGCAATTTTTCCCTCTAGCTCTTCAGTATATCCTTTTTAATTTGATGACTCAAACGGGATTTTGAATTTCTAGAAAAATTCCCTTTGAAGATGGATTTGATTCTCCCAAACCATGGAACCTTTGTAAAACTTGAGAGAGGTTATTGTATATGAGAATTTTATGAAGAAAAATCTCTCTCATTTTCTTGAAAAATGTTTTGGTTTTTCAGAAACAGGTCACGGAAGTTAATTACTAAAACAGTCATTTCACAAAAAAACGTGTTGGTTGCAACACATAAAACTTCGTTGAGCCTTCACAACTTAAACCTCGTGCACTTTACCACTGGGATATTGATGTGGACCATTGATAGAGGCTTAACAGATCTGATCCATTGATCTTGTGAGTGATCTTAACACCATTTTGCAATGGCTTCAAATCGTTATCTTGCTTGCTCTTTGATTGGGCGAAATGGTTTCTGGAGTGTCAGATGACAAGGTGGTCTGATCTACACCGTCTATCTTTTATTTTGTTTGCAAGGATATTAAGTTATATCCCACATGCATAAGGTGAAATGTGTTTTCATTGTTTATATACCCTATTAGTTTGATTATATACCAAGGGACAATGGTAACACGATACTTCTTGTGTGAGTTGAGTGCTTATACTTTGATGGTGAGCTTTGTGTGGTGTGCGCGTTGACTTGGATTTCCATGGTGGGTGTGGTCCCATGCGACCATATTTTTGTAAATAATGTCATTAGCCAATTTAATGAAAATAGTAAAATTCGGCAAAAATAAATCAAAATTCGACTATAAGGCCGAATTTAGATATAAAACTAATGTCCATATTTCATTAAAAATGAGTAGAATTCTTTTAATTCACTAGGATTCCTTTCTTTTTTCCCAAGTGACCAATACAATCCTTTTCTCTTACAAACCTGCCAAGTCAAGAAAACCAACTCCTGCAAAAACTAAAATTTAGCACAAGTGTTAACGGGTCTTTAAGCCCTTTTATGGGTTTTTTGAGCTGTTTGAGAGAGAATAAGGTTAAACCATAGGCATGAAGGTCAAAAATGAGGGAAAAATGATAGGGAAATGATGCATGTATATAGTTTAGGCTACGTAGAGCTAGTTGAGCAATTTTTTGTGTTAACAGATTTCCCCCCGATGTGTGAGGGTTGGAGCTCATCGTATGGCCAATAAACATCATAGGATCATGTGGATAGTGGAAAGACCTACGAAGAAGTGGCGCTTCCTCGATCGAGACACGGTGGATTTTGGTTTTTGTATTAATATTGGTTCCCAACATTGGGTGAGATACGAACAATATGTGACATGTATATGCACGAGTTGGGCATACCCATGATCATAAAAATATCAAAAGAATAAATAATGGGACCAAGGCTCCAAAATATAGGAGTCAATCATATACAAATGTTGTTACATAATGGTGGCCTCAATGAGAGGTTGAATATAATAATGATATGAAGAACTAATACATAGGACCCATGGCATTCTCATGGAATGCGATATATTCACAATTGATGCTCTGCTGGATATGGAAGGTTACATACCTGTAGGTGACTCACTGATGGAGAGTCAGAGCCTCAATGGTACAATATGCCACATCAACCATGAATCTATACAAAAGCACTATTCTGGGGACTTCTGAACATTGTTTCCAACACAACCCAGCAATCACAAGGGACATGAACCTAATTGGGTCCCGTAATAGACTCACCAATGTGCTAGAGACAGGTGAGAACTGGGGTCTTCGACCAAGTAGTCCATGGACCAATACCTTGTACGAATATCAATGGTGTGATGATGTAGTTGAAGTTGAGCACGTGAGATACAACTATCCCAAGAGGCATTAAGGACACCTCTAAAGTGATCCAAGGAACTCATCAATAATGTTAATGAAACCAAGATACATGGACCTATGGGTCTATCCTCTAGAATAGATGTGTCACTAGTACAAGTGATCAATTTTGCCACGGCAAAACGTGGCAATATCCATGGAAAAGCGTGGATATTGCCACATCTAAGTGTTTTTTTTCCCGTGGCAACAATTTCGTCGCAATAGAGACGACCCCTAATTTGCGTCGTAAGAGCGACAATGTTCTATATTTCGTTAGATGACTAAGCCATCTCTATATCCACGCCTGGCCGTCTCTGTATCCACTCCTGGCCGTCGCTATATCCATGCCTGGCCGTTGCTGTATCCACGCCGAGCCGTCGATGTATCCACGTCTGTGAATTTTTTTTTAAAAATGACGTCGCTGTATCCACGGCTATAACTATTTAAAAAAAAAATACAAATGCCATACGACCAATTCCATGTGGAAGTAGGTCATAATCCTTACATAATGC
>LPNX010525710.1:319757-402717 GCA_001517045.1 Pseudotsuga menziesii | reverse complement strand
ATGTTATGGCATTATAACAGAGGGATAAATGATCGCTCTAGTTTCAGATCTGAGATTATTTGTAGTTGTTCTTCACATATGTGGTCATTAGAGAATAGTTCAAGACGTGCTGCATATCCTGTTGGTCAACGCCACAAAGAGAAAGGGCCAGAAAGATCATTAGAAAATCATTAGAAAATCTAAAGAGAGTTTATGTCAACTAATAAACTTTCCTAAGAACAACCTATCACATTTAAGGTGGCCCAATCCTTGGATCTTGTGAAGATATTCCCTCTCTGAGTTTGCAACGTGGCCTCATGTTGGCCCATAGAGAATACTGGTTGGGATGTGCATACCTTGCAGCTCTAGACAACATTCTAATCACTGCAAGAAATCTAATGATGTTGTAAGACTAAGGATGCTTCCACAACCAGGTAGCTAAGTTTGGATGGCCATATTTTTAGCTGTTCCTGACACTTGGATGATATTTTAGTTAGTACCTTGTCTAAATGTCTATAGCTTCAGAGTTGCTGTTCAGTGAAAATCATGGAAGAACAAACCTTAGCACCTAAAGTATTTGAATTCTCTTGTACAGAACATTATCTTTTGGATCATTACTAAAAAACACCATTAGTATTTGTGCTTATGTAAATATAACAATAAGTGGGCACTCTACTAGGTTCCACTTAGTGGGGGGCATACCATTCTTGATCAAACACACTGGCGATACTAAAGGTTAATCTCCAAATAGTTGCTAAATGCTCGTTTTGAAGCAAAATCTATATCCTATTTGAAACCTTGCACAAACTATCCTTATCTAAAACATAGATAAAGTAAAAGTGTAATTTCCATCTTCTCAATCATTACAAGTCTGCAACTTTTAAAACTGTAAGTACACCAAAAAGGAAAATTCACAGCCAAGAGCAAAAAGCTCAACTGTTCCAACTAAAGCTAGTAATTGGAAAAAACATGTTGAATTTCAGACAAAAGAATGGTCCTGAGTCTTAATTGCAGAGAAAGAGACAAAGCACAAACAGATAAGAAGTCAAACGAAAAGCCAAATTTCCTAATTTGAAATTGTTTTCCTGTTGTACTATATTTTTTTGTTTCTGTTGGTCAATACAAAAATGATTCATGAAGCATTAGCCTGAAGTGATTTTAGAGACGAGCCAAGGTCCATGATTATTCTAAGAAAACCCTGGCTATCAAACTTGCAAAATGAAAGCTGTGACATTAAACCAATATCAGAGTTTTACTAGATAGTTTGCAAGCAACAAATGTCTGATGTTGGATCATATCATTCTTCCAGATAGAATGACTCTGTCTAGCATAAGGTTGGCTAGAAAACAATCCAGCTAAGTTATTGATGAAGTATAAATGAAAAACAAGTTGCTAATCACATGGTATTTCAAAGTTTCAACAAGCATTCTGAAAGATACCTTGCATTTGACTAATAATTTATAACTTATGCTCAAGAGTCTAATCAAATAACCAGACAAAAATCCAATTAAGTGGAAAGTACCATTCATTTAATCTAAATATCTGAAGCAACAAGGGCCATTATAACCTATGAAAATACATAAATGTTACAGAGATAATCCAACAAAATCATAAAGGTTATTATTAAGGCATAGTGCATGGCTATCTTTAATTTTATCATTGCTCCAGGAAGGTCTATGGAAAGTCATTGCTCCAGGCAGGTCTGTGGAAAGTCATTGCTCCAGGCAGGTCTTTAATTTTATCTGCAACTCAAAATTGCATGCAAAACATAAATTCTACTTCAAAGTTCAATGGGGACCCACTATTGAGAATTTAAAAGTGTTAACTGGATTCCTTACAAGACATGCCATTCGATGTGTAGCAACAATCCTGAGGTACAAAGCATCCCTTACATCAAGGCTTTTCTGCCACAGCTTCAAAGATTAATTCCTTCCTTCCTCCAGGCTAAGGGGCCATGGGTACAAAGCATCCTGCTGACACTCATTTTGGTACTACAGTACTACTAGGACTGTACAGCTCTGTTCTCTAAACCCACACCATCCAGGAGGATCAGAGTGGCAAAGGAGAGGCATCCATCTTCTTAGTGGTGCATTACTAGTTTCTCTCTTGTATTTGGGAATATATTGTTCCTGGTTGTTAGGAGTACTCCCCCATCTGTCTCAGGGAGGAGAGTGTTAATGCTGCCCTAGAAAACTCCCTATGGCACTATCAGCCTGGGCCGGACATATTATCTAGCAGGCACTGGGACTAGGCATCCACCTTATTTCAAAGGATGAGTATGGCCTGCTCCCTCCTCTCTTGGTTGCAGCTACACTTCTGTCTGGCATTGTTTCTTCACTGGCTCTCTTTCCCTTCCTAGGGTAGTCCCCCTCACGATAACCTACTTGCATGCCCTGATTATCCTATTTTATTTCTCTTGATGTACTTGTTTTAAATTTCAATTCATTTCATCTAAAGTGCTTTTGTACCCATTATTTTATATGGACATCTCATGAATGATGCATAATCTCTGGTATTTTTGCCATAGTTTGGTCCTTAGTGGATATCAATACAAATTCATTTCATTAGCTTGTCATTCATGGAAGGTCAGTAGACAAAGTTGCTTGGAAATCACATGGATTGGTGTATCTTCCATGGACCTTATTACAATAAGTGCTACCATGCCTAGAAAAATTCGCCACGTCTAAGTCAAATCCTACAGTCAATGTTGTATTCTTGTATCATGTATACAATTTTCCAATATAATGAGAGCAATAATACGAATCTTTACCAAAAGATCAGTTGTCACGGTTGGCACAGATTGTACAGGTGCAGGACTTTCCTTGACTGGTTCGGGAGGTGGAGGAGGTGGTGGTAGTACATCATCCTAGGGCTCTGATTTTTTCTTGTACTCTAGAGCTAAAACCTTTGGAACAGACTCAGTTTTATGTTCAAGAAACAGCAAATATTAATTAATATTTTTTTTGAACAGAAATAATTATTAGAAAGTTAAATGGAACTTTGGAAATAAAAAACAAAATCCAATTTGGGTGTCCTCAAAAAACTATATACTCTCTTAGGATAGATGTTCATACCAACTCTCTACGGACTGATGATGATCTTGGGGCATCTTTAACATACTCTTCCATTGCAGAAACGAATGATGCTGGTGGCTGTTCATCCAATAATTTGATTCACAAGAACAAAATGTAAGTATAACACAGAACCATGCACATCTGTAATGTCCAGCAACACGCCATTACACTAAAAAGTTGCACTCAATATGAAATTATTTGTACCTGTTCAAGAGTAGGAAATTTAAATTCACGTCCAAGGTTAAGACCTTTGCAAACTTCATAGAACTCCGATAATTTTTCTGCCTACCATGCCAGGGGAACAAATAATTGCAATAAAGTTATTTTATTCATCACAAGTGACACGAAATGATATTCATTACACATTTCAGAAATGATGCTAGAAAATTTGTTTCTTTAAATTTAACATGCTGGAAAAGAATAGGAATGGTAGGTGTATACAGTAAGAGAGGATGTTAACAATGATAAAGACTTCAAATATGTTCAGAGGGAATTCCACTGAAGCAAATGTTTTTAAAAAATAGTAATGTAGGATCACACTCATCCTAGTGATAAAAATAGTAGAGGTATATGGCACTGTTTTCACATGGTTTGAAACTAAAGACATCAATTAGAACACTTTTGGAAAAGGAAATTTCCACCAATCGTAAGAAGCAGAGAGCATAGTGCTAAACGTCTACGGAATACGGCTCATGGGTGACTGAAACCTTCCTAAGTGGATCCTGGGCGGATCTTGAGTGGATCCGGATCCAAATCTGTATCCAAACCGGGGATCTGCGGATCCATGACCCAGGGCCCACGGATCCGGTAACACAGACTTAAACCCATATCAAGGAAAAGAGGGATCAAATTTCTTGTGTTTAAAATTAAAAAAATTAGACCTCAAGGAATTGGATCCCTCTCGGTGCTTGATACATCCGGGTTTGAGATGGATCTATGCTGGTAAATATAGAATTCCACAGCTTGGATTTGACACAATGATATAAATCTACATACTACTCCCGATACCATAGCTAATATGTAAGGTTAATCATTGACCCAAATAAATTTTGTTGTAATGATAATAAGTCATGAAAGTTAGTAAGCATTTACATAATGGACGGTAGGAAGCCGAGGTTTATAGTGGAAAACCCTCATAGGGATAAAAACCTACTACAATAATCTCTCTTACATTCATCAAATGGAGCCACCCTATATCCTCTTTGTTGTTGGATATCATGCAACTAATTTATTATCACTCCCATCTAGTAGATATTCTTGTCTGTGACCAGGGCTATTTTCTCTCAAGGTGTTTTTGAATTCCCTTTCAAGAACCATACTTATGCCTAAGAAGTAATGCCCACCCATTCTTTTACTTTTCTTTTTAAGATCAATTTTCTTTTCTGTTAGTTATCAATATCAATTACTCAAATATTTCGGGTCTTTGCACTTGGGTATCCAGGAATATTTGTTTACATTATAAGACATCTCTTTATATCATGATTGCAAGTCAATGGGGCCTTAACTAATGAGGTCCCATTGTTCCAATTGCATTTATCACACATACCTACAGACTTAACGAACAATATATTTAGCTATGAGTCGTTGTTGGTATGTTGCACTATATGTGTGATTTCACAGCCTCCAAAATCCTATCTTCAAATGCCCTTTTGGCTTCCAAGAACTCTTTTGATGGATTTTGTTTTGGGATGGTTGGTGGTTGTTTTTGTGAAGCTGCAGAAGGGATGGTTTAGCTTCCATTACAATGCTGGCAATTGGAGAGGATGAATTTGAGTTAATATAAAAAGGAATTGGAAACCAAACAAGAAGAAAATACCTAAAATTTCAAACCCAAAATTTGAATAACTCTCCAGTTTGCTGGTGAATATTTCAATATGTGATTTGAGTGAATATTTATCTCTAAGAATGCCTCCTCCAGGACACAACTGCAGCCTTAAACCCTCCAAGACAAAGTGCAATATGAAACACTCTAAGATACTAGTGCTTTCTGAAGAAAAGGCTCAAAGCTAATTTGTGTAAGTGAAGAATGAGCCCACAACTGTATTTTTATTTGCAAAGGCTTATTTTTTATTCTTTTTATATTTTAAAAAAAAATTTTGCTTTGTTTTTCGATCCACCCTAGGGCAAGAAACCATAGAGAAACAACCATTTCTTGCTGAAATGACCTCTCATTTCTTGGTTGTTTCTTCGAGAGAAACATATTTCTCTCGACCAAGAAACGACCTTGAAATGACATTGAACCTACCTGCTAAAACATCAAGTCGTTTTGGGATGGTATTAAATGGGTTGTTGATAATCCTATTCCATTTCTTAGGCAGTTTCTCCGAGAAAAGGTACATGCTTATACCATTTCCGGTGACATAGGGAAGTCAACCAATACCATCTCCCTCAGCAAAGCTACTGAATATTTCAGCATGGACAGACTCCTTTGGATCAGAAACCTCTGTACTCGTGGATATCTGAGCTCAAGTTTTAGCATCATCACCACCTTCAGAATCCAATTGATTTCCTCAATCACTTCTGTTGATTGCAGTGATCATCAGATTTTTTCCTCTTGTTATGTAGGATATATTGTGGAGTTTGGAGACTATAAAACATCTCCATCACTCTTTGGAAATTGAAATGTAGATCCTTAAACATGCTTAGATTTGTAATCCAAGAGCACTTCTTGATTATCCATAAATCAATGTAAGCAACCAGAAGAGACTTCTACAACAAAAACCAATGGCAATGAACTTGCATCACAAAAAAGAAACTGTATTACCATAACTTTGGATGAATATACATGAGAAGAAATAGGGTCCTCTAAAACTGGCATTTCTCAACAATTGCCATGTTAAAGTTCTAATACAACAGTAAGTTTTACCTATAAATGTGTCAGTTTTGGCAGTAATATTTTGCTTTGGAATCTAAAAATTAGGCTCTTGGAAGTTGCAGGCCTATAAAGCCTAGTTTTTCATGTGTAAAACTCTAGATGAACATTAAGGTTTTAGAAATAATGAACCAATGCCTATATGGGTAGGCTCTACTCTCTCTTCAGTGCATGCAGAGGTGAGCTAATGGGATTTATCCTCTTACTGTTCACCATCTTTTGCGGGAAACTGGGATCTGATTTTAAGAGGGGTGATTTGGAACATGCTCTAGGTCACTAGGACTATGTATGGATTTCACACCATGGCTGTGTGGACATCCCAAGTAATGGTGAGAATATGAATGTGTCATAACCATGGAATTACATTTGAGCCCTGACCTTCACCAGTTCAAACTTTTATTAGCAATTTAACATGATAAATTTTAGTTATATTCATTGTAGTGAAAGTCACACTTTTGAATATAATCCAAGTGTTTAAACTGTAATAATTTATAACTTATTTACATCAAAGTTTAATGGACATTTTGATTTTCATACTTTTTACCAGTACAAGGTTATCTGATATGTTTTTTGATGCTTAAAGTTTATAAGGTGTACCCATTTTTCTTATATCCCATCTTGTTTTATGGCTGATATTGCAGGAAAAATTGGCTACAGATCTTCTGGAAGGATTCTATAACATCTGTGCATAGCATTTCCCATCAGATATGGGCCGAAAAGGGAAAGGGTTGTTTATAAATCCCAAGAAGTTTGGCCAAAATCGTCCACCTTGCACAGTAGAAATGGTATCATTTCTATCTTGCTTGGCAATCAATCAAAATAATGATGACAAGTGTGTCAAGGAGAAGAAACTTTTGATGGTGTGTGTGGATGCACAGGTATGGATTTTTTGTATTTTTTAATTTTATGAAGTCATAATTTCTGTATTTACTACCTATTTTAGAGCTAGGGTTCATTTCCTATTACATACATGTAACAGAGTGGTAAGAAGAAGAAGCCTTGGGGTACCATCAACTACCACCTACAAAGACTGAGCAAAGGAAAGAACTCGTGAATAATTCTATTTATGGATTCGGGTAAATTGAAGTACCTAGGTGGAGAGCCTTCCACCTTTACACCAATAAAAATTCCTAAAAACTCTGGCATCAATTGGAGCAGTCATTGCTATGAGGGTACTTTTTTTCTGAAGTCGCTTTCCATTACCTCCCCGTTTTGCAGTTGTGACAGCAACACTTGTGCCTGTATGAGCAGCAGAAACTTGAGGGGACCAATCATCTACATGTTTAGTCCAACCTGCTGCTAGCGCAATGAGCCGAATGTTTTTCTCAAGCTGCAAAAAAAAAGTCAAAACCCAGGATGTTCATACTCTTTCTTTACATTGACAATTACAGGGCAATCTAACAACACAGTTCCCACATTAAAACAAACTGCTTAGAAATAAAACATAATATGCAAAAATATTGACAAAAGAGAAGCATATTTTTCCCTAGACAAATAGGCTACAACAAATTTGCCTTTTTGAAGATATCAGCCCAAAAATTGATTGTCTTTAGGGAAGAAGAAAGCATCAGATTCTGCACTACAAGTGAAAATTCTTATCTGTTTTACATATGGTACATGGACTTGGCCCTAGGTATTAGCAAACCTCCATGAAACCAATCCATCCATGGAGAACATGAGATGTCAACAGTCCCACTTGCCTGAGACTGGAACCATGTATTACTACAAGGTTTGCCGATGTAGACATGACCAGAGAAATGATTCAAGCAGAACTGAACATGCTGGATCCCGGTCACAGCAAAGCTGGAAAAAACAAACCCTGTCCTCTCAGCCCAAGTGGGCAAGCAGGAAACCAAAAATGGAAACCAAATCCAGAACACGATAATGCATGCAAGCTCCATACCCTTTCTTGGAACTCTTTTCTTAGACAAAAGCAGAGCAATCGACTACCCAAACAAGTTAACCTTCGCAATGGCCATGACAGGATAAAATCTCCAATGCTGGTAACTCACAAAAAATCTAGCAAGACCACCAAAATTTACAACTATACTTGTTTACCCTGCAAACCAGGGTCAAATCAAATCGTTCACATGCTCATTCCCAGCATACAAAATTCTTCCTCGCTTCGTCTTCGGCTTTCAGGGTTGTCCTCTTCCTTTTGCAGCCAGACAACTGGCAGATAAGCCAGGCATCTAAAGGATGGTCGCTAAGCATGCCTTCATTCGCCCACACCTCTACCACCCAGGGCTATATCTGTTTTAGAGGAGGGCATCAGAAAATTCCAGTTTGGTATAAAAAAATAAGCCCATGTGATCCAAAAACGCACAAAAAAAACAAACATAACCGCGCACTATGAACAAAATTCACAAAAAAATCAAACATAACCGCGCTTAAACTCTTGGCCGTCGCTGTATCGACGCCTTGACCGTTGTAAAAATTCAACAGAAGACGGTGCTGTCACTATAGAGATGGTCAGGCGTTGATACAGCGACGAAAGTCGGGGCTTCCTTACAAAAAATTGTAAAAATGCATAATTTACCCTTCATTTTTCCACGAAAGTAAAAAAACGTGGAAAACTAATGTGGAAAAATCTGCCCGTATGTACTAGTGTGTTGTACGTCAATAGAGGGAGACATGCAACTAATCAAGGCAATAATGTTTCCTTGACCAGAAGTGCGAGGGGGATAGCCAAATATGTGGGACAATATGGGGAATAACACACTAAATGGGGGAATAGGGGCAGGGGAATATGGGGGACTCAAAATTCCTTTGTTCAAAGTATGACTATAGGGTTGACCTGGAAGCAAATGAAATTGACTCATGGTGGAGGGATCATAGTTGTAATACCGGGAATGGAACTACAGATGAGAAATATTGTGGGAGGTAATCAAACTAGTGATATCCACGGGCTTCAAGGAAGACTCATCTCAGAATACTTTGCACAAAGGTGACCCAATGGGGGAATGCTACCAAACTATAATTATCATATGTGGTGGTGCCTAAAGACACTGTTATGACATGATCTCATGGATTTTTAGCGAGCCCGAGAAAGTAAATACAAGATGGTGTTTTCAATTTTAGAGAGTCTGAAAACGGGAAGAAGATTCCAGTGGGGTCTCTTTTTCATTGATAGTCTCATGTGTCCGAAAAGGATAAAAGTATACATGGGAGAGCTCTCCCACCCTTTTTGGGGGATATGAGAATTCTTTACCATTGGTAGTCCAAGCAGGCCGAAAAGGTTAAACTTACGCTAACTAGACGGTCATTCAAATACTTTTACAAGCATGAATGAAACCAAGTTTGATCAGCAATATTTTCTTGATGAGAAGGATAGAAAAGAGCTTAAAGACAGCCCATGATGATTTTTTTTGTAAATTTCGGTCCCAATGCCTGAGAAAGAATAAAAGGATGCAAAGGGAAAAGTTCCTAGCTTGAGTGTGCCGAGGTGGTCTTTTTATTATGGTAGACAACATAGTCTAAGAAAGGAGATAAATGAGGCTATGTAGACACCCTTTCAAATAATTTAACGAGCGTGAAAGGAAGCAAGCGTGTTCGATGATCTTTTCATTCGTTTAGGAGTCAGAAAAGAGCTTAACAGAAACTTCATAATAGTCAATTAGGAAAGGGGGAAGTGTTTAATATATACTAAGAGTTTATGTTGTGAACATGGATGATGTGCATAAATGCAAAACACTAATGGTGCCCCCTTACAGGATGATGGATGGTCGTAAAAAATAGCCAACTATGCAGTATGGATGGAGCGAATGGCTTGTGAACATGTTGATACATGCAAAGGGAGATTCACGTGATGGAACACAAATTGGGGTGACTTCTAGGAAAGGGCCTAGAAAATCACTGTAAAAACATGAGACAAGGGTCTCATCGAAATACATAAAATGGAAAACTGAACTTGGTGGTGCAAACGATGTCTCAAACGAACTCTGGACGACACTCACTAGCAGCTATTAATGTTTCCCTTGGTGTAGTGGTGCATGGGTAAAAAATAGACCAAATGGAGGCCTATGGGTATGGAGCTAGCTCAATGTACAAGGTGTGATTTGCATGGTAGCACACAAATAGATGTGATTCCTATAAATGGCTCGAAGAAAGTAGGGAGGGAGTCAATCTAGTATAGGTCATCTCATTACCCGGCAGCTTCTTACACTGTGGTGGAATCTCCCTATCCTTATAGAGGATGATCCATGTTGATGTATTTGTAACTTTAGAATTTATTCACTTGTATATATTATGTATTGTACCCCAATGTTTATTCCAGGAAGTATATATAATGTAATTGATTCATGTCATGCCCCGATGTTCCAATCAGGAGATTCAATAATGTAAACAAGTCATGTAAAGTCATTGAGGTTAACCCTTCATTGTAAGTCTAGGAAATAGTCCCCACAATTGAGTCAAGGTTAACCCTCCTTGTTTATCAGAGGGCAAGGTCCCCATAGTTGTGGGGCACTAGGGTTATTAGACTCTAATAGAGAAGTCGGACCTGGTAAGTAATTGTTAAGTGAGGCTGACTTTTTGGACTGGACACAAAGTGAATAGAAGAATATAAATAGAAGTGAGGCTCTCCTCATTTCTACACATCACACACACACACACACTCACTGGGGCACATGAGTGAGAGAGACAGAACAACTATTGGAGATCATCTTTTCTATATTTGGGTTTTACTGCTGCCATTGGTGCTCATTCCATCTCTAAGAAATTTGTGGGGTTTTCTCCTTTATTGTTTCCCCGAGAAAAATTATTTGTGTCTCTTGTCTCTTGTATTTATTGTTGTGCATGTTATTCTCTCAGATAAGATCCTAAGAGCATATTGCTTAAATGATAAAAATCTAACATGGTATCAGAGCTAACCCGAGAAGAAGACACTGTGCATCTGCAGAAGCTAGGTCTTATTAATTTTTGGGTCTCTCTCCAAATCCCATCAGCAAAAGGATGTTAGGATAACTCTCCATTGAAGGGCACATCTTTCTATCAAAGCGGAATTTGATTCTGGGCATTTTCAGTGTTTGCTGCAGGAAATTAGGGCTTTTCACAGAAGAGGAATTTTTGAGTGAGCCTAGCATAGGATTAGTCTCCTCATCAAAATATAAGTTTAGAGACCTGGGTTGATATTTTTGGTTGGGTGAAACTCTGGGAAAGTAAAACCCTTGTTTGACCCCGGGCCTGAAAAAACCCTAAAATGCTGAAATTGATATTTTTGGTAGATTCACTATATCTCGATATTGGAGAAGGATTAGGTGTCGAAACTTTCAAAGCTCGAAGATGAATGATGGATTTATACTGTGTCCAAGTTTCATCCTCAAATTCGCTATATTATAGGATATATGATTCCTCCAAGTTAGGGTTCTAGCCTCTCCCATGATTCCTCCCCATACAAGACACCTAGGGAGAATTGCTACATCTCGGGCTATGAAGGTCCAAATGAAATGTCACAAGATGTTCCAGAAAGGGAGCGCGCTGTTCTTTCTATGGTAATATTTTCATACGCCGAAGATGAAACAGTGACACGTGAATTCTGTATAACTTCGCTATTTTGAATAGTCCTGAAACAAGTCACCTTGGTAAAACGCTCATAATTCCCAATTGGTGAAACCAATTCTGATGAAACCTGTGGTGTTGGAACAAGGACAGACTAGGATACCTTAGTACGAAATTTTTGACACATGGGAGTAGGAATTTCAAAGATACCATAGAAATAGTATCAGAAATTTCTGTAGAAGAAATTGGTAAACTAGGTCTTCTTGTTCCGGGAGATTCCCTCCACTGTTTTAAGAAAATGAGTACATTGGATAGATCAACTTGAAGAGATATATCTTTCCATCCAGTCAGATCTGCAATAATCCAATTTTTTAAAATTAAGTTTTCTCTGACAAACCCTAGATCAGCCAACTCTGGAACCAGGACAGACACCTCAAATCAGTAAGATCTAATCGTTTTCTATTTATATTTGAGGTTATTATTTCAAACTTTCTAATCACACCAGCTTGGTGAAACTGACAACTTCCAAACATGGAAGTATATGATCTCACTCATTGTTGACAAAAATGACACCTACATAAGTAGAGAGGTTCCAGTTCCAGAGGGAGGTGAGGCTAAAATCCTTACACAAAAAGAACTTGGTCAAGACCAAGAATATCATTGTTGATTCAATCAAGGATCACCTTATACCACAAGTGTCTTCCCTAAAGACACAGAAAGAGATGTTTGATTCCTTGACAAAAATATTTGAAGGGAAGAACATAAATCGAAATATGACTTTGAGAAAATAGTTGAAGAATGTGAAGATCCAGAATGCAGAGACCATACAGTCATACTTTACAAGGGTCTCTCAAATCAAAGAACAACTTGAAGCAGTATAAAAAGAAGTGGAGAATGTAGAAGTGGTGATATCCACCTTGAATGGCCTCCCAAGATCATGGGATTCATTCATTCCAGGAATGTGTGCCAAAAGGAAGTGATTACTTTTAGTAGACTCTAGGAAGAGTGCACACAAGAAGAAGCTCGACTCATAATAATAAAAAACAATATGAGAGCAACTGAAGATCAATCCCTCATGATTCAAAGAAGATCCCTCAAGCGACGAGGAATATGAAGAACTAAATTCTTGAAGAAACTCTTATCCATGTAAGAATTTGGATAAGAAATGCTGATGCTATGAATGAAGAAGATGATGAAGCTGAAAGAAGGAGTCTACCCACGAAACAAATAAAGATAAGTATTCAATCGTCATTTCATGATATTATTTTATTATGCATTTGTTTATGTTTAGTTAATGTGTTATGAGTGATAGAATGTTTGCATTAATGATAGTATACTACTAATATGCATGTGATGGGATAGATCACGTACAATCATCTACAAGCAAAGAAGGATGAAACTTGTTCCAAAGAACAAGTGATGACAGTTCAAGATAAAGAATAATATGATGAATGTAGTGACATCGTTGATGCAGAACCTTCCAGTTATGAATAAGTAGCCAAGAATATAGGGAAGACCAGCTTAAGAAGAATGATATCTAGGATTCAGTATTGAGACCTAAAGGGAAGTTTGTAGTTCCATCATGCAGTGGATGGAAACATCATGGGATACAAGGCAAGATTTGTAGTACAAGGCATAGACTATGAAAAGAAATTTGCAGCCACTAGAAATACACATGACAGGAAAAATCATGTTTGAAAATGAAAGAAGTCCTTGTACGAGCTTAGAAGTTCCCCATGGGATAACACATACATGAGGAGCTTGAAGGTCACCTACAGTGATGAATATCTTAACCTTTGCTACAAGGTTGAAGATGAAGGCCTATAGAGGATGACAAGCTCATAGATGCGTGCGAGAAGAATGCTTTCAAAGATAGAGGATCTTGGTATCCAGTGACCCTAGATGGATACATAGAATATTAGTAGAAAAGGAAGTTGCTTGTCACTTCGATACAGAATGTTTCAATGCATAGATTACAAAAGGAAGAGGGAGAATGATGCTCCACTTCAGAGGGAGTGACTGCAGAAGATCCTGAGGTTCGACATGGTGCGAAATGATGGACAGATTACTGATGACTCTAGGATTTACTGAGAGTAAAGTGGATTCCAACCTTTACTTCAACATTGAAGGTGGAAGACTAGTGATGCCCCTATTATATGTTGATGACCCGTTCCTGACATAAAAGAGGAACTCATTAAAGTTGCAAGAAGGAGACTTGCTGTCGAGTTCAAGATGAAGGAATTGGATATGATGCACTACTTTCTAGGCATGGAGGTGTGAAAGAATGCAGATGGAATCTCCCTCGGACAAGGGAAGTATGTAGTAGAGATCCTGAAGAGGCTCAGGATGATTGACTGCAAGGCTATGACCACACCTATGGCATCAAACCTGAATCTATTAACTATTGCTTCATCAGATATGGTTGATGCCATGATGTATCATCAGATGATTTGTTCCTTGATGTACCTAATAAACACAAGACCAAATATTTGCTTTGTGTTGAACACCTTGATCCAATTTTTGACATATCCTAAACATGTTCACCTGATTGTTGTAAATCGTATTCTAAGGTACCTGAAGGGTATAATTGATTATGGGCTCAAGTATGAAGTGAATCAAAAGTTTAACCTGGAGGGTTATGTTGATTCAGATTGGGCAAGCAGTGCTGCAGAGCACCTCGTGGTACTACTTCAGTATGGGATCAAGTGTGATCTCTTGGTTTAGCAGGAAGAAATCCTGCTTAGCACTAAGTACAGACAAATCAGAGTACGTCGCAGCTTGTTCGGATAGTTGTGAGGCAATATGGCTCAGGAAGCTATTGTCTAAGTTATTTGATCTCTTGTTGGATGCTACCTGTATCTTCTGTGACAACCAAAGTTGTGTGAATTTTATAGAGAACTCAATGTTCCATGACAGGTCGAAGCACATCGAGATCAAATATCACTATATCATGGATATGGTGCAGATAGGAGCAGTGAAGGTCCAGTATGTTGCGACAGACAAGAAGATAGCAAATGTGTTGACCAAACCACTAGGAGGATGAAGTTTGAGTACTTCAAAGAGAGGCTTGGTGTTCTTTATATAGAAGATACTTCAAGGAAGAAGTGATGGGACACATTTGTAGGAGCCATCCCAAGCATGGTAGGAGGATCCTTCCCATGGTTGTGGATGTAAGGGCCATGTGATGAGCATCAGGATGATGCTTCAGTTTCTGCTAGAATGATGATCAGGATAATCATATGATGATGATATGCATCAGGATGATGCTTTGATGAGTATCAGGATGATACTCTGTAGATAGATTGTACAGATAGCATGTAAAATATCCTAAGAGATCTGATAGTCTGTGCTCGGACACTCTTTCAAGGTTTTTCTACATGTTGGATGTGGACAGGTTGTGCAGGTAGCATAGAAAACATCCTGGGAGATCCTATATTTTGTGCTAGGATGCTCTTTCAAGGTTTTTCTACATGTAGCATAGAAAATATCCTGGGATATCCTATAGTCTATGCTAGGATGCTCTTTTGAGGTTTTTCTCCTAGAGGCATGTAATCAACTCTAGAGATCCTATAGGTTGAGATATGTTCTTGTAAAAGTCCTAGGATGCTCTTTAGAGTTCTTGCAGGTTGCAAGACACTCTTTTAAGGTTTTTCCTAACCACATAGAAAATATCCCAGGAGATACTACAGTCTGTGCTAGGATGCTCTTTCGAGGTTTTGTGGTGGTAGTCACATAGAAAAGATCTTGGGAGATCCTATAGTCTGTGCTAGGATGCTCTTTCGAGATTTTGTGATGGTCACATGTAAAATATCCTTAGAGATCATATAGTCTGTGCTAGGATGCTATTTCAAGTTTTTATTGACGCATGTAATAAGTCCTGAGGATTCCACGGTATGGCCAAAGATGATGAATACCTACAGAAGCCATTCCCTGGGAGAATGGAGGCACCTGGTCAATTACTGAGAAATTGATTCAATCTGGGACTGAAGCTCAGCTTAGTGCTATGAATCTATTCTCTAGAAGAATGGAGGCACCTGGTTAGTTACTAGTAAATTGATCCAGTCTAGGACTGAAGCTCAGCTTAGTGCTGAGAAGCCATTCTCTGGGAGAGTGGAGGAACCTAGTCATTTACCAGGAAATTGATTCATTCTGGGACTGAAGCTCAGCTTAGTGCTGAGAGGCCATTCTCTGGGAGAATCGAGGAACCTAGTGAGTTACTAGGAATTTGTTTCAGTTTGGGACTAACACTCATCCTAGAGTTGAGAGCCATTCTTTGAGAACGAAAGATGTAAGTGTTGGGAGGGCCATTCTGATAGGGTTCTTGGATGTGTTCCTCTCATGGTCAGATATAAGTGTTGAAGAAGATGAAGACCTACTTGGAGGCTAGGCCTACAACCAGCATGAAAAAGGGTTGGCTCTATAGAAATTCTTGTGACAATAATAATGAAGAGATAGCACCATTTGATTGGGATAGTGGAAGAAGTGATGGTGATGATGATCTGATGATCATACAACTTTGATGATGATCTAGATCAAGTGATGATCCAGACATGATGAATATGACTTGACGATGAAGATGACTTGAATATGAAGATGACTTGATGATGATCCAGATGATACAGAGAAGAAGACTTGTGTTGATAAATTGTGTCGAGAGAATACCTTCCTAGTTAAGAGGGAGTGTTAATGTATTTGTAACTTCTGAATGTATTCACTTGTATATCTTATGTATTGTACCCCGATGTTTATTCCGGGAAGTATCTATAATGTAATTGAGTCATGTCATGCCCCGATGTTCCGATTGGGAGATTCAATAATGTAAACAAGTCATGTAAAGTCATTGAAGTTAACCCTCTATTATAAGTTGGGGAAATAGTCCCCATAATTGACTCAAGGTTATCCCTCCTTGTTGATCAGAGGGAAAAGTCACCACAGTTGTGGGGTGCTAGGGTTATTGAACGCTCCTAGAGAATTCAGCCTTGGTATTTAATTGTTAAGTGAGGCCGACTTGTTGGAGTGGATATAAAGTTAATGAAAGAATGTAAATAGACGTGAGGCTCTCCTCATTTCTACACATCACACACACACTCACTGACTGGGGCGCATGAGTGAGAGAGGAGAATCTCTCTCAAGTGAGAGAGAGAGAACAATTGTTCGAGATCATCTTTTCTATTTTTGGGTTTTACTGATGCCATTGGTTCTCATTCTATCTTTGAGGAAGTTGCGGAGTTTTCTCCTTTATGGTTTCCCCGAGGAAAATTCTTTGTGTTTATTGTTGTGCATGTTGTTGGGCACCCTATATGCAATTTAATTAAAGCCAACATACAAAGTGTTCAATATAAATTGTCAACCTAGGGAAGTCTCTTACTTCAAGGATAATGTGCACTGTATATTCTTTAAACACTAAGTAGCTGATGTTGTAAATGAATGGTCCTACTTTTCTATTCAGCCAAACTCATCCCATAATCTACTTAATCTAGCTTACCTTCTTAAGAATGCAATCACAAATACCTTCTTACAATCTTTAATCTAGAATTAAAAGATTCAGGAACTAACATCTAGATTACTTTTGCATAAAGTTAAATCCTTAATTACCAAACTATCTAAAGATCCATCTCAACTATCTTAATTCAACTTATTCTAGAAATTCAAAGTACAGGAATTAAATTATGAAATTATAAATGTGAAGAAACAAACTGCAAAGATCTAAAGAAAAAATCAATTGAAAGAACTAGGGATGAACAGGGATGTCACAGCCATCACACAGTTGCATAAGAGAAAGTTAAACTATATAGTCAACTGGCACACCACACTACTACAGTTTACAGGGGATGCAATTACTGATCATTCAAATGAACACACAACAAATCGATGACTGTTGCAGCTTACTGTAAATAAGGGAATTTATCACAAAATACAAACCACACAATAGAATAAATACAATACCTAATTAACTCACCAATCCCTGTGGGAAGGTGGGCCCAGCCTTCACACAGAGATGATGGAAGTAACACATGTTAGAACGTCAAGATATGCATAATGAAACTCCATGTATTAAAATGGAAGATCAACACACAACCTCAGTCACAACTGATACAATAATTTGATTAATTTTTCAACACCTGGCTCGGAATAGTTCCTAGTATTTATACAATTACAATCATAACATCTTCCCACTATTATCAGGCAGCCATGAAGATCTCTGATCTTCAAGATGCCCCAATCCTGATAAGATGTTATAGTCATGGAAAGATGAAAGAAGAAAATATAGGACGGCTGTTACTTGAGCCAAAAATGATGATCATGATCAATTGAGAAGATACTTCGTGGATTGTAGCTATTTTTTAGTAGTGGCGCATTGTTGCCTCTGAATCTGTTGCAGCTTGTTGTAGCTACCTTTGTACAACTCGCATGGAATATTATCCTTGGACCGCATTCTTTGGGCAACGATGGAATGGATGGTGATCATCTCAGCAATGAATGTTCATCCCTCTCTTGGCATGTTCAGACCGCTACACCTGTATCATTTACATCTCGAATTATCTCTATAGAACCACCATATGTTAGCATAATTTAAGATGTAAAGCCCTGATTACAACAATCCTAAGCATTAATAAAATAAGACAATGATTAACTATACCTATATGACTTGAGGGACCGAGTGAAGGAAAAACATTTGTTTAGTGTACATAATAGAGTAGGATGAGGCAAAAAGAGGTAGGTAAAGGTGGTCAAAAAGGGGTAATTTCTGGGTCCAACATCTCCCCCCAACTATTTTGTTGCATGTTCCCATGCAACAACCTCCATTAGTCTGAATCTGAATCTAGCATTGTACTTCGTTCATTAAGAGAAGAACAGTTGTATAAGAATTCAGAAGTTCCTTGTTTTTCCAAGAATCCCTTATGGACAACCCAATATCTACAACACCTCTGCTCTTCTCCTCTTGTTAATGAGAAGTCTTCCTTGTACGGTTTTGCTAGCCACCAGATGAGAGGAAATTTGAATTTGAGTCTAAGCCAATTAACCCCACATTCCTTCATGCATCCAACATATCCCTCAACCTTAGAAAGTGCATGTTCAAAATTCCTATAACAGTAGGGATCCCTATTTCTAAGGGTTGAAGAGGCAACCTGCCATCTGTGTTGGCTACCTTCCAAGATCAATTGTTGATGCTTGGAAATCTGGCTAACACAGGTGGAAATAACATTTTCTTGAAGTTCCATTATCCACTGAGTTTGTATGGGACATGAGAGTACATTCTGATGACGAGCAAGGAGAAGACAAGGATTCTGAGGTTCACTTCGAATCCAAAGGTTAGAGTGGGCCTCATTATGAGAGAAAGTGTGGAAGGATATTTCCCACTGAACATGATTGCTAACAAAGGAGGAAAAATACCTCATCTGAACATCACCTGAGAAAGGGATAGGATTTGAATGGCGATCCAAGGGACAAGCCAACTCATGCAAATAAAGCTCACACAGCAAATTCTTCTCCTCAAAGTCACTTTCCAGAAATGTTTCCAGGAATTTAGCTGAGGTTGCAATTTCATATGGTCTCCCTTCTTTTACAGCCCTTAGTTTAAACCAAATGAACTGCTCAAATAAAAACACAGGGAAAGAGGAGGATGGTACTCTGGTACCCAACATATCCTGAGAAATAGTAGACAGTTGATCTTTTTCCACCTGCATGGATTTGAGCTTTTTCAGCTCCTTTAGCTCCTTCTGTAACTCTTCCCCACAGATTTTCTAGACCATGAGTTCTTTTACCCAATTTTCATTGAATTACCTGATGATATTCCTATGTTTAGCAAGGTAAACCATCCCTTCTTGATATGTCTCCACCTGACTCCTCCACTTCCTCATTTCTATTCTCAGCATTGAGAGTTCTTTTGTCAGCTTCAGGTTTTCTTCATCTTCAGTATGTTCCAAATTGACAAAATTTTGAGGAAGTTGAGTCGATACCTTATCCCTCGATGTTCCAATTTGAACATTCTGTACTTCTAAAATCACTTCTAGGGGTGCTGGTTCTTGTGTAACATCATCCCTTCCTTGAATTTCTCCTGCAGCAATTTCAACCATAGGTGCCTCTGAAACAACTTCTGGGGATGTTGGTTCTTATGTAACAACATCCTCTCTTTGGAGTTCTCCTATAGCAACCTCAGCAGTTGATTGTGAAGGTGTTGGTTCTTGTGTGACAACCTCCTCCTAAATTTTGATCTCCCTATATGCCTGATTGTCAGCTGCAACTTCGACAGGGGGATGCAAGGTCGTTGGTTCTTCTGTAACAGAGCCCTGCCATTTTATTTCTACATGTTGCTAGGGTTGTATAGTTGCTTCCATGTCTTCTGCAATATGGATATGTTCTTCAAGGATTTCAGTGTCCCCCAAGGATTATGATTGCATTTGTTCATCCTCTCCTAAATCCAAATCAGGAATGGTGTCCATTTCAGGATTGATTTCTTGTTGCTTCCTGAGAGTCTCCACAGAAATTTCCAAGGATGTTGGTTCTTGTGTAACAACATCCTAGTTAACTTCTTCATTTCCCTGCTATTGGGGTTCCATTTCTATTAACTCTATGTCTTGAGATAGTTCAAGAGTCACAGCACAGGATTCTTCATTAAATTCAAGAATATTTTCAATCTCTGGTTCATCTTCCCCCATTTGGGTGGCAACTTCAACAAGAATATTCAAGGATGATCATTCTTGTGTATCAGCACACTGTTCAAATTCATCATCATTCTGCTGCTGAGGTTCCATATCTATTATTTATGTGCCCTAAAAAGGTTCAGGAGTCACAACACATACTTATTCAATAAAATCAAGAATCATTTTAGCCTCTGGTTCATCTATCCCAGTTAGGGTGGCAACTTCAAAAGGAATATTGGGAAATAATGGTTCTTGTGTATCAACACCCTGTTTGTCTGCTACTTCCCTTTGCTGGAGTTGCTCTTGGGGATATTCACCATCCTTCGATTAAGATTGTCCTTCTTCTGTTGGCTACAACTGTAATTGTTCATTTTCCCCCTTTTCTGTACCAGGGGTCATTTCTGCATCCCCAGCTTCTATCTTTGGTGCTTCATGTCCTTGTTCTTCCACAGCTGCAAGTATGGGTTGTTGTGTCACAAAGGCATGAACTATGACTTTGTAGCCTGACTGGTTAAATATTTCTCCACACACAGGGAAAACCACTCTTTCTTCCTCCTCACCATCCTCAGTAGGAGGTGATCCTTCTAATCAATCTGCAACTTCAACCAGTGTGTGTAGCTTCCTTTCCACCTGTTCCCTGCATGCTTCCTTCCAATTTCCTAGTTCTTTCCGAAGTGATTGTACTTCCTCCTTTAATAGACCATTTTCATACAGAAGTCCCTCAATTTGAGGTTCTTCTATAGCCGGTTCCTGTGGGGCATCATTTGCTTTGGTTCTCAGAATGGGGAATTCAATCTGTGCTTCTAGGGTTTCCCATCTTGCCCGTGCTGCTTCAACTACTGTAACTGACTTGGTTATTTTTTTCTTATTAGTGGTGATGCCTATATTTCTTCTTTTGATCTCCTCCTTATCCTTCATGGTGCTGAAATCTCCAGGTTTGCAGCTGATATGGAAGGGATATCCTCTGTCTCATCGTTTTCCTGTTCTTACTCAATCAAAGTTCCTCCCCATTCAGGGGAAGATTCAATGGTCAACACCTCTATGTTTCCTTATGTTATCATGCCTCTAACATCCTTGGCTTCAGCTATCACAACATATAATGCTGCTCTAGCTTCATCCTCTACTGTCAGATCTTCCATATTATTTAATCTCTCTACAGGGTTTTCTTGTGCATTTTCCTCCAATTCTTCTGCTTGGTCATCTGACTGATCATCTGATCCAGTCTCATTACCCCCCCCCCCCAACTAAATTGGTGGGACTCTGATCATCCTATTGTTCTTCATTTCCCCCCAATTGTTCATTTGCGGGATACTCTTGGTTTTGAATAGCCCCCAAGAGTACATGTACTTCCACTTCTTCTTCAATTAGAATGCCAGGAAAAAGGGAGGGTTCTTGGTTTATCTAAATTTGACCTATGAATTACTACCAGGTTTGGTTCCATTAAGCTAAGGCCCGTAAATTTATTAATTTCACTAGGCCATGGTGGGTAAGGGAGGAGTTTGTATGCTTGGTTGTTATAACAAACCCTGCCATATGGTGTAGGTCATTGAATAGATAAAATGGAATGTTCAGTAAGGCCCTATGACAGAGATGAGATAATAGAGGAAGTTCAGAGTAATAAACAGTTTGATACATACCTTCACAGGTGATATACTTCTTGAGGAAAACTGCTACTTGATCCCATGGCCAAGGTAGTGAGTGTAACGCTATCCCTCTCCTTGACTGACGAATTTTCTCCCCTTCTATCAGAAAATCCTGTACTACAGCAGCATTGCGGGTTCTTGGACCAAACTAGGCTTTTCCCACCTGAGGAAGGCTAGTGACTTAATCCACTCTTGCTTTAGAGACTTCTATAAGTAACCCCCGAATCTCTGAGTGGGTTTCTGTAAGATTTAAGGAAAATTGTACGGCTGTCTCTCGATGAAACCCGTTCAAGCAATGGAAGAATTCAATCCATCCTGCAGCTTCAAAAATAGTTAAAACTTTGACATTTCTTCTCAATTCTCACATATTTGGAGGTTCATGCCAAGCTAGCATACTCATGTTTGTTTGACTTCAGAATTCTTTATCAGTCCGACAGATTATAGGTCTCGACAATAGAGGTTAAAGCACAGAGTATGCATGAATAGCTACGAGTGGAGTTCGGTAAATTCGGAAAGTTTCAGAGCATGGAAGTGTTTGGAATTTTATCCCAAATTAGGAAAGGTGGTAGTTATCAGGTCACTTAAATGGCCATTAAGTCGTACGAGTGGAAAGTTAATGGTATGTAGGTGTAATAATGGGCACAGAAAGGAAGGTATGATTAATGTTGTCAAATCTAGTTAACGCTTAATCAAGTAAATAATTAGAACCATACCTTCGAAAATATGCGATGAATGGTGACCTTTGAAAATAGTAAAGGGTGTGAAGTGCAGCCATTTAAATTTAATCATTATTGCAGGTATGCTAGAATGACCTTTTATGTCGGTGGACCAAAACCATCGTGTCAATCTTGTCGGAAACATAATGAATGCTGTGGAGTAAATCGAAATCATCGGGATCAGGAATTGGGGCCAGATCTAGAGGACTCACTAACCAAGGTTGCAAAGAGATCTTCCAATAATGGAGGAGTCACAGCTACTGTTGTAATCTCACAGATCACATAAGGTTACCAATAATACACACTAAAACATATATATATAAGACAGAGACAAGAGATAAGAACAAATAGATGAATTAACAGATTATATTATACAACTGAGTCCATACAACGCAGAGAACTGAACTGAGTTCTCATCTGGCTCAACAGCCTAATATATATGATTATAAAACAATTACAAAATAACTACATATCGGTTCGGTGAACCGACGTGACCTTAGGTGGCCGACCTAATCTCTAGTTTAGTCAGCGGATCGACTTAGTCGGCTGATCAACTAAGTTGGCTCATCGACTTAGTTGGCTGATTAACTAAGTTGGCTATCGTTCAAGTCGACTTATCGACTTGCTTCTTCTACATCTCCCCCACGAACAAAATGTTTCTTCATCCCAAAGAAACAGGGAGGTACAAAATTCTTCCTTGTTGGTCTCAATAGTTATTGTGGTGGGCTGTGAAGTCTGATGGTCGGTCTTTTCTGTACATAGAATTCTACAATGGTTGGGGTTGTTACTGCGAGGTGATGTTGGAAATATGTCCAACTCTGCAAAAAAAATTGGATGTCGATGATGAGTGTGGTCAAGCCTGATAAGATCGACATCTTCTCAGAAATGGAGACTTCAGCTATCCTCTCCATGTCGGAACCCATAAACTGATCCTTCTCTTTTGCAGTCTCGATCAGTCGTTTCATCTGCGGACAGATGATGTTGACTTTCTCTAAGTTGGGGAGAGCTTGTTGTACCCACTGATGTGCTTCCCTTTCTAGTCTCTGCAGTTTGAAAATTTCAAGCATATTTTATTCTTCTATTGTCATTCTGAGTGCTTCCTCAGTTGTTTTCCTACTTTCTAATGCCTGAATCCCTTGTCGAGTCTGCCTAGTCTACTGATAAACTTGCCCATAGGAATTAGGCCAGTGTCTTAGTATTTCTACAGTTACGACAGACTCCTCCATATGATCCTGCAGCACTTTATAGGCTTCAGAAAAGGCAATGTGCTCTGCCATTAGGAGTCAGGCAGTTTCCTCTTTTTGTTCCTTCTTTGTTTCCTGAATGTGAGCTTGGACTGCTGACATGATGCTCTCAAATAGCTGATATGCCCTTTCGAGCGGTTTGTCTATGTCGACCTCAATGGGGCCCGGCATGACGGACTGGGCCAAATTCCTGCATTTGTGAAGGAACTCGATCTGTTCTGCATTATGGTCGTCAAGTTCCTTATGTCTTTGCTCACTTCTCTTTTTTGCTTCGCCTACTAGGGTCTTCAGAAGTTGTCCTAGCTCTAAGTCGGTTAGGGAAGTTGCATCCTTTAATTTGATGTGGACCCTTGATGTCTATCCATGATGCTCCTTCTTCTGTTTCTCCTTCCTCTTCTTATGCTTTTCTTTTTCTGCTTGTGTCGGCTCCTGTGTACCTGCAAGAGTCGAGTTGGGATCTTTGGTTTGTGGGATAGTGGCTAATGATTTTTCTGGTTGGGGAGGTGGGATGACTATCACTTATGGTTGTTTGGATGTAGGTAGTTGTGGTGGGTCTTGCTCTGAGTGGGGGGCTGGTGGTGGTGGTGATGGAGTCGATGAATGGTCAGGGGTGATTGGTTTGGGGGAAGTGTAGGTGAGTGGTGGATTGTCGAGGCGGGGAGGTGAGTCTAAATCAGAGAAAATTTGATTAATTTCTCAAGATATGTCCTCTTAATTTTCTTCTCCTCCAGTCGGGGCAGTGGCTGGTGGGTCGGGGTGATAGTCAAGGTCCGACATGCAACCACTTCAGCCTCCTTATCAAAGTTTCTCTTGAAAGTCGACATGATGGTTGCAAAGGTTCTGGATTGGGCTTCGGGTCCTAGTTGGTATCCACCGGCCATGTAGAGAAGTGCTTTTGTAGATATGGTATGGGCCGACATAAATAGCTTAGCCAATTTCTCAATGAATGCCTACAAATCTGTATCCTTGTCGAATTTTGCTTTCACCTTTTCCAACATCACACTTTTGCATAAGTCGAGGGGACTTACTGACTGTTGGGTCAGTACTTGTTCTTTAGTTATTTTCATCGATGATGGGGGCAGAGCTTTCGACACCAGATCGACAATATTTTTAGGCATCGTCGTAATCTTATCTTTCTTCGGTCGACCTGCTTGTGCTCTCGCGTCGATGAATATTTGGAACTAGGTTTCGACCGGCACCTTGTCTGCTGCGGCATCCTCTATGATGTCAAGGGCCATGGTTGCCAGTTCTTCCTCGTTTACTGATGAATCTTCAAGGATAAGCTTGCGCTTTCCTTTTTCTTGTTGTTGTTGTTGTGTCTTGATCTTCTTCCGGGCCATTGCTATCTCTTTTGATAATTTTCTAATGATACCTTTTGTGACAACATACTCAGGGTTTTCTGGCTCTGTCTCCCCCCTCGGCTCCTAGGTCGAGACGACACTTTTTGCAGCCAGAGGAATTACCTGCTGCTGTGGCTATGGCTCTGCGGTTTAGGGTTCTGCCTTCTTTGCGGACGGAGGTTTGATGGTTATTTGAATTCGACTGGTGTGTTCGACCGGTGTCCCCTCTGACACAAAGGTGCTGATATAGAGGTTGAGCTCGTAGTCTTCCTCCTTTTCCTAGTCTATGAGTGGCTCTTGGATCAAGAAGTCGATCTGCTTTGCTG
Source organism: Pseudotsuga menziesii (assembly GCA_001517045.1). Lineage (NCBI taxonomy): Eukaryota > Viridiplantae > Streptophyta > Pinopsida > Pinales > Pinaceae > Pseudotsuga > Pseudotsuga menziesii. The sequence continues at coordinate 377,379 of LPNX010525710.1, read as the reverse complement.
CTGCTGGTACTGGTATTTTTGTTTTGTCCTGTCGAGATAGTTCCTAAAATATCTGGTCAACAAATGGATAGTAGTCAAGGGCTTTGGCATTTGAGTTGTCACCCTACATGTACCACACCGAGGTATGGTCGATCTCTAGTTGGATGTGGGAGTTCATCGGTATATTTCTTCGAATGTTTTGAGGCACCCTCCATCTAGTCGTGTAGACTTTGAGCTGTTGAAACCAGTTCTCCAACAGTACTTTCCCGCGCTCAAGCTCCTGCAAGGTTCCTCTCTGGGAGAATGGTTTAAATCTCCACATGTGGAACCTCGACGGTTCCTAAAAGATTGGACTCCCCTATGGAAAGATGTGGTACATGACTATCCATAATATTAGGGAGGGGAACTTGATGATTCCCCCTGTTTCTTGACACCTTTCACAGATGGTTTCGACTATGTTGGTGACATATTTAGCCCATCTGTATGCCCTTTTGTCTATCACAATGGTGTCGACAACTTCTAGCATGTCCAATTTAAGGTTGCTGCCTCAACCTGAAAAGGTGAGTATTACTGCAATTATTTTGGCCACAATTTGTGGCATTCAGGTTGTGATGTGGCTAATCATCAAACCCTTGGAGTTCTTACCCGAAGATGACCCAGTGAGCTCTTTGACCAGTCCTTCCTTGATACCGACTGGTACTGGGTTTCCTTCATTTGATAGACCGGTTAGCTTAGAGATGACTTCTCTAGAGATGTCGACCGGTTGGTCAAAGTAGAACTGGCCATTGTGGTACCGGCTAATGATGAATTTTACAGCAATTTCCTTTGTGCCACCAAAGCTGGCCATGAGTGGTGCATTGACATAGCTGATGATAGTGCTGTGTTTGATTTTCTCTGTGGCTTGTGTCACCTTTTTGTCGACGTATGCCCATTCTTACATTTCAGTCCATAGTTTTTTCCATGAGCCTTCCTGCACCTTGGCATTTTTAATGTTTTTCAACCTGCGGACTAAAGGTGTATCTGCAGCCTATATTTCCTTGGCTTTCATCTAGGATCTAGTTTGTTTAGGGGCCATTGTGTCGGTTTGGTGGTAGATTTCACTAAGGGGTTCTCAGCTTTTAGTTGACTAGATGCTCTAATGCTTTCTCTGTATGGATTGCGGTGAATGATCCTTCGGTGATCCAGTATTTATAGGCAATTTTGTGGATGTGTGTGTCGATGGATGTATTAATGGAAGATGTGATGTTCCAGTTGGAATACTTCATTGTGCATTAATGGTGAATTATTTTCGATGCCCGATGTCATGGATGCCCGATGGGACTATCGAGGTCGTCGATCAAGGTCGGTTTTGATAATGGTCGATGGAAGTGGTCGATCGATGAAAATGGTCGATGGTGTTAGGTCGATGGGCATGATGTCGGTTGTCAAAATGGTAATTTCTTGTCATGGCTTTCTGTATGTACGGTATTTTTTTTTCTTTTGAAATTTTAAGTTTTTATGGGTTTTGGTTGGCGGTTATGGTTGTTATATGATTTTTTTTTTATTTAGCATTTTAGTCGGGCTCCATTAACAAGTTTCCAAAATACTTTACCCTGTAACGTCCTTAGTCGGACTGATCCATTGGGATGTATCTCTTCAACAAAGTAAGGTCCCATCCATTCTGTTTGGAGCTTTTTAGGTTTTCCTTTTACTCGACTATTGTATAGTAAAGCAAGGTCTCCAACCGACGAGTTTTTGTTCTTCAGGCTACGATCATGCCAAGATTTATGTTGTTGTTTCTAGATTTCTTGATGTTGTATTTCCATTAGTCGGTCCTCTTCAAGTTTGCTGAGTTGTAATAGTCGGTCCTTCCTTCCTTGTTCGATATCAACATGTAGTATTTCTGCGATGATAGGTGTCTATTGTCGAAAGTGTAGTGGAACTACTGCTTCTTGTCCATAGACTAGTCGAAAAGGAGTTTGGTTGGTCAATTGTTTATATGTTGTTCTGTATGCCCATAATACTGCAAGTATTTTCTCATCCCAATCATCCTTATCAGCATTACATATTTTGGTTAGTCCTCTTGTTAATGTTTTATTAAATGCTTTAATTGCTCCATTCGACTGAGGATGGAATGTGGTACTTCGACGATGGTCGATTTGGAACTGGTCGGTTAGGGTTTTGATAGTTTTGTTGATAAAGTGTGTTCCTTGGTCACTAATCAGGGTTAGTGGGCATCCAAATCTAGTGATGATATTCTCATAGATAAACTTAGCAGCTATCTCACTAGAACATGTGTAGACTGGTTCAGCCTCTGCCCATTTAGTAACATATTCAACTGCAGTTATGATATACCATGCACCCATCCTTTTTGTTGGTATAGGAAATGGTCCTATGAAGTCTATGGCCCAGATTTCAAATGTCAAACTTGGGTTTACTGATATCAAAGGCATTTCTATACTAGGCAGGGGTCGACCTAGTCGTTGACATCTATCACATCGACTAACAAAAAAATTTCAATCTTTGTGGAGTGTCGGCCACCATAACCCTGACTGTTGGATTTTCTTTGTAGTTGTGTCCACTTGAAAATGTCCTCCTGCAGGTCCATAGTGTGCTTCATGCATAATGTTGTCTCATTCATGTTCTAGTACACACCTTCTGAGGATGTCATCTAATCCCATTTTGTATAAAAATCCATTTATAAGACTGTAGGGTGCAACCTTCATAGCTAAGATCTTCTTTTTCTTGGTGCTCATACCTTCTGGTGCATGTCCATATTCTAAGAACTGAGCTATTTCTTCTAGTTCCGCTGGGATTGCTTCTATCCGGAATAAATGTGCATCAGGTAAGTCATCGTCAACTCCTGTCGGTTCTTCTCCTGTGTCGATTCGGGATAAATGGTCGGGACCGACATTTAACTTGCATGGTCGGACAACGACTTCGAACTCAAATTCTTGGAAGAGCAGTAGCCATCGACAGGTTCTTCCATGATGTAGTGGTTTATTGACGAGATACTTAAGTGCCTGATGGTCTATATAGAATATAAATGGGTTAGCTAAGAGATAATGCCAATATTTTTGTAGTGCAAAGACCATGCCTAGGGATTCTCTTTCTGTTGTTGAATAGTTCCTCTCATCAGCCTGGTTGAGTTAATATTAAGCCTATTGCTAGGCCTGATGCATCAATGTGAACATAGAATTTGATCAACCAGTTTGGAAACTTTAGGATTGGTGCTTCGACTAGTTTTCTTTTTTATTTTTCAAATCATATGTGGCACTCCTCTGTCCTGTTGAACTCTTGATCTTCCCTTAATAGTTCTTCAAGTGGGTAGGTCATATCTAAATAATACCTTATGAATTTTCTATAGTATCCTGTGTGGCCACATAACACCCTGACTGGTTTTGGGATTACTGGTGGTTTTAGGTCGAGGATAATTTTTATATTTGCAAAGTCAACCTCAATACCTTCCTTACAGACAATGTGCCCTAATAATATCCCTATGGGGGTCACAAATATGCATTTCTTGATGTTTAGGGATAGTTGAATCTGTCAACATCTCTCCAACATAAGTCTGAGCCATTTGCAATGATCCTTTAGCATGGAGTATATTGTCCAATCATCAAAGTATACGGCCATGGTCTTATAGATATATTCTTGAAATGTTTTGACAACAATTCTAGAGAATACTGCAGGTGCATTATTTAATCCGAAAGGAATAACTTTGTAAGCAAATGAACCAAATTCACACACAAAGGTTTGCTTCTTTTGGTCTTCTTTAAATATTGGTACTTGGTTATAGCCTGAGAATCCATCTGTAAATGAGTAGCATTCATGTCCTGCAACCTCATTTAAGACTTCATATGCATAAGGAGTTGGAAATGGGTTTGTTCATGTCACTTTGTTTAGTTCCCTAAAGTCGACACAAATTCTTAGTTTGGTTGGGTCATGTTTCTTAGGCTATACAACCATTGGACTTTCCCATTCTGATTGGTCGATAGGATAGATGATGCCATCTGCAAGCATGTTATCAATCTCCCTTTTTACTATCTCCTTGTATTTGTGAGATAGTTTATAAGGCATTTTCTTCACAGGTCGAACATCAGGTTTAGTATCAATTTTCATTTCTCACATTTCGTGGACTAAGCCTTTGAGGTTTTTATAATCTCGAGAAAATACATCTTGGAAATCCTTTAATAAGTTCACTATTTCTGTGGTTTTCTCTTCGCTCCAGTAGTCACCAATCTTTGCCATTTTTGGTTGATGATCATTTGAGATGACGAACTCTTGAGTTTTGACTTTAGCATCTAGCCATTCTGGTGCTTTGGCTTCATTGATCGGTCGACTTTCTTCTTTGAACTATGAGAATGTAGTAGGGAAGTCGACTGCAGTCATTCTATCGGTATCTTGTTTGTCAGTTGTTTCAACTTTCAGGATTGTACAAATAGGTTTGGTTGTTTTGACATGGTTGGATTTCCATCTAAATATTTTTCCTTCTATGTTTTCATTTTCTAACTGTATTCTTATTGAATGTGGTTTTGTGCTTGTTTGTATATTGTTACATTTCATTTTCTGTCAGTTATTTGTTAAGGGTTTGTTTTTGGTCAGCTGGATAAATTCTTTAATTTGTTTTGTTGTTTCGACCAAGTTTTCATTTTGAGGTATAAAGCTGAAATATTTAATGAAATTTTCCCTGAGTTCATGCCATAAGAGGGTTTCACCCCTAGCTTCTTCCATCTTATACCATTTGTTTGGTAATTCGGTGAGGGTTGATGGGAACAAGTGTGGCCATGCTCGTTCATCCTTGTATCCAAGCCTTCTCCACTCTTTTTTCACTTGTCTTAATATGACCTTCTGGGTTCTAACCTTGAGTGAATACATGTATCTAAGCTTGTTGGGTTAACTTCTTTCCTCCAAACCTTTCGACAAAGTAAGTCGAAGGAGTTTTCCAGGTCTGCAGTCTTGTCTGATGGGTATCCCACCATCTGGCAGCTTGTCCTGTAAAAGTTTCTACTAGGCTTTGAAGTCGGCCATGTTCACCAATATTTTTGGAAACTTGTTCGACATGCATGACTAGTGATTCCATTTCCTTGTATCTTGGTAGTTGTGTAGTATTTACATTGGTAGGTTATAAAGTAGGGTATTCCCTAATTTTCTTCTCAAAGATTTTTGGGACAATGGACACTATGAAGCATTGTTGGGTGGGATTTTTCTGCACTTTTTGTATAGTCCAGTACCCTATTGCTTTTGTTTCATAGTTATCAATCTCCCAATCATATAATTCGGTGTCTGAATTATAACCAACTGAGTCTTGGTTGCCTAAATGAAGTTCTCCATGGATATTCGGTTCTGTGTAATCTGCATTGTTTTGGATCTGGTAGAGTTGCCAAACATTGACTTCTTCATCGATAGGTTCAATCTAGGGTTCCCCTTGAGATGGATGAATAGGTACAATGACCTTTTGTCCATTTATTTTTAATTTGATTCGCTCCTTGTCTATGGATATCAATGCTTTCATCTGTCTACCCCAAGGTCGACCGACTAATGCTGGGAAGGAACTGGATCCTTCCTTCGGGTCAATGATTTCAAAGTCGACCTTCGTCGAGATTCCTTTTATAGTCGTGTCGACGTTTTTTCAGACTCCAATAGGCTCAATTTGGCCCTGGTCGGCTAGTTTTAGGTATTTTCCTGACTCATAGAGTCGAGGTCTGCCCATTTGTTCCCAAGTGTCATGAGTCATGATGTTTACTTGTGAGCCAAAGTCAAGCACTACTTTTCAGACATGGTATCCTTCGATTTCCGGGTCGACAAGTGGGTTGACATCACCTTTTTCTTTTTTATTTAAGCTGCAGATGTTCTTTGTTTGCTTTTCAGAGTTGGTAAATTTTATTTCATACTGCAAATCGATGAACTGAGATACTGAGTTGTCTTTTTGTACGAGTTGGATTAGTTCATTTATTGTGTTATGTCAAGTGTCGTGAACTTGGTCCTGTCGTGCAAGTTCTTTGAATACATTGGTTGCTTCCTTGTATGTTTGTTTTTATTTCAGTGGGTCAGGATAGACATGTTTCTCTTTTATTTTAATGATTCTTGGGTTATCAACTCCTATTTTTGTTCCTTGTCGAGTGACAATATGCAAATTTTTTGTGTTTATTACATCATTTTTTTGTACACAAGACAAGACATTAACATTTTTCTTTGTATTTATTTTTTCTAACATGGTAGGGAAATCCTCTAGTGAGTGATCCCCTACTCCATAGTGAGTACAAAATCTAAGGTCATTTCTATCTTTATACGAACGTTCTGCATATCGATGTCCCTCCTTATAATAGGTAAAGCACTGGATTGGTCGACGCAGTCAGTTGTCGCGATTCCCAAGGAATCGACCTCTTCCTCAATAGCCTGCACATCGATTGTTGTATCGACGCTTGTATCATCGACCGTCATATATCTGACCATTCTAATCATTTGCTAAATTGTTTTGCTCATTAGTTTGCACGACTACGTTTGTTTGGTAGACTGCATGATAATTTTGTCGATTCTTCAGGTTCAAATGGCAGTCAGCTGTATTGTGATTTTTGGTTTCACAAATTGCACACTAGGAGGCCATGTCATTATTCATGTTGAACGAGCAGTATTTTGTTGAGTGATCCCTGTGCTCCTCGCAAATGTCGCAAAAATATTTGGTCTGCACGAATCAAACGTCCTGTCGGCTGTATTCCTGTTGACAGTTGTCTTTGAAGTGGCCGGATGTCGAGCATTTGGTGCACCAAATCTCCTGATTCTTAAGGTTTAACTCCTTTAAAGACTTATGTACACTCTCAAGCCATTCTTCCAATCTGTGGTCTGTGGGGTAAGCGGGTATGTCCTCGTCCATCTCCACTTGAAGAGCTTTTGTTAGCGCATCTTCATAAGATTTGACCGTTTCCAGACTGATGTGTCGGTGCACTTTCTAAGATAACCCTGCAAGAAACTACTAAATTAGTAACTGTTCATCTATAACATAGTCCAGCTGGCTCAAAAGGTCTTTCCAACACTTATCATAGTCACAGAAAGTTTCCCCTGGCTTCTGTGATGTAGTTTTTAGTTTTTTCGCTGCCAGGTGTTTGGCATCTGGAGTTTTGAAAAATGATAAAAATTGCACCTTGATCTCGGCTTTGGTTTCTCTAGGTTGTATTTCCAAAAATATCATGTACCAATTCAATGCCCTTTTCCTCAAGGCACTGGCGAACTGTTCCATTTGTCTATCTTCGTCTGTAACTTGGTTGGCCTCCCAAGTTGACTCGCAGATGAACCAGTGTCATCTGGGGTCCTCATCCCCCTCATATAAAGGAATGTGAGCCGATCCGTGACCCATGTCTGAATCACTGTCACTGCTCTCAGGAGGTGGCGGGGGTGGAGGTAGACGTGGAGGTGAGGGTGGTGGGATTATTGGTTTATTCGTCTCTGTGGGACTATGGTTGATAGAACTTATGTTCCCATCGGTTGTCGAGACTTCATTGACTGGTAGTCAGTTGATGTCAACTGCTGTTGTCGATGGTCCACTACAACTATTTATCCGCAGTTCTGAATGTTCTGTGTCTTCTAAAGCTGTATTTGGTGGGGGGGTTCTCCTTCATGTGTTGGTAAGAGTAAGTGGATACTCTGGTTGGAGGGTGTCGCTTGAAAGGTCACCAAATTCCCTTCCTCTGGTCGATGTATAATGAGGTGTCGTCCAGTGTATGTTTCGTCGTCCAGTCGACTCCATATACTAAAGTCACCAACTCGTAGTCGGAGGTCCTCTTCAATAATAGTTTGTATATGGGTACGCGGATTTAACGAAGAGAGAGTTGTTCCTTCTTGGGGAGCTCTTAATTGGAGAGCTTCTCGATGCTCTACCCACAATTCTTCCTCCATAGGGGACACCTCTTGTTCCACACCTTCATCATGTCGGTCATGACCCGGCTCTAGAATATTCTCTACTTGGTTATTCACCCTAGGACTCCTTCCTCTATGCAGCTCTAAGGCTCTTTATCTTCTGGCTTCCCTCCTCTGTTGTCTCTCTTCCCTCTCTATTTTCTGAGTGTCCGACATACCTTCGTGTGATGCTATTCTCTTGAGTTCCCTTTTGGTTGACTTCTCATTATTGGTGAATGGTATCTGTTTCTAGTCGACTAGAATACACTCTAATCTATCTCAACATATGACCAACTACACCCCCATAGCCTACCTGACGATTTTAGAAAGCCCGGATAGTTTGGTCTATTTGCTTAGGAAGTATTCCCACTCCCTTTCTGCAATAAATTTTTCCCACTTCCTTTGCTTCTCCGCCCAGTTATAGTTCGATGGAAGTTCGTGGAGTGATGGATGAGGTTCGACAATATGTCCTACTCCCTTCTTGATCAGGAATTTGAATAGCAAGGTCGGTAAGGAACACAGAAATTGCTCGATGAGATCTGTGTAAAATTTCTCCTTGACTGTTTCCACTGAAGTTCTTTCTTCGACTGCTTGCTCCTCACAGAAGTCATCGACAATTTTCTCGAACCACTCCGACAAGTTTGTTCTACCTCCTCGAATCAGTTTTTCCAGCAGTTGTTGTTCTTTAGTCCCTTCCGGCTTTCTCATCCAGGAGTTTCTTCAGAAGTTGGGGCACTGATTTGACAAACTTTTCATACGTTTCTGTGAAAAATATTTCTTTTGCTTGTGCGATTGTTAATCTATTCCTTCGTGTGTAATTCTGTAAATAATTTGCAACTTTTCGTTCCCACCAGTCCTTAATCTACTGCTCCGGTATCATCTATTTGCATACATTTTAGACATGTACTACCGGCAATGGAACCAATGTTGTAATCTCACAGATCACATAAGGTTACCAATAATACACACTAAAACATATATATATATATATATATAAGACATAGACAAGAGATAAGAACAAATAGGTGAATTAACAGATTATATTATACAAATGAGTCCATACAATGCAGAGAACTGAACTGAGTTCTCATCTAGCTCAACAGCCTAATATATATGATTATAAAACAGTTACAAAATAACTACATGTCGGTTCGGTGAACCAACACGACCTTAGGTGGCCGACCTAATCTCTAGTTTATTCGGCTGACCGACTTAGTTGGCTGATCGACTAAGTCGACTCATCAACTTAGTCGGCTGATCGACTAAGTCGGCTCATCGACTTAGTCGGATGATTGACCAAGTCGGCTATTGTTCGAGTTGACTTATTGACTTTCTCCTTCTATGGTATGCAGGTGTAATAATGGGCACAGAAAGGAAGGTATGATTAATGTTGTCAAATATAGTTAATGCTTAATCAAGTAAATAATCAGAACCATACCTTCAAAAATATGCGATGAACGGTGACCTTTGAAAATAGTAAAGCATGTGAAGTGCAGCCATTTAAATTTAATCATTATTGCAGGTATGCTATAATGACCTTTTCTGCTGGTGAACCAAAACCATCGTGTCAATCTTGTCGGAAACATAATGAATGCTGTGAAGTAAATCGGAATCGTCGCCATCAGGAATTGGGGCCAGATCTAGAGGAGTCACTAACCAAGGTTGCAAAGAGGTCTGCCAATAATGGAGGAGTCACAGCTGCAGGCCATAGAGAAATTAAGTAGCTTGGTAGAGTCACAGCCATGATCTATAGAAAAATCATCCAGTTTTGGCAGAGCCGCAGCTGCCGAAAAAAGGTAAACAAAGAAAAGATGGAACGGTTTCGTAGTTGCCGGAAAAGGTAAAAATAGTAAAGATGGAACGGTGTCGTAACTGTTGGAAAAGGTAAAAATGGACAAAAGTTAAGGTGTTGCAGCTGCGGAGAACGGGTAAAGGGCAGGATTTTACGGTGTTGCGGCTGCAGAAAAATAGAAAAATAGGCAACGTTTTACGGTGTTGCAGCTGCACAGACAGGGATAAAGGGTAGGAGTTTATGGTGTTGCAGCTGCAGAAAAAATGAAAAAACAGGCAACATTTTACAGTGTTGCGGCTGCGCAGAACCGAATAAAGGGAGGGATTTTACAGTGTTGTAGATGCAGAAAAATGGAGAAATAGGCAAAGAATTACTGTGTTGCAGCTGTTTGGAACGAGGTAAAGGGAGGTATTTTACAGTGTTGCAGCTGCAGAAAAATAGAGAAATAGGCAAAGTATTACAGTGTTGCAGCTGTAACAAAAGGAGTTTTCTTCTGATGCAGGAAGTTACAAAAGGATGACCCTGGTCGATAGGTCTGATAATGACCACTGCTCCTTAGGCGCATCCCTGCACATTTTATTAAAAAAAAATGGATCAAGTGCAAAGGAAAAAGATAAAAGTAATAGTAAAAATATCAATTTAATTATGTACAAACAAATTTTATGTAAGATTTACAGCGATTATCTAAGGATTGACAGGGGCATAGAAAGATTCATGCCCTTATTTTAACTAGTATTCTGGATCAGCTGCAATCTATGAAGTGAATGCGTCTTTTGAAATGGGCTTATGGTACAGTCGTAGCCTGTGACCATTAGAAAATAATGGTGCATGATTCTCCTCAATGGTTACCAGGCGGACTGTTCCATTATCAAATACTCTGTCTAAAAGATATGGGCCCTACCATCTTGTGCGTAACTTACCCTTGAAGTCCCTTTTGAGTCTTGAATTGTATAATAATGCCCAATCTCCTTCACAAAAGACTTTCTTTTTCATGAATCATTCATGCCAATTGGATCTTTGTTGCTGGATTAATATTGTCTGATCCACAGCAGCTAAAGGATTCTCATCAAGTTCATTCAATTGATTCAATCTTCTCTTCTAGGATTCAGTCACATCTAATTTTACCTCCATATCTTTCTTCAAAGTCTTGATTTCAAATTCAATGGGGAAGACAACACTTTTCCCATACACCAAGTCATAAGGAGAGAAACCTGTAGTATTGCACCAAGTAGTACGATATGCCCACAATGCTTCTGGAAGTCTATCAGCCCAATCTCTATAATGGCTCCAGACCATTTTGGTAAGGATGGCTTCAATAACTTTGTTAGTGCTTTCCACCTGGCCATTGGCCTGGGGATGGTATCGTGAATCTATCCGGTGCTGAATATGGTACTTCCATAGCAAAGCTTCAAATTGATGTGACACAAACTAAGGTCCTCCATCTGTAACCACTTCCTTGGGTACTCTAAAACATGTAAATATTTCACCATACAGGAAATAGATCAAAGCCCAGTCATTGGCTTTCACCAAAGCCACAGCTTTCGTCCATTTCGTCATGTAGTCAGTACAAACCAACATGTAGGCTTTCTTCCTGGAATGAGAACTGATAGGAACAACAAAATATAAGGCCCATCTGTCAAAAGGTTCAACTACCAGTTGTGGTTGAAGAGGCATTTGATCCAATATGTTAGGTTGGCCCATCCTTTGGAAACTGTCACAAGACTGGACATATCTTTTTGCATCCTTGAAAAGGGTCGGCCAATAGTATCCCATTATTAGTGCTTTGTGTCCTGTCCTTTTGTCTACAAAATTTCTCCCACAAGGCTCATCATGGCAAGCCTTCAAAATATGGAATATTTAATATTCTCTTACACATCTTCTAATCTCAAGATTAGGGCCTGTGTAGAAGAGATAACCGTCTATCCAACAGTACCTGGCACTTTGTTGAATAATTTTCTGCTTTTCTCTTTTTGAAAAATGTGCCGAATGATTCCCTGCAGCCAAGTAGTTAGCGACATATGCATACCAAGGGGAGTGAGTTGAAAATGCAAATAAGTGTTCATCTGGAAAAGAGTCCTCAACAGGCAAATTATCATCACTGTTAGTAAAACGAGATAAGAAATCAGTGACAACATTTTCTTTTCCAGGTCAGTCTATAATGGTGATATCAAATTCCTGTAATAATAATAGCCATCTAGTTGCCCAAGCATTTGTAACAGGTTTATTCATTAGATATGTGATGGTCGAGTGGTCAGTGTGCACAAAGGTAGGATATCCAGTGATATAATGTCGAAATTTTTTACTGGCTAAAAGCTTCTTGTCGATAACAGTATAATTAAGTTCAGCAGGGGCCAAGTTTTTGCTAATATAATAAACTACATAAGGTGCTTGACCATCCTGCTATCCTAAAACTACTCCAATGGCAGTATCAGAGGCATTTGAAGAAATGTGAAAAGGCAGGGCCCAAGTGGGCCCTCTTAGGATGGGAGTTGTGGACAAATTCTCCTTAAGTTTAAAAAACACTGTCTGACATGCCTCATTCCAAGTAAATTGCAAATCCTTCATTAACAATGAAAACAAAGGAGAGGCAAGTTTGGAAAAGTTTTCCATAAATCTTTTGTAATATCCAGCATGCCCTAAGAAACTTCGCACTTCTTTCTGACTTCCAAGAGTAAGTGTATTTTTTATTACCTTGATTTTAGAGGGGTCTACCTAGATTCCATCAGCAGAGATAAAATGCCCCAACACTTCCCCTTCACTCATCATCATATGGCACTTTTTCAGTGCTCAAATATAGTTGGGTCTATTCACAATGAGTTAAAACCTTTTCCAAGTTTTTCAATGCTTCTTCAAAGTCTTTTCCATAAGGAGTAAAATCATCCATGAAAATTTCCATGCTATCATTAACTAATTCTGAAAAATATGCCAATCACAGCTCTTTGAAATGTGGCTAGTGCATTTCATAAGCCAAAGGGAAGCACTCTGTATGCAAAATTTCCCTAGGGACAGGTGAAGGTAGTTTTATCTTGGTCTTCAGGAGCAATCTGGATTTGATTGTCCCCGCTAAACCCATCCAGGAAGGAGAAAAACTTCTTCCCAGATAAGGTGTCAAGTACTTTATCGATGAAAGGCAGGGCAAAATAAGCCTAAATTAGTGTTCCCCACACTTTAATAACTGAAACATGTGCCCCAATTAGGCCAAGTGAACCCAATGGTGCTAATGACTATAAATAGACTGGATGGACTCCCAATTTAGACATTACTCCTGATTTAGACATATGACCAAATTTGGGCAAGGGAGGATTAATAATCCTAACACCCCCCCTGAATGCTAACTTGGACAATCTGTGGGCCCTGGTAACTAAGACCATAGGTCACCCATTACATCAATTAAAATAAAGTAACTGCTTAATACAAGGAGTTGGGGCAAAAACCACATGGGTAAAAATCCCCCCCTCTATCTAAGCAGGTAGAATCAGGTCTCAAGTTTGAAAAACCTGATACCATGTAAGGTTTGTCATTACACCAAAACATGCAGATGATGGTGAACATTTAAAACCCAGCATAAGGCCCAATCACTAGGAGTGGCAGTTAGTCCACTTGTTTTTATATTCCCATAGGTGCGACGGTTATACCATGTGTAGGTCCCTGATACTCCAACACCCCGCCTCCGGCGTAGCTTGATGGAATTGAACCTGAGACCTCTGCTATGATACCATATTAAATTGAGCACATAGATCTATGGATAAACACACAACTCACGAAATAGATCACACAATTTACTCAGCAATTGAAGAATGAAACAGTGCAAAAATGGATTACATCTGTGAATGCTTTCATTAATAAAAAAAGTAATTAGATAATAATTACAATGAAGTACAATGGCTTTAATAGCCACATGAAATTCTAATTCACATGAGGAAATTCAAATTGATAGACTCTACTTTACTGTAGGTAACTAAGACCTTGTCTAAATCAGGGATAATTTTAGGGGCGAATTTTAGCCTAGTGGGCTATTTTTCCATGTTTTTCTCCAAAAAAACATTCACCATTTTGCATTTTTTGAAGCCCTGTTTCGCCCAATTTTGATGGGGTAAATTCTTTTCACCCTAAAAATAGTCAAATTATTATATAAACGATATAAAATCCTTGGAAATTAAAATATTTTTTGAAAAATATAGCCAATCATTTTATAGTTGACATTTTAGGAATTGGTAATATTCACCAACATTTATATACTTTTAAATAAGTATGGTTCTTAAAATCATCCCAGGTCTAAAGCACTATCGAACGACTCAATAGTTAACTTACCTTGTCTAAACCATAATCAGAGTTCATCGAAGCTATAAAACACAACTCAAGTCTTACATTCAGTGTTTACTAAGGTTAACTAACTGTGGTAGGTGAGAAATGCGCCCCTCTTGAGTGCAATCATGTAAACCTAGCGCTAATTGAATGTAGAGGACTAGAACTGAATGTAACTGACTCCTAACTTAGCTTGACTAGTCATTAAGTGAACTGAATTGACCTTGGTTGGTTTCGGCACTCCCAGTGGCTCCTAAATTGTAGGGATTGGTCTAGGAGGCTCCTAAGATGATGCAATTAAGTGCGATTAGTGGTAGTAAGCCTCAATTAGTGTTCCCCACACTTTAGTAACTAAAAAATGTGCCCCAATTAGGCCAAGTGGACCCAATGGTTCTAATGACTATAAATAGACTAGATGGACTCCCAATTTAGACACGACTCCTAATTTAGACATATGACCAAATTTGGACAAGGGAGAATTAATAATCCTAACATTCCCAGGATCAATGGGTGTCCTCTGAGCTGTGACTTAGGTTTTAAAACCAAGAAATCTGCAGGATACTCCCAAGAATCAACTGAGATAACGAGATCATCCAAGATTCCTTCAAGTTTAATAGTGGATCTATCTACCAGTTCTAAAATGGTATAATTTGGCCTAAGATTAGTGAGACCAAGTTTCCTTACAGTCTCAATGGTCATGATGTTAATTTCCGCACTTAATTCTACCAATACGTTGGGTATTTGTGTGCTCCCAATTTGCATAGTGATAGTGGGATTCCCAGGATCGCCGTATTTGGCCAAGAAGGTTTTCCCCATTATTAATTCAAATAATTTCCCTATGAAATGAACAGTGGGAGGATCCCTGGGTATTCTTCCTAGTTTCCTTGTACACAGATCCCGAACAATTCTGGCATAGATAGGTACATCTTGAAGGGCCTGAAGGAGTGGAATTTTAACATAAAGATTTTTCAACTCTCTTAAGAGGTTAAATTGAGGTTGTCCCACTACCTTCGGTAATATTAATCTTTCAGGGTATGGTGGTTCCCTAATCAATTATGTAGGTTGTGTGTCGATAAATGTGTCTTTTTGTAGTTCAGCTGGCATATTAGTAGGATGTTCAACGTATTCAATAATGGGAGTCATTGTATTGGATAAATGCTGTGGGTTCATCCTTAATCACGCACAGAGAATGGAACACCCTCCATGATCAAAGGCTCCACTACCCTCCCTAATCGTAAGCAGATGTCGTTGCAAGATACAGGTGTAATGGAGTAAGCGGGAATGTTGGTAGTCTCAAACTGATGGATTGCTTTATTATTTGGGTTGGGGTTAGGTTGAGCAAGAAGCTATGGTTGTATCGACATATTGGGGACAACGTTATTCTAGAGTTGCAACTACGATTGCTAATAAGGCTGAGGATATTGTTGAGGAGGGTATGGTTGAAGAGGAAACGTTTAATGTGGAAGCTATTGAGGAGGTTGGTTATGGGGAAACTGGTTCCCTGGATGGAAGTTCCTCCATCTAGGAGACAAAGAAATTTGTTGGTTTGGTGGCTGTGTCCATGGGTTCCAGGAGTTAAAATTTTTCATCGGAGGTTGAGAGAGAAACCATTAAGGGTTAGAATAAGATAAAGGGAATTGTGTATTCATGTGCTACATGTTATTCCAATTATTCATGTTATTCAAAAATGGAAACAAGTGTGGATTCATACCTTGATTTTGAGGCTTCCAAGGATTTTTCTGTGCAATAAAGTATGCTGGTTCCACATCAGGAGTTGATGCCTATAGAAATGCCTTCACTTCATAGTGAAGGGCATTATTTTGTGTCATGGTTCAGCTCACACAGCTGGCACACTTCAACCTTGTCGAGAAGGAACTCCTTCAAAGGGTGGTTCTTCCTACATTTAGTGCAGAATACACCAAGTGTGAGATCCTCTACTACTTGTTTCTGCTTTGCCCTCAGGACATCTATTTCTAAGGAGATGGAGCTCATCATTTTTGTCTTGAAATTTTCAAGGAGATTTCCCATTTCTTCTTGGGTGGATCCTCCATTAGATGAATTTTGTGTTATGTCAAAGACATCACGTTCTAATTTGTCCCATTTGTCCCGTTTGTTGTTCCTGGAAGATCCCCTAGAATATATTTTGCACAGTTCAATGATCTTTTCAAAGGACTCCTTGGATATATCCCCCTTTCCTAACAGATTTAACATGTCTAGGAAATAATCCCTAATCCCATGAAGTAGGATTTTTTTGAGCACATATAACCCCATATTAGTCTATTCAGCTCTCTACACATTATATAAAATCCTTTCAACAAAATATTCCAAACTTTAATCGTCCCTTTGTACCATTTTAAACAGTTTTTCTCTCTCGTCCTTGGTATTGTAATACTCCTGATATTTCTCCAGGAACACCTGTTTCATCTGGTCCTAGGTAGTGATAGTTCCCCCTCCCAGGATCATAAACCAACGTAATGCATTGTCCTTCAGAGTGGCAAGAAAAAGTTTCAGCTTTTTTGCATTGGTGGTGTAGTCGTAGCTGCGACATAGGATGTCAAATTCAAAAAGAAATTCATCCAGATCCTCTGTTGCTTTTCCATAACAGCTAGGCAACACTGATGTTGATATATTTTTCATGAGGGCTATCCCCTCTTGCTGTTTAATTGGGAACTGAAGTGTAGCAACCGTCCCTTCAGGTGGGGAGTTACCCTCATGATGATGATTTTCGCCCATTGTTTCTTCATGATCTTTGGGATTGCATCTGTTGCTCATATCTTCCTCTACTTTATCCTCTTCGTCCTTCCACTGATCATTAAATTTTTTATGGAACTGTGTCCACTCCTCTTCAGTCACAACCTTCCTGTTAATTTGATAGATCAAATCTCAGTCAGCTGATCCCACAGTACTAAATCTGTCTTCCTCCACAAGGATATCCAAGGGTGTTGCAGCTCCTCGTGTGTTCTCCATTATGGATACTGACGCTGTCAATCTAGGGGTAACTCAGCTTTTTCTAATAGGTGCCTCCTGATAGCGAGCCCCAGTAGAAGAATTGGTCCTATCAGCCAGATCATCAATGAATGTTCTTCTTCCCAATGCTGGATTTCACCCACGGCCTCGATCACCTGCGATGTTAGTGTTCTGTGGGGTTATGGGATTTATAAGATGGTCACATTGTACCCTTCTTGTATTCATGCAACCCAAAACATGAAAACTTAAAAACTGAAGAAGAATGAGTAAATATAATTACTGGATGCAACTACTATGGTGTCTAATATTTTTCCTCCCCGGCAACGGCGCTAAAATGTTGGGCACCCTATATTCAAGTTAATTAAAGCCAACATACAGAGTGTTCAATATAAATTGCCAACCGAAGGAAGTCTCTTATTTCAAGGATAATGTGCACTATATATTATTTAAACACTAAGTAGTTGATGTTGTAAATGAATGACCCTACTTTCCTGTTCATCCCAACTCATCTCATAATCTACTTAATCTAGCTTACCTTCTTAAGAATGCAATCACAAATACCTTCTTACAATCTTTAATCTAGAATTAAAAGATTCAAGAAATAACATCTAGATTACTTTTGCAGAAAGTTAAATCCTCAATTACCAAACTATCTAAAGATCCATTTCAACTATCTTAATTCAACTTATTCTAGAAATTCAAAGTACAGGAATTAATTTCTGAAATTATAAATGTGAAGAAATAAACTGCAAAGATCTAAAGAAAAGAGTAATTGAAAGAACTAGTGATGAACAGGGCTGTCACAGCTATCACACAGTTGCATAAGAGAAAGTTAACCTATACAGTCGACTGGCACACCACACTACTGTAGTTTACAGGAGATGCAATTACTAATCATTCAAATGAACACACAACAAATCGATGATTGTTGCCGCTTACTGTAAATAAGGGAATTTATCACAAAATCCAAACCACACAACAGAATAAATAAAATACCTAATTAACTCAACAATTCCTGTGGGAAGGCGGGCCCAGCTTTCACACAGAGATGCTGGAAGTAACACACGTTAGAATGCCAAGATCTGCGAAATAAAACTCCTTGTATTAAAATGGCAGATGAGCACACAACCTCAGTCACAGCTGATACAATAATTTGATTAATTTTTTAACACCTAGCTTGGAATAGTTCCTAGTATTTATACAATTACAATCATAACATCTTCCCACTATTATTGGGTAGCCATGAAGATATCTGATCTTTAGTCTACCCTAGTTACGATAAGTTGTTACAGTCGTGGCAAGATGAAAGAAGAAAATATAGGAAGGTTGTTACTTGAGCCAGAAATGATGATCATGATCAATTGAGAAGATACTCCATCGATTGCATCTATTTTTGAGCAGCGGCGCATTGTTTCCTCCGAATCTGTTACAGCTACCTTTGTACAGCTCACGTGGAATAGTATCCTTGGACCGCGTTCTTTGGGCAACGATGGAATGGATGGCGATCATCTCAACAATGAATGTTCATCCCTCTATTGGCATGTCCGACCTGCTACACCTGTATCCTTTACATGTCGAATTATCTTTATAAAACCACCATATGTTAGCATAATTTAAGATGTAAAGCCCTTATTACAACAATCCTAAGCATTAATAAAATAAGACAATTATTAACCATACCTGTATGAATTGAGGGACCAGGTGAAGGAAAAACATCTGTTTAGTGTACATAATAGAGTAGGATGAGGCAAAAAGAGGTAGGTAAAGGTGGTCAAAAAGGGGTCATGTCTAGGCCCAACACATGTTATTCTCTCAGATAAGATCCTAAGATCATATTTCTTAACTGATAAAAATCTAACAATCCATACATGAGCATGGACAATCGAGGAGATCACGGAGAAGGCTTGACCTTCGGTATAGTTATAGGGACCTGAAGGTGTCCTATAATACTAGTAGTTATATCTTATGTGAAACATACTGTGTGCATGCGTAGACGTGGGACCGGACGCTCTAGTGGGCTACCAATGGCGCAGGAGCAAGGCTTATATCCACCTGCTCATGTGCAAATGATGTGACAGAGTTCTACAATGCACTCACTGCAACTAGGCATTGTTTGCAAGGGCTTTGGGGCAAGTAAGTTTTCCAGTGTCACGACAGTTGTGCAAGCTCACGCAGTACTGCGCAAGGGAAGATTGGCGCGATAATCAGAAAAATAATCACTTTTTGAATATTTTGTTTATATTTTGACCAAGTTTTGTTGCAATAGGTTAGTAGCGGTTAGAAGTTAGTAGTGGAACCTCAATGTAAAGGTTTAAGTCTATTTACATGTCTATTTTGAGGAGTAATTAGAGGGAAGAGGGATTGTGTGCAATTGTATGGAAAAATCTGGTGTGATCTATTTTATGGAGAATTTTCTGTCTTAACTGTGATTTTTTCCAAGTTTCTTCCTGATGTATGCCGTCTCCGATTTTGGAGAAGAATTGTGTAATATGGTACGTTTGCATAAGGTTAATATGATTCGATGAGTATGGATCAATTATTGTCTGTTGTTATAGATATGTTATGATGCTGTGACTCTGTTTTGTTACAATGGAATAATATAGATGTGATTCAGCCCCTTTCTATTATATTGATGCGATCTATTTCTTTTATGTCGATGCAATCTACGTTTCTGTAACTGTTTGATGTGCTATGAGTAGTGATGTTCCATGAATAATGCTGCGATATTGTAATAATGTGTGATGATTGCATAAGTTATGGTGTCCCTCTGTTGGATCCCCATATCCTCCTCTCCCATTGTCGGAAACTTGGTTTCGACAGCTGTTATGGAAAAAAATTCCTATGGCTTGGGGTACCACAACAGACAGAGTGACCGCAAAAATAAATCCTTTCCTATATGCAAGAGAAACCAAATATCTAACACTAAAGGCTCTCAAAACATACCTTATTCCGGACAGTTGATGCAGATCCTCATTGAGCTTTTCCACTCTCTCTTGTATAAGTAATTTTCTCTCTCAACATTCAGCAAACAAGACAAGCATGCTATATATAATTGTGTTAGACCTACTCAAGCATATATAATCAATAACATATAAGCATTTAAAAGAATCCATGGATTCAATACTCATTTAAATACACATTATTGGACAGGAAAAGATATTTATATTAATATAAAACAGAGATTACAATAGTGACAACCTCTGTCGGCACGTCTGCGAATTGGACAACCTGATTCCTCCACCTGAGCCTCTGCCACTTCAATCCTCCATCTCTTGATAGCATGCTCATAAGTAAAGACAATCTTGGGAAGAACACAAAGTGCTCCAAGGGACAAAGGGATGTAGACTCAAGTATAAGCTCTGACAACAATGGACTATAGTTTTCTTTCTCTTTAATTCCTCCCCTTTCAATGTATCCAAAGGGTTTCTTATATAGTTCTTCAATGGGGTAATGGAAGGTCAAATATGAGTGATATCAAGGCATATGGAAGGCCAAGAGACAATTGACTTAGATCCACATCAAGGAAAACTCCAAAACTATTTGGCCTTTTGGACACATCCCGATGTACACAGGTTTTAGGTTCATATCCGCATACATACGTGAGAATAGGTTTAAAAGTCATGTATGGCAAATAATGTTTTTTTTTAAGGATGATATTGGAAACATAAAAGGTACAAAAATGGTCCATGGGGTCTAAAGATTCTGCAGAGGGACGGGGAAGGCCATAAAGGTGTGATCCACCATGTGTGGTAAAATCAGCTGTAACAGATGCCCCCTAATGTGTGAGGTCAAAGGGGTGATACGATGGTCGAAATACACTATAAGTCCATCCCAGAATTGGAGAGATGAAGAACCAGGTGGAAGAACCAGACATCTAATAGTATAATACAATAATCAAACTCTGCACATAAATGCAAGTACATATAGCAGTCCTGGATACATAAGACTATAATGGCCATGAATAGGCATGATACAAAATATGACATGTGTGGTCATCGCCACATACAATATAGATGGATCAGAATCTCCATGATGAATATATACGAAGGATCATGATATCCATGAAAGTTAAAGATATACAATGTATCAAGATCTCCATAATGGCTGAATATATCTGACATACACTCGAATCAAGTCACGAGAGATGAAATCTCATGAACATTGGAACGATAAAGGATGTAGCATATATGAAATGCCACCAATATGGAAGGTCTTCTACACAATCTGCTATGAGTACATGTCCTACTATGTGAATAGAGTTGTCGAGGTTGAACATAGTAGTCCATCGCCTGATTACCAGTCATTGATGTATACCATTAACAGACGCGAGATCACCCACTAATAATGAAAATGGGAATCAAGGTACTAGAATGCAAACTAACAAGTGTGAATAAATTTGTTGAGGTCAAACACTTGAAAGGATCCATCGATTAGGGGATATTGATGTATTCCCAAAACTGTTGATGGCGAGAAAACCTGCCACTGATGACTGCAAGTCTCAAGGCACTCAAAAATGACTCTAGATTCCTATCCCTGAATAAATGATCTAATGTCGATGGGATGAAATCCACTGGAAGGAGGGAATTAATGCATCCCTCATCATCCAACATGAGGTACTTATCAAAGTTGTATAATGTGGAAGGACTCTATCATAATGTGCATGAACCAATATTAGTACTAGGAATGGCCGACATGCAAAGTCAAGAGAACTGAGGAATGGACAACTCAAGTTTCAACTTCCTTCAAACAAGAGCATAAAGGTGAATGGTGACTGAATCTAGGAAGCATAGACTCAATATAAAAAACTGGGACATCTCTATGACAGAGGAGGCATCGACAGAGGCTCCATACGGACTGGAAGCTTAACCAGTCGGTGGAGATAAACTCAGAGAAATGAGTACAACTCCTAAACTCAAACTATTAACCAAACCAACGGATGTGATATACAGTGCTCTGTTCAAAGGCGACACGACTCGACTTCTGCCAAAGATAACATCTTTTCCTATCCGGCTTTTTGGTTTTTTTTTTTTTTTTGGAATTTTTCAAATATTTTGAAAAGCTTAAAAAATAATAAAAGTGCTTTATAGTTACAGACTAAGAGGAGATGAGTGTGAAGGGGAAAACAAACTATTTCCAAGCAGTGGAAAATACCTATGCTCAATGCAAGGACACATGTGTAGGATAGCGACACTTAGGGAAAGTCCCCTCCTAGTAAAAAAATGGGGAATCAAGCTGCAAAGCATATGTAAAATGGCTCTGCATGGCTAGACATGAGATAAGCTCAGGATATATAGCTGATAATCAAAGTCAATGAAGCCGACATAAGGCTTAATAAGGCAAGTAAAACTCGTGATAATGCAATTACAACTTGACATATACATCGGAGTCCTGGATAAATGGCCAGCATAAAGGTCAAGAGGAGTATGAAGCTCTTGCTCAAAGTCATGGTGGTATTATACAAAGGACTCCCAGACCTAAGAGAGGACTCACAGCATGGGTACCAAATGCAAAGGGGAGCTAACTAGGATACCCATGTATAGGAAAGCTCTACCATTCACATAGTACAAATTCTAACAATAGCATGAAGGTTCCATGATACCATGGAATGGGTTCATACCTAAGGTTAAAATGAAACAGTGATAAGGTCATGCAAAATGCAAGCGGATGTGAAATTCTAACCTATATTCCAGTTTAGACATGATACCTGTGATAGGAATGAATGGGTCGAAACCTCGGAGAGAGTGTACAAAAATTGGACCCTACATGACAACCATATTAGTCCAAAACAACCCAAAATAATCAATAAAGAATCCAAACTATAGGAAATAGGGAGGAATGATCATGACAAATAAATTCAAAGGAAACAGTGCAGTGGATGATGGGCCATCAAAAGGAATGTAAAGTGTAGATCCAATGTTCACGTATCCACTACCACCCCCGTGAGGGTGACCACCGGTGTAAAGACCGAGCGAAGGGAATAAAAATACTCCACAAATGGAGTAGAGGATGGAATATGACCATTCCCAAATCTATGAGCATGGTAAGGGGCTGTGATTCCCCCAAGTCCGACACCAAGGTCTGTACTAGGACCAAGGATGGGTGATAGGATACCAGGCATGCCAAAAATAAAAGGACTCGAACTCAAGAGAGCATAAATATACTCAAGTAACCGTGATCCCAAAGGCAAACTCGTGCACAAAGAGCACACTCCTAAGAAATTATACAGC
Source organism: Pseudotsuga menziesii (assembly GCA_001517045.1). Taxonomy (NCBI): domain Eukaryota; kingdom Viridiplantae; phylum Streptophyta; class Pinopsida; order Pinales; family Pinaceae; genus Pseudotsuga; species Pseudotsuga menziesii. Next base: position 354,237 of record LPNX010525710.1, on the reverse strand, counting down.
CAAAATACAAGCAAACCAAGGGGAGGATATGTGAGCTACCGAATGCAGCAAGTATGTCTCTCCTAGGAGAGGCTTGAAACTCCCATACACTACAAGCGAAGGTATGTAGCCAATTATAGTGGCCCTCAGCTTCAACACATATAGTGACTGTGCTGTTCGACCTCTACCTGGCCAGGACACTCACAGAATAACCTCTACAAGCACCCCCTGTGATACCGTAGGTAAGGAAACTAAGGTCATCTCAATATAATCAATGCTCAGGCAGACAATCGCAGCCGAGATTACCTGTATGGGCAGGGTAGCAAAGCTCGAAACTCTTGAAAGATCCCCCAGATACAAATACAATCCTAGAAATATCTCTGGTGCTACTCAGTTATGGCTAGGGGTCATCCCAATCAATAACCACTCACACTGCCTCGTGCTTAACTCCCTTGTAAGAGGAGGATCCTGAGAAACACTAATTATACCAAGGAATTTCACACTCTCACCTGGACAGACACATACATGTTCTTGTTTAGTGGTCTTGGAGAATTTACTCACAATGAGCTATTCCAAGACCCTAAAACCTAATCTTGTTGGTGCACCCTATAAAATAAAAGAGTGTAATTCATTTTATTATGCATTGATTTTAATTGGCTGTAATTACTCAAAGGGAAATGAACATGCAACTAATGAAGTTATGACTTAGCAGTGAAGTAAATATGCACACCATAACAAACAATGCTAAGTGCAATCTTTGTCAAATGAAAAATAGGGTATGCCACTACATGAGATGCATAAATATATATTCCTTTCTGAATGCCAATGCAATCCTTCCTATATGAAAACCTAAATAAAACTCTCATCCAAGCAATCCAATGCAAGTACCTCCTCAAATCCATATGCAAAAAAATGCAACTACCTTGTATTTTTCAATATAAAAGAATGAAAAATGCAACAAAATTCATCTAAAACTCTCAGTCTCTCCAGCAAGTATAAAACACAAGCCCAGCAAGATACCGAGACAAAAAAAGAGTAATGCACTAATGGAAAAACAAAAAGGATAAATGACTAAAACTACTTTCAAAGAAAAATCAATGAAAAAGCAGTCTCTGGTCACAAAAGAAGCATCCAACAGACAACATCAAACCCAAGGAAGACCCAACCACACTCACAACCCACCCAACAAATTCCCACAACATCAAACTCACCAAAAGCGAGGATGTACGTGACTGTTTAAAGAACAGTTGCATATATATGCGACTTTTGGCCAAAAATTTGCATGTATACGCAGATTTTGGCCAAAAACCTACATGTATACGTGAATTTTGGCCAAAAATCCGCGTATGTACATGACTTTTGGCCAAAAACCTGCGTATATAGAGAAGACAGTGGTAAAAAGCAGGCCAAGGGTCAAACCAATAAAGGGGAGTGTTAATGGATAAACATACTATAAAATTCAACACATAAACAAGGAGAAACAAAGAGCAAGTCAAGAATATCAAGCACAATGTGCCCCCAAACCCAAAGAAAAACAAAGAACGTCCCCAGTATGGTCGCCAATTCTATTACGGAGAAAAATTCCTATTCCTTGGGGTACCACAATAGACAGAGTGACCGCAGAAATCAATCCTTTCCTATATGCAAGAGAAACCAAATATCTAACACTAAAGGATCTCAAAAAATACCTTATTCCGGACGGTTGATGTAGATCCCGGTTGAGCTTTTCCACTCTCGCTTGTATAAGTAATTTGCTCTCTCAACATTCAGCAAACAAGACAAGCATGCTATATATAATTGTGTTAGACCTACTCTAGCATATATAATCAATCACATATAAGCATTTAAAAGCATCCATGGATTCAATACTCATTTAAATACACATTATTGGACAGGAAAAGATATTTCTATTAATATAAAATAGAGATTACAATAGTGACAACCTCTGTCGGCACGTCTATGAATCGAAGAAACTGACTCCTCTGCTTGGGCCTCCACCACTTCAATCCTCCATCTCTCGATAGCAAGCTCACAAGCAAAGGCAATCTTGGGAATAACACAAAGTGCTCCAAGGGACAAAGGGATGCATACTCAAGTATAAGCTCTGGAAACAATGGACTATAGTTTTCTTGCTCTTCAATTCCTCCCCTTTCAGTGTAGCCAAAGGGTTCCTTATATAGTGCTTCAATGGGGTAATGGAAGGTCAAATCTGAGTGATCTCAAGGCATATGGAAGGCCAAGAGACAAGTGACTTGGATCCACATCAAGGAAAACTCCAAAACTATTTTTCCTTTTGTACACATCCTAAAGTATGCAGGTTTTAGGGTTATATCCATGTACATACGTAAGAATAGGTTTAAAAGTCGCGTAAGGCAAATAATGCATGTTTTTAGGGATGATCTCGGAAACATCAAAGGTACAAAAATGGTCCATGGGGTCTAAAGAGTCTGCAGAGGGATAGGGAAGGCCATAAGGTGTGATCTAGCATGTGTGGTAAAATCAATTGTCAGAACAGCCCTCCCTTGAATGCCTCGGGTGAGACCTCGTCTGCTCTGTAGACGCTGTTGGGAAGGGTAAAACCTGTCTGAGCCGGTGCTTAGGGAGGTTGCATTGTAGGGTGTTGCCAAAGTGGGAACCCTGGTCGATGAAGATTTCTTGCTGGGTTTCTCCAACAAATGGTGTCTTTGCCAGGACCGACTTGCAAATAAGAGGGGGATATGTTCTGGCATCCAACTCGATCAGAGATCGAGGGATGGTTTGATCTGAAGTTTTGAGAGTTTGCTGAAGCCGAAAAATAGAATACTAAGTTGTTTATGGGCCACTAGTTGGATATATATATCCACGATGGTCCTCATGAATGGTTATTTTGTGAATTCCCTGTTCTCTTACATGAATGGATGGAAAAGTTCACTAAGCAGAAGACAAACTTTCAAGGAGGAGAGCCAACATCCTAGACCCCAGAATTGATCTAAGAGCTGCAAGAAACCAGCAACAAGGCATCGCGAGTAGTCAATGTATAGTTGGATAGTATCTTAGAAGGATACATCACTGATTTTTCCATTGATACTAATAAATATTTTAGCAAAGCAGAAAGGGATTTTTTCAGTGGACCTCGAGGAAGATTCTTATTGTCACTACAACTGTCGATTAAGCAACTAGTCTATGAAAAGGGTATCCTAAATATGGACAAAGAGTAGTGGACTCTGGTGTGCAGGGGATGTAGGCACTATGATAGAAAGGGGGGGAATGCATAAGGAAGTAAGGGGTACATGGGCATGAGTTTTGGTGAGAATGTAAAGGTCACCGAAGAAACAAGTGGTTGTATGAGGGGAGGAGCAAGGTTTCAAGAAAAGAGGTAGAGGACAAAAGAACGTCCTGCTGAAGTTGAAGCGTGATACCATGATGAAAAACCCCACAAGACGAACGACCTTTTTGTGACGACAAGGACATACAGGTCCAGGATACACCCAAAAGAATGACAGGACTGAACCCCAACAGTAACGTGTCTACTCCTCCATGCACTACTCCACCATAAGGAAGGAATGCGCATTCTACGTCGACTTTCCCGACGTGTCAGCAATAGTATAGTAATAGAGCACCAGCAGGAGGAAGAAGGTCCAAAATGGCAGGAGATGAAATGAAGTTGTTGATATTCAATGGAAATGGTACCGATGATACAGAGTAGTACTGGTTCTTATGTGAAGCGATATGGACTACTCAACAAACTATCGATAATGATGTCAAGAAAAGTCAGCTAATCACTACGCTCAGGGGCCACATGTTGGAATGGTTTATGAGATTCACACGGGTGCCTCAGGGAGGTAGTGCAAAAACATTGGATAAGATCAGAATAGGGCTATTTGAGGAATTTAAGAAGTCAAAGTCTGAAGCTCAGTACATTACTAAATTAAAAGAGATCAAACAATTTCCCAATGAAATGATTTGGTATTTTGATCAGCGATTTAAGACATTGATGGCTCGGGTCAGTTTTCAGATGAGCAACGTTCAGCATAAAGAATGGTTAATCGCGATGCTTGTCCCTCATATCTAAAAACCATTAATGCAGCAAAATATTGTGACACAAAGCGAGGCTCTGGAGACCATGATGAAATTGGAGGCATCACCAGTAGTGGAAACCGCCATTGGAATGAATTAGATTCAGGCCCAGTAGGTTAATTTGGCACTGCAGTTACAAGACATCAAAAAGGCCAAGGAAGATTGTGATGAACTTTGGTGCACAAGTTGTCATGCAAGCGGACATACCAAGGATACCTGCCCGACGTTTCACTATTATTTGTTGTAAGGAGCCCCGAACCCGTTGAGTGGTGCTGGTGCACCATGGTGTCGCATCTGTCACGTCTATGGGCATCAACACGAGAACTGTGATTACATGCAGAAGATGGTTACCAAAGTAGAAAGTTTGTACTATACATTTTGTCAGTCAATTGGACATGATGACAAAAACTGTCGCGCTTATGATTTGTCGAGGAAAGGACATATGATTCATACTTTGTGAAATGGGAGGACCCCCGAATAGCACAAGCATAGCCGCAAGTAGTACAACTAGCAGCACATGTACCATATACACCACCACCTCCATTGTAGTTTGTCCCTGTGCAACCACAACAATAGTTTATAGTGCAACTTTAGTTCACACCACAGCCACAAATGGTGGTACAACCACAGTATAACTAGGCACCACAACTACAGTATAATCATCCACAATATGTTCAAGCCATGCACTATGTCTAGCAGCAACTTCACCTGCCGCAGCAATAAATGTCCCAACCAGAGTATCAACAAGGAGGAGTACAAGGAGGATTCCTTGGAGGGTTCAGAGGTTGAGGAGGAGGATTTGGCCATGAAGGAGGATGACGTCGTGAATCAATCCAGTACTACACTTAGTTACAAAATGTGCAGAATCAGAATCATCCTGCATTCCAAGTACATAACCAACCGATAATGCAAAACCAGGTCCCACCGTAGACTCAGACTCAAAACCTGCCTCAAACACAGAACCAACTGATGAATCAACCATTGAATTATAAGTCTCCTTTGAAACAAGGATCGACAGTTGCCACTATTCAGGCCGAACTGTGGATGAAGGATGTCGACGTTGGGATTGTCACTCGTGCTGGTGCGACAACTGGAGATGATGGACCATAGCTACAAGTTCAGCTTGCTGGTAAGAAGAAGGTCGCATTTGATATTGCGACAGAGAAAGTTACCTTCTTTGATGCAAAGGATGTAACCGGGAGAAATCTAGGTAAGTTACCAATTATTGATATGCCCTCCGCTTTCGACCCCTCCGTAGAAGTAGGACCATTGCGGCAACATGGTACCCTGCGCAAGTGTTTTTTGAGTTGTCTATCACTGGCAAGGGACTTGGACACCCTTGTCGAGCTTGAGACATTACTGCACCTTCTGGATAAGACAATGAAGGATTCTGCTATGAAATCTTTACAAAAAAGGAAGACCGACAAGGAGATGAGGATGAATATCCAGATTGGAGATTATGAGGTTGACTTGGTCATTTTCAACCTTGGATCATATGTAAACTTCCTACCAAAGAAAACCTGGAAACTGATGAAAATCCAACATTGGGATGGTCGCCGGTACAGCTGCGTTTAGCAAACTAGGCGAAGGATCATCCCATTGGTCATGTTTCAAACTTGGTTGTCGACATTGAAGGTATGCTAACATTGACATGATAGAAGTTGTAGGAGATTGTGGTTCCTATCCCACATTGCTAGGAATTGGATGGGATAATGATAGCATGGCGGTTATCAACTTTCAAAAATGTGTTATGACATTTGAAAAATAGGATGTTAGGGTCATTGCTCCTATGGACCCTCAGGAAGGACGGCGATATATCGAACCTATAAAGGATGAAGTCCAGAGAACTTGGGATCATACTTATAACATATCCAAGGACTATATCCATCCTATTGTTGATGGTGAACTTGGATGGCGCAATGCAAGTTCCATGTCCTCCAACTCTGACGATGCTCTAGAAAATGTGCAGAATCAGTTGCATGAGGTATCATTCAGAAAATGCGGGTTGATTACATAGTCTCTCCGACATGTTGCGATCATTAGAGGAAATTTAAATTTAAAATGGGCCTTCCAAAAATAATACAAATTTCATGTCATCATGTATTATCCAATCAAAATGATTTAAAATTCAAAAAGGGAGCACCTCTTAAACAATTTTTTAGTATAAATTTGGGGATAGGTATCATAAAAAAAACTACTTTTTCTGTTCGTATTTTCGACATATCTCCCTATTTGTTTACTCAAATTTCAATCAGGAGAGCTCATTGGATGTGGAATTAAATTCCACATCTAACGAGTACCCACTCTGCATACTTTTGACAGGACCCACTACCCCAAAAATAAGAAATTCCTTAAAAACATGATGATGATGACATCATCATCACATGTTTTCAGGTATTTCTTGTTTTTGGGGTAGCGGGGCCCGTCAAAACTATGTCAAGTGGGTATTTGTTGGATGTGGAATTCAATTCCACATCCAACGAGCTCTCCCGGTCGAAATTTGAGTAAACAGACAAAGAGATATGTCGAAAATACGAACAAATAAATAGCTTTTTCTTTTCTTCCTCCAAAATTAATAAATATTATTTTATTATTTTAACTATTATTTTATTAATTTTCCTTAGGAGGCCCATTTTGAGTTGAAATGTCCTCTAATGTGAGACTGGTTATTTTCCCATTTATGAAGGACTGCCGAGACTGTCTGAGTTCTTTCAAAAATTTGAAACGAAGGTGTTTGAACCGCAAAGGATACTTGATCTTGATGTAGCACTGAAGGCTACTCCGGCTCGATGGTGTACGACACACAAATGGATGATCCATGTATGGGAGCAATGCCGCAGATTGTTGATGGTCTTCTTTGGCTATGTAGAGGTCTATCATGCTAGGAGATATGACAGACGAAATGAACCCACCAGTCATTGGATAGAGTGTCAGACGTTATGGAAATCACGCCGCAGAGATGAGTGGGTTCACGCTTTTGTTCATACTCTAGAATAGATGCCAAGATCATGGTATTTAGCAGCAGAATTGCACAAAACCATTACAATTTGGGAGGAGTTGTTGGTTTTCTTTGTGCAAATGTTTAGCTTCCAGGATGCCAACCCCAAGGTATGTAACGCTTTACACATTATCCGTGACATAGTACTGAAATTCATCCCTGTTGCATACCCCGTTGATCCACATGAAAATTTCTCCATCCAATCCATGATGACATGCTACAACTTGTCCGGGGAACCTGAAGATGATGACGAGCTGCAGAATGTTAATATTCTAGCGTCCGAAGGAATTCGTGGTGTCGCAGCTCCTGACATACTGAAGGACTCAATGAATTAGCCGCTCAGGATCTAGAAAGTTAATATTGGGTCAGTAGAAAATCTGAAATTTGCTGATCTCGGAGACTATTGGGGTGAAGAAATGATGGCCAAAATCACAGATCTACTGCACAAATTCCAAGACCTTTTCCCAACGCGAGTTTCAAAAATGAAGGGGATACTCGATGACTTGGGGGAAATGAATATTCCACTCAAACCAAATGCAAAACCAGTATGCTAGAGGCCGTATAGACTGAAACCGTGATACAAGCATTATGTAAAAGCTGAGATCGATAGGATGCTCGATGCTGGGATCATTGACCCTGTAGAGGAATCAGAGTGGATAACCCTGATGGTGGTCCAAGACAATAAGACTGGTGAAATCCGAATTTGTGTCAATCTGAGAAAGTTGAATGATGGATGTGCGCACGATCCATTCCCGACCCCTTTTATAGATGAAGTCCTGGAAGGTGTAAGTGGCCATGAGATATATTCCTTCACAGATGGCTTTTCAGGATGCCACCAGATCCAGATTGCGAAGGAGAATCACCATAAGACTACGTTTGTCACTGAGTGGGGATATTTCCAATATACTATCATGCCATTTGGGATGAAGACTGCACCCACTATATTCTCCTGCGTAGTCATCGATGTATATGCTCTGCTATTCATATATGGATGACTGGACCATCTATGGCCCGATTAGAGACCATCTGGACAATCTATGATTGATGCTGGAATGGTGTAGACAACATCAAATTGCATTGAATTCAAAAAAATGTATTTTTTGTGCACCCTTTGGCATGCTACTTGGGCACATCATATGAAAATAAGTTCTGTTGGTAGATACGAAGAATATTGTGCTGATCCTCAATTTCCCACCGCCGACGAATGTAAATATGATCCAGGAAACACTGGGACATACGGGCTACTATGGTAAGTTTATTAGAGGATACGCTGCAATTATCGATCCCATGGAAAATTTGTTAAAGAAAGATGCTGCATTTGAATGGACTACGGAATGTTAAGGAAGCTTCGACACCTTGAAGGCCAAGATGGCCTCTACACCAATACTGGTTTTTCCTTATTGGAATAAAGAATTCCATGTGCATGTTGATGCCTCTTCTACTATGCTAGAATTTTTTCTTGCGCAGCCAGGTGAAGAAAATTTGAATCATCCAATAGCATATGCCAATAGGAAGTTATCATTTGCTCAACGAAATTATACCATGACCGAAAGGGAAGGCCTGGCGATGGTTTATGCTCTGCAAAAGTTCAGGCACTATTTGTTGGGAGGACATTTCAAGATGTTCACTGATCATTATGCTTTACAATACCTATTCAATAAGCCTATGTTGGGGGGGCGAATCTATAGGTCGTTGCTTTTGTTCCAAGAGTTTGATTTTGAAATAGTCGTAAAGCCATAGCGGTTGAATGCTATCCTAGATCATCTGTCATGTGTTGTGAATGATGAAGAAGAAACCAATATTGATGATGGCTTGCCAGATTCGCAATTGTTCTTGGTTGATGTCGTAGATGATCACTATGCACCAATTATTCAATTTATGTCTACTAGTGTCGCCCCAGTAGACATGTCGACTAGCCAAAAGAAGCAGTTGGTTGTAAAAGCCTCAGTTTTTCAACTAATTGCTGGACAGTTATATAAAATTGATCTGGGTGAAATATTGAGATGGTGTGTCTTACCGCATGAGCAAGGTCCCATTCTAGAAGAAGCACATGCAGGTATCGCGGGAGGTCACTATGGAGGCCATGCTACTGCACTAAAAGTGTTGTGTGCTGGGCTATGTTGGCCCACGTTTAATAATGATGCTGCAAACTATGCAAGGAGTTGTGATGTCTACCAATAGGTTGGTAAACCATCGTGGAGGGATGAGATGCCACTAGTGCCGTAGGTGACTCTACAACCATTTGATAAATCGGTTGTCAACTTTGTGGGTCCAATCAATCCGCCAGGTAAGCACACTAGCACCCGCTATATCAGCACCAGTCGCTGATTGTACCGCTGCGATAGTAGCACAGTTTATTTTTGAGAACATTCTGACATGATTTGGGTGTCCTAGAATCCTGATGAGTGACCAGGGCAGTCACTTTGTACAACATAAGAGGAGTACACCATACCACTCGCAGGCAAATGGTACTATTAAGGCCTTCAAAAAAAAATTGGAGACAGCGCCGACCAAGGTATGTAATGATAACCGCGATGACTAGGATTTAAAAATTCCTATAGTTCTATGGGCGTATCGCACTACTTGCAAACGGCTAACAGGTCAGACACCAATTAAGTTGGTTTATGGGCAAGATGCAGTCATTCCTATGGAGTATATTGTTCACAGATTGCATATTACCGTGGCGACAGCATGGATGATGCATAGGCATTAGAAGAACGCGCTACGCAATTGATTCATCTTTAAGAAGATCATTTCATGGTAGGCTTCTAGCAACAAGTTGTGAAGGATCGACAGAAGGCATGGCATGCTCACCATATTAAGCAAAAACAGTTTGTAATAGGATATTTGGTGTTGTTATACGGCAGTAAGTTCATCAAGCATCCTGGTAAGTTACAAATGCACTGGTTAGGTCCCTATCTTATCCAGAACATTACATCTAGCGGTGCAGCTCAATTACAACAATTAGATGGCGCAGTGTTGTCGAAGCTCATTAACGAGAGTCGCTTGAATCCCTATAGGACGGGGCCGGTGATGTGCACCACATGAAGTGTTGAAAAAAAAAGATGAAGGTTTTAGTTCATCATGGCAAGGCAAGTCCTAGGGAAGAGGTTGCGCAAGGTTAAAATTGTTAGCGGTAATCGGTTGACCATTTGCGACAGTTGTAGGGATGTGGGGTGGTCAAATCAAGTAATAAATGCAGGTAGTTAAACCAGTTGGTTGGCGGCGCTTGTTAAAGTGACCCGCATTAATAGGTGATCTGACCGTTAGAAGAATAAGATCATCGGCGTATTTGGTGTCATTAAGATCTAATTTAGCAATAATGGTGAAGTTAGATTTGGTAATGATGAATTTGGATTGGACATGGCTATGAAACACTGCGCGGGATGCATCGGATGGCATTCTTCAGTTACGCGAGCAGAAGTAGAGGGTGAATTCTGTGCAGAGTGTTGAGTGAAGTGCAATTTGAGCTGTTTATTGTATTTTGAGGTTTTAAGGGGTAAGGGATGCTAAGCAGCCTTGACGCTATTGAAATTTCTAGTGATTACGAGTCCCCTGTTCGGCCCACGGATGTGGAAGAAGAAATAATGAGTATGCCAGTGGGTTCGTCGTATGTTCCTAAGCGAAAGCGGCAGACTTAGAGACCAAGTCCTACGCCACCAGAGAAGAGACAAACTCGCATGTCTGTGAGAATGAGGGGAAAAGGAACTACACAGAATGGAAAGTTGGGCTTAGGAGCTGTTGATTCCATGGCACCTTGCGGTGTCTCGGTTCATGATATTTTGGGATACGTTGCTCCTACACATCCAGGAGCCAAGCCATGAAAACTGTCAAAGAATTAGAAGTACCCTCCCAAGTTTCCAGCCGTACTGGAAGGGATGATGTGCTCATTTGATATCATCCCTGTATTGATCAGGCTCAAGTTCGATGATCATGACCTACTCATACTTAAATATGTCTGGGACGAGCCATATGAATTTGTCCCCATGGTGCCTAGTGGCCCCATTTAGCGAATTCCGAAACCATGGGCCAGTGGGTTAGAAAAGTATGGCCTATTGGGACTCATCAATATGCCCCATTTCGGCCACTTGAATGAATCACATGCATGTTTGAAGCAACTGTTGGCATGTTTCCATGGAGGAATGCTTTGGCTAACTACGCCAATCCTGGTTATAGTCAACCTGATTGCACGCATTACTGGCTTGCTGAAGGCTGGGGAGGACCCGGTGTAGTACATTCATGGGAGAGATATGGACAAGAAACCTACCAAGAAGTTGAAGGAGCATTTTGTTTTACAACAGGATGGTCGCACTTATAGCATTGACAGCATTAACTCCCAGGCGGTGCGCATTGGCGCAACAATTCTGGCCAGCAAGGTTGTTCGCGGTAGTCGACCAGTCCAATGCAATTCAGGTGTTGTCGCCTGTGGCCAGAAATGAGATGAGGGGGTACAAATGAATTGGTCTCTATTTTTGTTAAATGAATTGCTTGAAAATGTGCTTGCTGCTCAGACCGGGTGGCCTTTTTCCTATAGTTGGCTATTGATTCTTATCACTCTCGTTGCTTGGTTCGAACCTAAAAACTACCAACCAATGGTGGTCGAGGTAGTCAAGGTTCACCGTAGTGCCCACTATCAGAACCTATGGTGGGTCAAAGAGCCCAGTCAACAAGCAAACTATGCCATTCATTTATGGGTCTATTGGGAAGCGCTACAAGCTATCATCATTGTTGTTCATATAATTTCTCCTTACGTTGTGGCCAAGTATCAATGAATCCTTCGATTTGATATTGGACCCCACTCCATTCATATTCAGGCCAGGTGGGACCCTAATGGGCAGTGGCTACCATTGCCCTATAAAATCACCATGGAAGATTTGGATACTATTGTGCAAGACTGGCTCGGGGACTAGTACATCCCAGTGAGTCAAGAGAAGTTAGCTATGGAGTCGCCCCTGGATGTCCTTGAAGAACCTGCCCTGCAGGAATTGAGCACCCATAACTCCAACAGTGAGTCATCGATGGCAGCAATGAAGAAGTTCACCAGCAGCTGCACCCAATCCAAAGCGTGACTTTGCATTTGAGCAAACTGTCAGCTATAGAATTCGTTGAGTTGCAGCATGGCGTTGCACTGGAATTAGTGGCATGACAAAATGATTGAACATAGAAGCTGCAGAAGGAAGCCAAGGAGTTGCACCAGGTCCGCGTGCAGTTGACAGAGGAAAATTTATGAGAAATCAACAAATTTAAGGAGACACAGGCCAAGTTGCAGCGAAATGTTTCTTAAGAGATTACCGACCTCAAGAAGGTACAAGACCACCTGATTGTTTAGTAGGTTCAGCTATGTTCCCAGTGCAGCAAAGTTGAGAATGCTATTTCTAATTCCTACTAGAACATTTTTGAAAACACCACAGGCCTCACCCCAGTCAAAAAGGCCAAGTGATTAGGGAAAACTCTGTTTCAACTTCAAGATAATAACTTGTTGCTCCAGGACCAGGTACAACCCACAACGCCACTAGAGCAGGTTGCGGAGCATAAGACCTCCATTGAGGAAATTTCCACTTAGTTCAGCACCATGGAGCAAGAGGCTAAAAATTTTATAGAGGCGACCACGCAGTTTTTGAAAAGTATTGTCTAGGATGAGAAACTAGATCAATTGACTGTGCAAGTTCAAGAGGTAGAGGGCCAACTAAAAACCATGAAGACATCCCTGAAGGCCATTTCATTGATGGTGTAGATCACCCAGGCCACAGAAATGAAGGATCTACAACATCGAGCTACCTGGGCACAAGAACGCCAACAAAAGCACTGTGAGCAACTTGACAAATTCTAAGAAATCGGTGGCCAGTTGCCTGTTAAGGTCGTCGCCACGCACCAAGATGTTCAAGAAAATCGACAAATGGTCAACAAAAAGGCTAGTGAGGAGCACCCTATCCTGTAAAATTTGACTAATTGTCAAAGTATCACCACTAAAGTTCAGCTTCAAGTTTGGGAAATTGCGAATCAATTTGAATATTTTAAGGACAAGACTTCGACACACACCCTGTCGACTTGACGTGGATCAAGGGTGAGCCATAAAACTGAATTGGGGGCCTATTGGCAAGGGATTTGGGGCAAGTAAGTTGCGTAGTGTCGCAGCGGCTGCACAATCTCACGCGGTATCGCACAAGGGAAGATCGGCACAATAAGCAGAAAGATAACTGCTTTTTGATTACTTTATGTATATTTTGACCAAGTTTTGTTGCAATAGGTCAGTAGCGGTTAGAAGTCAGTTAGTAGTGGACCCTAAATGTAAAGGTTTAAGCCTATTTATAGATCTATTTTGAGGAGTAATTAGAAAGAAAAGTTATTGTGTGCGATTGTATGGAAAAATCTGGTGCGATCTATTTTATGGATAATTTTCTGTCTTAACTGTGATTTTACTCGAGTTTCTTCCTGATGTATGCAGTCTCCGATTTCGGAGAAGAATTGTGTAATATGGTACATTTGCACAAGGTTAATATGATGCGATGAGTATGGATCAATTCTTATCTATTATTATAGATCTGTTATGATGCTACGACTCTGTTTTGTTACAATGGCATAATATAGATGTGATTCGGTCTCTTTCTGCTATATCTATGCGATCTGTTGCTTTTATGTCAATGCAATCTACGTTTCTATAAATGTTTGATGCACTATGAGTAGTGATGTTCCATGAATAATTTTGTGATATTGTGATATTGTGTGATGATTGCATAATTTATGGTGTCCCTCTGTCGGATCCCCATATCCTTCTCTCCCAGTGTCGGAAACTCGGTTCTAACTGCTCTCCCTTGAATTCCTTGGGTGAGACCTCGTCTGCTCCATAGAAATTACTGGGAAGGGTTAAACCTATCTAGGCTGGTGCTCAAGGATGTTATGTTGTAGGGCATTGACAGAGTGGGAACCCCTGTCGATGAAGCTTTGTTGGTGGGCTTCGCCAACAAGCATGGAGCGACTACTAGAGGGGGATCACTCACTCGTGGAAAAAACGATGCAAAACCAAAAATAAAACTATGCTATCAAGTTAGGCATGGTAAGTGACTTCAGGCATATAATCTCTTGAGGTAGATCCCATTGTGGGGATTATTTAAGAGGTGGCCTTCAGAGTCAACAAGGATGTATTCCCCTTACCGATACATCAATGGATGACGTATGGGTCGTACCCCTCGCTAAAGGTGTGTGGGTGGACGTCGAAGGCATGATGGGATTTTGACCAAGTCTTGGTTGCTTCAATCATTTGGAGAGTAGAACGATGGTCCTCATTGTCCTGTTCAATCATAAGTAGGGGTTCTTCCAATGGTGAAGTATCAGGTAGAAGTTCATCAACAAGGCAAGGTGATGGAATCTAGCCTTCAATGGGAAGAACCGATTCCACACCATAGACTAAGTGAAATAGGGTGAAAACGGTAGCGGTTTCAGAGATATCTACGTTGTTGCGAAAGTGGTGTCGGGATAGATCGGGTGGATCTTCCATGGTTGACGATGGGAAAGTACTACTGGAACTATAGATCGAAGGTGTGTTCATTCTCGATCCAAAATAGTGTGTGAATACCTAAGAGAAAAGGTGTCCCAGCGTCCTTAGTGAAATAAAAATGATAAGAAGGAAGTGAATCATGTGGATCAGGAATGAACCCTAGAAATTCTCGAGTGACAATGGTTGGGGTTGTGACTGATTTTGTGGTGGGTTCAGGATGGTACTGGATGAAATAGTACACAAATATGCTATGTCAGTCAGTGTGGAATGAGGAGGTAAATATGGGATGGTGGTAATCCTAGGAGCTTCAGTGAATAATCTCAAGCCTACAGCAGATAAGGAAGGGATGGACACACTGTCAATCATTGTATTGATTGTAGGAATGGCATGCTCCAGTGTAGGAAGCCCTTGTGCATCATAGTAGGGCAGTTGTTCAACCCTCATGATCTTCCCATTATGAGGAAACATCATAAGTCAAAAAACAGCTGATGCTACAACTCTCATGGCATACATGTAGCTACTTCCGAGCAAAAGGTTATAATCAAGCTGGGTGTTGAAAACCTCTATGTCAATTAGAACCATTTTATCAGTTAGTGAGATAGCAATATTCAGAATAATTCCCTCGGATTTGGTGGAGTGACCATCATAGGCGCGAAGGGGAGTGGTGTATGGTTGGAGGGTGGGGGACCCAAGTTTATTCCAAACAAAAGTTGGCATCACATAGGTGGATGCCCCTTCGTCAACAATGCATCAATGGAAAACCAAATTCTGAATAGTGACCAAAATTTGGAAGGCAATGGTGGATGGCATTCTGGGTTTTACGTGATCGAAATCAAACATGATCAATCTGGAATTTGAGGGATCCACCGCACCTAGTGCAGATAACAATCATTTTCGTTGCATCGGAAAATTTTTGAACACTTCTAGAGCGGACATGGTTGTAGGGGACTAGGCCAAGTTGTTGACGATGCTATAATTCAAGGAAACTCAGACAGTGGCATTGTCGGCAATCCGTCACATGGGAAACTATGGCCCTCTGGCCGTCCCATCTATGGGGGGTGAAGGTAGGTGGAGGGACTTGTTGGGGGTGTTGGAAGTGGATGTCATTGATGGGTTAGTGGTTTTCATGGTGGAACCATACTAGTTACGTCTAGTATGGAGGTTCACCTCTATGGTTGAAAGTGTCATCAGGTGATGGATACCAATCTCTGTAGGTTGGGTCATGGCAGGCACTTCCAAAGCAGGTGGGGGAAAGGGTGAGGTTGCAACCAATCCTTGGAGTGGTAATGGGTTTTGGTGCACCATAGGAAATGGGCCTAGTGGTGCTAGGTTGGGCTGATCCTATGCTACCACATTAGTTTCCCATTGAGCTTTGTCCTCGAGAAACTATTTGGCGTGGTCCATATGATGGAATTCATGAGTGTAGTGACCATAGAAGTTACATAATTTACACAGATGATTATTCAGTAACCAAGCGTTTCATCCCGGTCGATTAGGATATTGGTGGTTTGGTGTCAGCTGGTTAGCATCGTTGTTGTTGGGAGGGTTAGGTTGTTGGTCTCCTCCTTGTGGTTGATTATTACCTTGGTTCCTTCCTCTACTTCTCTTAACCTACCCTTGTTGTTTTTGAGGGTTGTTTTGGTTGCGAAGGTTTTGCTGAGAGAAAACCTATCCCGTGGAGACTGGAGGAGACAGGGCTAGAGCTGGAGCGGGTTGTACAAGTGGTGCATAACAGACCGAAGGATCTGGAGGGGCTACAAATATGATCATTGGGCCCGCATATGATTTTGTCAGCCAATTCGGTGCATGAGCATGCTGATTTGGCACAGGAAGTACATAGGAGGATGTGGCTCCGGGAAGAGCCATCATCCTTGAGTAATCTGGTATCTGGTTTGGTTTTGCAACACTAGGGGTGTTTCTTGCGTAATTTGGCATCATAGGGGGTGCCGCATAGTACTGTGGGTGTTGGGAGACAGAACCTATGAAACCATCCATAGCAAGGGATGCCACTGGCGTATCGTGGTGAGAGGTACTGGCATGGGGAGCGTCTTGTATGGTGGTATACAAGTATCAATAATGGGCATATATTAAATCGAACTATTGGTCCTTTAAGATGGACTCTTCCTTAGAAGGGGGATGTTCAGAGGAAATGTCCTTGGCTATGGGTGGTAGCAAGGTCTTCAAGAACCAATCAAGGAAAATCTTGTCATCAAGTTGGATATTAGATAGGCTACGGCTTTGCCGCCACTCATGGATGTGGTAGGTGATGTGAGTGTTGTTGTTTTGACGACAACATAACAAGATCTCCATGCCCTCATCATATATGAAATGGATTTGGAAGTAATGGAGGAACATGAAGGCTAATGAAGTGAAATCAAGGTAAGAGGATTGGGGCAATTCGATATACCATTTTTCCGTAGCACCTATGAGTGTGCGTTGGAATAATATTAGTATGATTGAGTCGTCTACAATACTGTTTGACGAGCACCACAAATAAAATGACATAATATGGTTTTGGGGGCACTCATCTGCCTTTCTTTCAAATTTTGGAATATATGAAGGGATTTTGGTTGGCATTGGAGGCCAATTGGGTTGATGACTAATTGGCACCTAATTGGGTCATTTGTTAACCTGGCCAAATCTGATAAGTTAAGGTGATTGATGAAGGGGAGGTTAGACTCGAGGTTCGTTCGAGAGGGGCCAACAATGGAACTGGATTTTGTAGGCATGTGATGTCCATGCATGGTTGGGGGTATCTAAGGTTGACCCTCTACTACGGCGATAGTCGAGATGGATGTGGAAGGGGTTGTGCCTCTAAGTATGTACAATGGGACAGTTGGAATCGTGGGGGATATTGTAGGGCCACCTATGATGTGTGGTATACCTGCAATAACATGTGCAGTGATGCTGGAACCACTGGGAGGGATGTTGGTAATGATGTGAGGCATGTACATGGGTCCACTACCAATTATCCCTCTAAAGAAGGGATCAAAATTTGTGCCAGCCATGGGGCTAGATGGTGCAGTGAAAAGATTCACCTCGGATTGGTAGGAATCTGATTCACAATCAGATGCCATGTGTCCTTCTGACGATGAGGAGGGTTTTCAAGGAGTGCCTCGATGGTGATCGTCTAAAGACCCAAACTAAGGGGGATTCCCCCTAAGTCGTGAGGAAGAACGTGGTGGATCAATGATGTCTTATGGTAGTAACAGATAATGAATTTTGGACCTCGGTTTAAATGGCTTCCTATTGGTTCATAGGTAGTCACTCAGCCACCAAGGCTACTAGAAGAGAGTGCTTTGGCTTTTTCTTCACAAGGGTGTATCTAGTCAATAGGAAGGGGTCGTTTCCTGTTTCGCTTAGCAATTCCTCTAGTTGGCCAGCTACTTTTGGGTTCCTGTGGTACTCCTCACAATGAGTTTTAGGGAAAATCCAAAGCACTTCCCATAGTTGTTGTGGTTTATACTTATGTCCCAAACCAAAATATTAGTAAGTGATTTGGTTACTTTTATGGTTTTACTAAGGGTCATGAACCGAGTTTTGTTGGATTATTTGGTGTGAGTATGTGCACTTTGTGTATGAATTTGTTATTTTTACTTTCAATTATGCAATAAGAAAAAAACACTGGTTTTCCTACAAAGACCAATAAAAGGGATTGTACCAAAGCAGGTTTTGAAAGGTAAAAATAAATCAAAACAAAGTGCAAGGAAAACTGTAATAATGGATGACTGACTGTAATATCTTGCAAACTACTAGTGTGACTACCCCAGCTTTGTATCTGTCAAATCCAAGAGGGAGTGTTGGGATCTCATCCAAGTGGAAACAATTCCACCTATATATCCACAGGCCAAACCCCAAGTGCCCCATTCTCAAAAAGGAGGACATGAACGTCGTGAAAACCCCAATGGTCTCCACACCATGTAGCGTCCAAGGTAACTTGTTTTTAATGGAAAGAATAATAAAAAAAATGGCTGCATATTATTGTAATGTCCCAAATTTTGCATTGGTTCACAACATCCAAATCACACTTTCCATATTCATGAAAATTTTCAAATTGATGCTAAAGGTCAAATAATTGCCAAGGAGGAAAATCACTAGTTTCCTAGGATGGGGGTGGAAGCTTTGAGATTTGGAATGAGGGGGGAAATAACTGAAGTTTGAAAATTATACTAGCATAAATATTTAATAAAGGAGATAAATAAATAAATACAAGGTAAAATCAAAGTGGCAAGTGATCATGAGGACACATGGAGGATGTGGGACCCACACTAGCTAGAATTCCTATGTTAAATGGCATCCACCTTTTGCAATATCAATTATACGGAAATCCTAATGTTTTGTATATATTAGAAGGTCAATATACTTTCCCATATAATAATAGGTCAAATTGTGGATGAAATGTAACTTACATGAGCAAGGAAGAGCCAAATGGGGAGTTTCATGGACACTTGGCTAGATTCCCCTTACACTTATGACATCTATGACACCAATGATGGAGATTCTATGACACAAGTAAGATATTAAGGCTGAAATCTGAAATATATGGCATATTAGGTTGAAATAGAGCATCCAATAGACCTCTCATGTGATTTGGAGAAGGCCAATGGGTTCCTACTCAATTTAGGAGAAGATGGAAGGTGAAGAGAAAGGCCACATGGCATAGCATGAGTAGCCACACCTATTCGACTTGGATTTGTTTTATGGATGTATTTGGAAGTTGAGGAGACCATTAATTTTTATAAAATTTAGGGAGCAGCCATGAGAAGGGTCTTTTTTTCCAATTGTGAAATTTGTTGTTGTGAAGAGAGAGAGCTAGTGAGTGACTATTTGATGCTTGAGCCAATTTCGAGGGTGAAATATTCCCATCCTAATTGGTGATTGGAGAGTCCACTCAAGTATTTCAAGGAGATTCAATGGATTTATAATATATGGGTGCAGATATAGTACCTTGTGTACACTTCAGGATTCAGCTCATTCCCCCTCCCATCTCACATTCGTTCACCATATTTCATCTCGATGGATTGAGGCACACTTGGTGAGCCATTTATATTTTTGAGGGAGCTCCTATTGCTCCATAATTTTGTATTCTGATGTAAATACTATGATCTCTCTGTTCATAAATTTATTAGGTTGAAATTCCAAGGGATTTTATCTATTATTGATCACTAATAAAGAAATAGTGCCATTTCCCACTTCTTTGTTGCAAACTCTTATAATATTGGTAGATTTGAATGGATGTGTAAACTAATGATTATTAATGCATGAATGGAATTTCACTGAATCATATTTTTTGTTTCATATTCATTACTGATATTTTGTGGCCATTGGGTCGAATTCCATAACCATTGGATTAAATTGCATCTCATTTCCCCAAAGGTTCAAAAGTAGTTTTTATATATCTGATTGAAGGAAGTGATAATAACCATGGGAGTTTGATTGGTTCAGAATATAATTCCATATTTATGTCCTATACACATCCCCGTCCTCAATTTGAGAATTCGAGTGGGTTTCTATACATTTGGGAGGCCCCAAAATAGCTAGTTAAAGCATCTATCTTATTCATAATTTTATATAGACTTACGGAAGTAATTGGAAGGACATAATACATAAAATAACATTATAAATAATTTATTATATCACTCATACACCATCTGGTAAAATTCAAAAGCATTTGGAGCTATTTGCAGTCATCTACCATTGGGGGTTGGAAACTTAAAACTACTAGTAAATTCTTGGAGTTCTCTTGAATACCTATTCGACCCCAAAACCACATATGACACTGAAAATATACTTTAAATAATAACATATCCAATTATCATACCCACCATTAGTGAATGTTTTATAGTTCTTGGAAGAGATTTGTTTCAGGTCCCAGGGGGGATTTCCACCTCCCAAATTGACTAGTCTTGTCCCGAAACTTCTTCCCTTGCAAATTTCAGACCATGGTTAAGTATATCAGTTGATTATATGTATGATATATTTTCTCATATGTCCCATAACCCCTCAAGACCTTCCTAACCAAGTTTGAAATAAATTGGAGGAATTTTGGGGTCAATTGAATCCATTTAACTAGAGTTGTAAGAAGTTGAATTTGAGTACATTGTGAAATAATTGAAGAATTGGTATTTGGATAAAATTTTCAAAAAGGGGAAATTACAGTGCTATCAGAGCATGGTCTTGGAAGCTATTGAAGTTATGGATGGTATATATGAATTGAAGAAAGTCATTAAGTCAAGTGGTGAGGATATGACCAGGCAGGTTGAGCAAGCATTCGAATTGATGGCTAGCCAATTTATGGGTAGTAGAAGTTTCAATAATGAAGAGACACATAAGACCATCCATTTTTAAAACCTTAACGATTGGTTAAAGGAAGTCATGAAAAATAATTCAAATAAGAACTCATTAAGGAATAATCATCAATGCACAAGTAGGGAGTAGACCAAGGAGCTACAAATTTCTGTGGGTGGTAAAGAAGAAAAAGCATTACATAAAGAGGATCAAAAGCCACTCCCAAATGACTTTGAAAAAGATGATGAAACATCACATGAGAAGTGTTATCTCCCAAAATAAATTTATTTTGATATTATGAAGAATTCGAGTCATGTAATGAAAGATTTAAAGATGATTAACAAATTGAAGGTCTATGTTTGTGCTATGGTTGAAGAAATTCTAAATTTTAGCTTTCGGTGGCTTAGGCGGGGTTCTTAATAGCTCATTAGCCACTGAACAACTTTGTTTCGACGACTAATAGTTTAACGTAGGATAAAAGTAAACCATCGAAAGTGGGCCAGAGCGAGTAAATGGTAAAAACACTTTCGATGGCTTAAGTGAGACTTCAGGAGACTCATTAGCCACCGAAAAGTGTTAATTTTGGTAGCTTAGTGAACAGTCCAAGAAGGATTTTAACTGCCAAAAGCGGACAGAGAGAGACATTCGTAAAGCCACTTTCGATGGCTTAGGCGAGACTTCTGACATCTCATTAGCCACTGAAAAGTGTTTCTTTCGGAAGCTTAGTAAACATTTCCAGAAGGGCATTAACCACCGAAAGAAAGAAAAAAGGTGTCGGAAAAAAAGCACTTTCAGTGGCTTAGGAGAAATCTCTGACATTTCATTAGCCACCAAAAGGATAGGTTTTCGATGGTTAAAATGGTTTTTTGGGGGATACTAGTATCTGTCGAAAGATGAGTTTCACGCGACATGGGGTAAACAGTTTTGGTGGCTTAGGAAAAAGGGATATTATTTCATTAGCCACTGAAAGCCATCATTTCGGTGGCTAGCAGAAAAACTTTCGAAGACTATTAACCACTGAAAAGGTAAAAATGGAAACGATTAGAAATCGGTCAAATCAGACCCCGTTAGCCAAGCAGCGATCATTACAAAGCGTCATAAACCACCGAAATGACATAAGGTTGAGTAAATGCATGAGGGAATGATTAATAAGGTCGTTATGATAAAATGATGATGACTGAGGTGTTGAAACCCTCTTTCCCCCTCCACCTATCCACAGAGCTATAGAAAGGCTCAATGAGTATCCAGACTAATTTTGGCATCATTGCTGGGCAAGGGGTCTTGAAAATATAAAATGAAGACATCACCCTCTGACCTCAGCCTCAATCATGAAGAATAAAGATCTCATAATTAGTGCCAAATATTCAATACACACCACCCTCGAATTGAGCATTTCTCTCCACCAAAAAACCATCTCTGAGAAGCAGCCTGCTAAAACACTGTCATACATAACTTAAACTTATTTTTGCAGGTACCCAGGAGTGGAATTCATCAAGATGAAGAAGGGAGGACCTTCTCTTAGGCAGGAAATGGGAGATATCAACTATTTGGAAGCATATCCAGAGGTCTGTAAACTTTTCTAGGATACTGAATGCTATAGGTTTTGTGATAAGATACAATGTTCACATAAGCAGGTGGCTAAGGCATTTGCTCTCTCATTTGATGGCTCCAAGGAATTCATAGGCAAAGAGGAATTCCACATAGATGAAACCCTAATTACTGAAGTGACTGAACTCCCTAGCACAGGAGAAAAGTGGTTCAAAACAACCATACCAAGGGATGTAGAGTTCAAGTCTTACCTAAATCTTGGGCATAGAGGAGTGGTGTGGAAGAAGAGTGTGCCATCCTCCTGGTTAGAGGAGAGGTGGCAGCAACTGTTGAAGGACATTTTGGTATAAATAACATGTGAATGAAGATATAATAGAGCCATGATCTACCATTTTAAATTAATGAACCACTTCACAGGTAAAATCCCACTAAATTTTCCCCTGTACTTACACAGGAGTTTGGGAAAAATGGCACACCAGGTGAAGGCTCAGCCAACCAAGATTACTAGCAAACTATCTCACCATGTCCTTATCAAACTGTTGATCCAATAGTTGCTGAAAATGAGGAATATGGCATGGCCTTATATCTTGTTTTGGAATGGATTTGAAACAGGCCTTCAGCCAGAAGAAAAGGGGAAGTCTCCTGCCAAAAAGTCCAGCACACCAAGGAGAGGGAGAAGAAAGAGAAGGGCTATATCCCCAGCAGTAGCAGAACAACCTCCCTCCTCTTCCTAAGCCAAGAAGGTCAAAATAAACTTGGATTTCAGTGAGAATGCCTAGGAAGTTACAACACATAGTGAGAACATCTTGAGACTAGCATACTCAGACTCAGAAGAGGAACAAGAAGAAGGTGCAGACCTAGCTCTGCAGATTGTAGTAGTGACCAAAGAACTACCATCCCCTACACCAAAAGAGCAAGAGGAACTAGTAGAGAAGGCTTCCTCTAGCAAGCCCAAGACTCAAAAGATAAATCAGTTGCTGAGGCAAGTATATGAGATGGAAGTTTTGGTCAAAGAGGTAAAGAGAAATAATGCTACATTGACCAGTAGGAACAAGTTGTTGCATAAATATTACCTAGAGCAGAGATAAAGGTATATTTTCTTAAAAAGACTGAATACAAGGTACCTAAAATACAACACAAGATTGTATAGGATGATCAATCTTCAGAAACTGCAGATGAAGGAGGCCAAGCTAAACCCTAGCAGCCACCTCACATTAGAAACCCTAGTTGAAGCTACAGTTAGCCTTCAGCCTTCAGAATCCAGCCAAGCTGTTGTTAACCCTCCTAATACAGAGCCTACTGAAGAATAAAGATAAGCAAAAAAACTTGACAAAATAGTTTTGGAGGTGGCCCAAGAATTTTTGAAGAACAGGGCTTTTAGTGTCTTAGGCAGATGCTGAGATAGTTCATTAGCCACTGAAAGCCCTGCTTTCGGTAGCTAATGGTTCTGATATTTTGGCCTCTTAACCACCAAAAGCAGACAAAGGCATAAAATTAAATTTTTACAAGCAGGACCAGTTTTGGGTGAACATGGATGGCTCAGGGACAAAGTCTAAAGATCAAGGATGCTGAATAAAAAATCATGGAAGGTGTGCTTCAATTTTACTATGACATAAAGGGAGAAAAGGCTAGCAACACTTAGCTGTCAAAGTGGAACAATGACTTAACCAGCAGAGGGCCAATGGCAGTGATTTCCTGCAGTTACCTTAGTTATCTGAAGGTTCATAGAGTGAACCAATTCTACAGTTAGTTAGACAAGTAGTTAATTAGGATTTTTAACCTAATTTTGTAAAAAACAATTATTTTGTTTATTTTTGCTAAATCAGATCCAAGTTTTCAGGATCTGATTATTTTTGTAAAGGATATAAATCCTAAGACTTATTTTATTGAGAAGGTTCGACTTCAGGAACTTGTAGACCATTTCTATTGTCAAGCTTCTCATTTTTCCCATGCCCTAATATAAGCTCTTTTGTTATGATTTGTTCAGCTTCCATTTCTATCTTTTCTATGCTTATGTTTGAATGTGTTATTCAAGTTATATTCAAGTTGATTAATGTGTGATATCTATCACCTTATTGGCATGTTCATGTGTTTTGAATTATAAGTGCTTTCCTTATCATGATTTATCCATTTATATGTATTTGTTTTATGTATGACTCTGCCAGCATGATGAGTTCTCCATCCCTGCACCATATTGTCAACCTCTAAATAGTGGTAACTAAAAGCCTTATACCCGATTGAGTTTCATGCATGTCTTGAGAGTGGAAGGTCATATAGGTCACCTGACTTGATCCATTTTAGAAAACCCCAAAAACATTGTAAGTTACTAAGCATCCTCGAGCTGCAACCTAGAGGACTTTCCTGGAGTGATAACATGAAGGAAGAAGATTACCTTGAAACTATTGAATATAATTTTGAAACAAATTATACTATGGGCATGGACCAAAGGGAATCTACCGATGGATGTTTGACCTATGAAGGAGTACCTAATGATGGGTGCTCACAACTCTATGTTGGTGGCATAGAGATCAGATCTGAAAATGTTTCTACAATCCAAATTTCTCATGAGCATAAATATGAAGACCTTGTAGCAGCAAATTAAGAACGAAGATCAACTTCCCAATCACTACTTGAGCTTTAAGGAGTTGATCAAATTTAGAATGAAGAAGAAGAGGAGGTTCACTCCCATGAACCATCCTTCATTGAAGGATCCTTGAATATGAGTGAAAGGGGTATCCAAGAATCCCTTAGCCTACTCCATGACACTCAAGAATTGGTATCAAATTCTTGTTGGAGAGCCACTTCCTTGGAGGAGCCATCATTCCTTGAAGACATGGAGAAGAGTCAAAGAGTAATGTGCAACATCGAAGATTGTCAAATGGTAGATTTTTTGGAGGATTCTCATGACGTGGAGGATCATGAGAGATGTGGAAATTTGAAAGTGATTGATGTGTTTCAAGTTTATTTTGAAGATATTGAAACACTTGATGTGGTGGAAGAGGAACTTGAATTCTCTTTTGATGAAGGTTATGCAAATTTTAAAGAAGAGCATGATTCCTCTACATTGGAACAAATATATGACAAAGGTTTCACACTTTTGAAAGAGATGCATGATACTACCCATATGGATCCTTACCATGATGAAACCTCTATACTCTTTGATCATTTGGGTGAGTTAGTTCATTATCCTAAATCTTGCAATTCCATTTTTTGCAGCATTCATTCTAATGAAGTATGGGTGAAAGGTTTATTTTTTATGGTGGCACATGAAGAGTATGTACATTCTATTTCTCCTTTTGATGATGGAATTATTAGGGCACCATATTTTTTACATTTTCATAAGCATCCTTATTTACATTATGATTATACACATCTCCATGGGTGCACCTATGATGTTCACTTGAGTCACTTGGAAACTCATGATTTTCCTTGCTCCTTTCCTAGTCTATTTGAAGTAGAAGGAACTTCATCCCACACTTGGGTGAAGAGTTATATGATTGAATAACATTATTATTGCCAAAAAAATCCTCTGATGTTACATGATGATATACATATTCATGAGTGTATTGATGAGACTTCTTTGAGCCCCTTGAAGTCTTCATGTTTTCCTTGCTCCTTATTTTGTTCATATTTTGGTGGAGGTTCTCCATTCACTTATGGGATGAAAGAACACATAGATGATTATATTGATGCACATTAAATATCATTTGGAGCACATTAGTATTCACATTTGCAGCAGAATTCCTTGTTACTTTCTGATGATGCACATCTACATGGATGCACCTGTGATATGCATTTGAGTCACTTGAAGACTCATGGTTTTTCTTGCTCAACACTTGGTTCATTTGATGTTGGATGAACTTCATCCAACACTGGGGTGAATATATTTATGATGGGAGAAAAAAAAATTTACCGTCAACATACATTGTTATATCTTTATGATTCACGCATTCATGGATGTATGGGTGAGACTTCTTTGAGTCATTTGAAGTCTCCTTGTTTTTATTGCTCATTATGTGGTTCAAAGTTGAGTGGAGATTCTTCATCAACTTCTTCGATGAAAGAATACATGGATGAATATTTTGATGCATATAAAAACATTTTGGATAAGCATTATAGGACATGGGATCCTCACCTATGTCATTGGTGCATATTTGATCGATCACTTGAAGCATGTATGCACTTGGAAAATGGTAGTTGTTACAGGTGATTTTACCACACATGGTTGAGCACACTTTTATGGAATTCCTTGTCCCTCTACAGACTCTTTAGACCCCATGGACTATTATTGTACCTTTGATGTTTCCAACATCGTCCCTAAAAACCCCCATTATTTGTTGTACACGACTTTTAATCCCTTTCCTGCGTATATACACGGATATTACCCTTAAACCTACGTACATCATGATGTGTGCAAAAGGCCAAATATTTTTGGATTTTTTGTTGATGTGGGTCCAAGTCACTTGTCTCTTGGGCTTCCATATGCCTCGAGATCACTCGGATTTGACCTTCCATTACCCCATTGAAGCACTATATAAGCAACCCTTTGCATACATTGAAAAAGGAGGAATTGAAGAGCAAGAAAACTATAGCCCATTGTTGTTGTAGCTTGCTTGTACTTGAGTCTGCATCCCTTTGTCCCTTGGATCAATTTTTGTTCTTCCCAAGATTGACTTTGCTTGTGAGATTTCTATCGAGAGATGGAGGATTGAGGTGGTGGAGACCCAGATGGAGGACTCAATTTCTCTGGTTCGCAGTCGTGTTGACAAGGGTTGTGACTTATGTAATCTCTGATTTTATTAATATAAATATATTTTCCTGTCCAATGATGTGCATTTAAATGAATATTGAATCCATGGATGCATTAAAATGCTTATGAATTATTGATTATAAATGCTAGAGTAGGCCTAACACTATATTATATAGCATGCTTTCCTTGTTTACTGTTGTTGAGAGTAAATTGCTAAAACAAGTGAGATTGGAAAAAGCTCAACAGGGATCTACTTCAACCATCTGGAATAAGGAATGTTTCGAGATCCTTTAGTGTTAGATGTTATATTTCCCTTGCATATTGGGAAGGGATTGATTTATGCAGTTTCTCTGTCTTTTTTGGTACACCCCAAACCATAGGAAGTTTTCTCCGTAACAAAATTGGCGACCATACTGGGGAGGTTCCTATTTGTTTTTCTTTGCGGGTTTTCAGCATTCAATGTGCTTCTATTGCTCTGATTTATCTGTTTCTGTGTCAGGTCTATGGGCATGATTTCCCAGTAGTGTCCTGTAGGAGTAAATTATGTCTCAACTTGTCCTTTTACCTTATTTTTCTCTCTTTTTCTTCCTATACGCAGGGTTTGATTTCACAGTCGCATGTACATGCGGGTTTTCCTAGAACAGCCGCGTATGCCCTAATTTTTTGTTTTTTTGGAAGATTAAGTGTTGTTGGGTGAGTTTGGATGATTGATGAGTCTTCTTTCATGTTTATGTAGCCTATATCTTCCCTCTGTTTCTGACCAAACACCCTTTTTTATTTCATTTTTGAAAATGTTCTTGTCATGTCATTTTCTATTTTTTGCTTTGAGATTAGTGCATTAGGTCTCTTTTTCCTTAGTACTTTGCTTGGCTGTTGTTTGTGAGTGGTTGCAGATTCTGAGGGTTGTAGAGTCATATTTTTTCTCTTTATCTCATTTAATTCAAAAATACAAAAACATTTTTCTTTTTTCATAGTTATGCATTCTTTGCATTTTGCATTAGCATGATACTTGCATTAGGTTTTCGTGGTGAATATTAGTCAGATTTTCATATATGAATGATTTCATATACACTTGAAGAAAAAAAATTCACTTCGCGTAGTAGCATACCCTGTTTTTCATTTCGACAAAGTGCATTTGCATTGATTGTTAGGTTTTCATTTTACTTCTTGTTGTGTCATAACATCATTAGTTGCACAACCATTTACCCTTTGAGTAATAAATCCAATTAAAATCAATGCATAATAAAATGAATTACACTCTTTTATTTTCTAGGGTGCACCAACAAGACTAGGTTTTAGGGTCTTGGAATAGTTCATTGTGAGTTAATTCTCTAAGACCACTAAACGAAACAATTAGGTTTCCGTCCAGGTGAGAGTGTGAAATCCTTTATATAATTAGCATTTCTCAGGATCCTCCTCTTACAAGGTAGTTGAGCACGAGGCAGTCTAAGCAATTATGATTGGGATGACCCCTGATTGTGATTGATTAGCACCAGAGATATTTGCAAGATTGTATTCGTATCTGGGGGCCTTTAAGGTATTGGCCAGTGGACCCTTGGGGTACTAGTTGTGCTTTCATGCTTCAGGCTTTGTTACCCTGCCCCTACAGTCAATCCTGACTATGAATGTCTACCTAAGCATTGATTATATCAAGGTGACCTTAGTTTCCTTACCTAGGTTATCGAGGGGGTATTTGCAAAGGTTATTCTACAGGTGCCCTTTCCAGGTGGGGATCAGACATCACGGTCTCTATATGCGTTGAAGATGAGGACTACTATAATTGGTTACAAACCTCCACTTATTGTGTATGGGAGTCTCAAGCCTCTCCTAGGCAAGACATACCTACTTCATTCAGGATCTCACATATCCTACCCTTGTTTTGCTTGTGATTTGGCTTTACATTTTTAGGTGTATGTTATGTACACGCTAGTTTACCTAGGGTTTGCATAATTAGATCAAGTATTTTTATTTTTTGAGTCATTTTGGATTCAGGCATGGTACCTCACCTTTCTCATCATTTAGCAGGACTTCTGCCTTCCACATCTCCTCCTCCTTTGGGACAGAGAACCAGACAATCCAAGTAGACTACTTCTCACTTTGATTCACACACCATGAGAGATCATGACGATGAGATTCTAGATATTTCTTCTCCACCTCATGAGGTTGGGGAGGAAGATCCCACTAGCACATATGATCCTCACATGAGCATCCTTCACGATCTGGTTATGATCCCTCATTCACAGGTCGACGGTGTTGGTTTCTAGGCGATGAGACTCACCATGAACCTGTAAGCACTATTCATGTTAGATATGATATGCCTGATATCCCTGCACCTAATCCACCATATCATGTTGAGTCAGATATTGACCCTAGCACTACACCTAGGGGCACTCCCATTCCTTTCCATGCAGAGAGATTTGGGGGCACTTGTCACATTGCACCTTCCATCCCAGTGGTGGAAGCACATTCACATGCTCACCCTAGACCTAATGTTAGTAATCCTATGCAGATACCAGAACTGAGATGAGTGAACATTGGGAACACCACTTACATTCCTTCACATTTCCCTTCGTCTTCAAACCCTGTTCCTTTGAATATGTTCTTAACATCATATCCTCCCCCTAATTCACATGGGCCTTCACGTTGGAATGTTGCTACTAGCCATGTTCATTCTACGAATGCTAACATGGTTGTATCTCAGAGTCTAGTACCTCCTGTTGTGTCAACAGGTCATGTACTTATTTCTGGATCGTCTCATGTTCCACCTTGTGGAGCTTCCCATATACAAACCTATGGATCTTCTCATGGTACATCCCATGCAACACCTTATTGAGCTTCTCATGGACATTCTCATGGAACATAGTATGGACAAAACTACCAACCCTATGGGTATGGGTATCAACAACCCACTTACTCTTCTAATTATGGCTTTTTAGCACCTCATAATCAAGCTACCCCATATAAGAATGCTTCCATGCAACCCTACATGGGTCAAATGGGAGGAGGTTATTATGGCCAAGGCCATGGTATTTATAGCAATCAACCTTACATGAATCAAAACTACCAAGGAGCATGGAACTGACCGGCTCAACCTAGGCTCCCTTTCCTTGTGACATTGAACTTACCTGACTTGTCGAGATTGATGAATCATCCTGTGTCTCATGACCCGTCATGGCCAGCAGACCCTACCAAGATTCCTTCGAACATTCCCAAGTTCGAAGGTAAGGCTGGTGAAGATCTTGGTGAGCATGTCACGACCTTCCACCTTTGGTGCTCTTCTAATTCCTTACATGATGATTCCATTTGTTTGAGGCAATTTCAACGCACCCTAATGAGTCCTGCGGTGAAATGGTATATAGAGTTACCAGGGGAACTTATACTATGGTTGATGATCCTACACTGACTTTCCCTAATCATTTCCAGCTACCCATGTGTTGTAATCTCACAGATCACATAAGGTTACCAATAATACATATAGAAATACACAGAATATACACAGATGCAATAGACAAGAACAGATAGGATAAACAGATTATATTATTCTCAATAGATCATACAAAGCCAAGAACTGAACTTCGTTCTTGTGTGGCTCAACAGCCTAATATACAGGTTACAAACAGTTACAATCATAACTACCTGTCGGTTCACCGAACCGAAACGACTATTAGTTAACAGACTAACCACTGTGTTTACTCAGCCGACCGACGTAGTCGGTCTCTCAACTTAGTCGGCTGATCGACTAAGTCGGTCTTCGTTCAAGTCGACTTATGTCGACTTGCTCCTTCTACATCTCCCCCACAAACAAAACATTTCTTCGTCCCGAAGAAAGAGGGAGGTAAAAAAAATAGACTTAGAAGTACAAAAAATAGATTTGCAAAAGGAGACTGCTACTGAGGTGGGCTGTGCAAGCGAATAGTTGGTCTTTTCTGTACACAGACTTCGACTATTGCTGGTGCTGTGATGGCAAGCTGATGTTGAAATTCTTTCCATGTCTGCAAAGCTTTCTGAATGTCGATGGTCAGAGTAGTAAGATTTGAGAGTACCGACATCTTCTCTGCCATTGTCATTTCTGCAATATTTTCCATGGTGGGGCCCAACAGCTGATTGTGTTCTTCCGCAGTATCAAGGAGTCTCTTCATCTGCAGACAGATGTTGTCAACTTTCTCCAAGTTGGGAAGGGCTTGCTGAACCCACTGGTGTGCCTCACATTCCAATTTCTGCAGCTTAGTGTTTTCCAGCACTATTTGTTCTTCGATGGTCTGCCTCAGTTCGGTCTCAGTCGACTTCCTTCTTTCCAAGGCCTGAATGCCTTGTCTTGTCTGCCTCGTCTGAGTATAGACCTGCCCATAATGAGTAGGCCAATCTCGAAGTACTTCCTCAGTTACAATAGATTCCTCCATGTGGTCTTGTAGAAGTTTGTGAGCCTCCGAGAATGCTGTGTGCTGAGTCAGGAGCAGTCGGGCAGTTTCTTCTTTTTGCCCGGCCTTAGTCTCTTGGAGGTGGGTCTGTATGGTCGACACCAAACCTTCAAACAGCTGATATGCTCTTTCCAACGGTCGGTCGGGAGCAGCTTCGACAGGTCCTGGGGTAATAGTCTGTACAAGAGACCTGCATTTGTCGAGGAACTCGACTTCTTCTGTCTCCTTATCCTTGAGTTGTTTCCTTAGTCGGGTCGCCCTCCTCTTTGACTCTTTTGCTAGGGTGTTGAGTAAGTGGCCGACCTCTGAGTCGGTCAACGAGCTTACATCCTGTAAGCTAATCTTTAGCTGAGTAGGTCTAGGAAGAGGTTCTGTTGTCTCCTTTGCTTGCTCTATTGTTTTGTCGGGAGGACCTGCACAAGTGGAAGGTGGATCAGAGGCCAAAGGGGTTTGTGTCGGAGGGGTAGGTTCAGTGGTCGGGGGTTTTTGTGTTTGGGGAGGTGGTATGTCCACCTCCGGCTGTGATGATGATGATGGTCTCAGCTGTGAATCAAGCGGTGGTGGAGGTGGTGGAGATGATGGTGGTGGGGGTGGGGAGGGAGGGTTTCCTAATCCTGGTGGTGATGGATAATGGTGGGGGGAACTTTGGTCAGAAGACATAATGTCTTATTCCGGTCGGTAGTTAGTGAAGGTCTGTTCAATGCCTGATACATCGCCACCGTCATGGATCCTTGTAAATACTGTTGTTTGCTGGGCGTATATCTTGCTGCTGGCTTTCAAGGGTGTTGTTGTCTTTATTGTTTGGGCTGACTGGAATATTGCAGGTAGCGTTTGAAAGAAGGCTTTGAGTTCAGCGTCCGTGCTGGCCCTGGCCCTGAGTGCTTCAGGGATCACTCTTTCAAAGAGTTCTGGGGAACTGGCGGCCTGCTGCACTGGTGCTTGCTCCTCGACTATTTTAGTCGGAGATGGAGGGGGAGGAGTCGTCACCAGGTCGACCACATCTTCGGACAGTGGTGTTGTTTTGGCCTTCTTTGGCCAACCTTCCGGTGCTCCTGCTTCAACAAAACGTTGAAACTGGGTTTCAACAGTTACCTTATTTGCTCGGGCATCCTCGAAAATATCGAGTGCTGATGCTGCCAGTTCTTCGTCGTCGTCGGTGGAGTCAGCAAGGACATGCTTACGCTTACCTTTGCCTTGCTGACATTTCTGCAGTTTGATGTTCCTTCTGGCAATGGCGATCTCCTTCGCCAGTTTCTTGAGAATGCTCCGAGACACAGCATATTCAGGTTTGTATTCCTTGACTTCCCCTATCGGGGTCTAAGCTGGGTCGACAGTCTGAGTAGCCGAAGGAGTTGTTTGTTGTACTGGTTGTTGTGCTGGTGGTGGTGTCTGATGTTGTTCTGTCGAGGGGTCCACTACTGGTGCAGTCAGATGCTTCACTGTTATGTGCACCCGACCAGGAGTGCCGGTCGGATTATCCTGCATCACAAAGGTGCTAATATACAAGTGCAGCTCGTAATCTTCCTCCTTCTCCTGGTCGGTCAGAGGTTCGACTATAGAGAAGTCGACCTGTTTTGCAACTTCCGGGACTGGAATTTTGGTTTTGGCTTGTCGAGACAGCTCCCGAAAGATCTGGTCGACTGTGGGATAGTAGTCGAGGTCCCTGGCATTTGAATCCTGAGTGTTTGAGGACCATACTGATGTATGGTCGAGCTCCAGCTGGATGTGTGAGTCGGCTGGGAGGTGTCGTCGGATGTTCTGGGGCACCCTCCACCTTGTCGTTCGCAGCTTAAGCTGCTGGAACCAGTTTTCCAGAAATACCTTGCCTTGGTTTAGTTCATGCACAGTTCCTTTTTGGGAAAATGGTTTGAACCTTTGCATCTCGAATTTAGTTGGCTCTCGGAAGACGGGACTACCTTCCGGGCATATATAGTACATAGCAATCCAAATGATTAAGGAGGGGAATTTGATAATACCTCCTGTTTCCTGGCAGCGCTCGCATATGGTTTTGACCAAGTCTGCGAGGTATTCGGCCCATCTGAAGATTCGTCCGTCGGTTGTAATTTTGTGGACAGCGTCCAGCATTTCCAATTTGAGGTCACTGCTGCGACCAGCTAAGGTGAGAGTAATGGCGATGATTTTCGCCACGATCTGTGGTGTTCGTGCCTCGATCTGACTGATCATCAGACCCTTGGAGTTTTTACCCGACGCCGAACCTGTAAAGTGTTCGACTAGCCCTTCCTTGATCCCAATGGGGACCGGGTCACCCTGGTTTGACAAACCAGTAAGTCGGGAGATGACATCGCCATTGATGTCAACCGGTCAGTCAAAATAAAAGCGGCCGTTGTGGTAATGACTGATAATGAATTTGACCCCGGCTTCCTTCATACCAGTGAAGCTGGCCATGAGAGGTGCGTTGGCATAAGCATATATGGTGCTATGACTAACTTTCTCAGCCTCCTGGGTGAGTCGTCGGTCTTCAAATGCCCATTCTTGAATATCTGTCCATAGCTTTTGAAACGGACCCTCCTGGACTTTCACGGTTTGGATTCGTTTTAGTCGCTGGAGTAAGGGTGAGTCTGCTACCTGAAGTTCTTGGGCCTTAGCCGCAGCTCTGGTGCATTTGGGTGCCATGGTTTCTGACTGAACAGACTGGTCGGAATTCTTACAACGTTCGCAACTTTCAGTCGACTGGGAGTTCGAATGCTCTGTAGGTACGTGGTGTGGTGAATGAACTGTGGAATGTCCATTATTTATAAGCGCGGGTGAGGTGGAGTGTCGAACTGGGTGAATTAATGGCGGACTTGACAGTCCAACTACAACACTCGAGTGCGATTTCGTGAATCTGGGGCGAGGCTCGAGGCCATTAATGCGGGATGGGACGCTCCAGGTCGGCGGACAGTGTCGGTGGTGAGAACGGTCGACATGGTCGGTCGATGAAGAGGGTC
>LPNX010525710.1:178077-318338 GCA_001517045.1 Pseudotsuga menziesii | reverse complement strand
GTACTCTTGGAAGGTTTTTACAACTATTCTGGAAAAGACTGCAGGTGCATTCTTTAGTCCAAAAGGCATAACCCTATAATCAAAAGAGCCAAATTCACAGACAAATGTCGTTTTCTTCTGATCTTCCTTTGTGATAGGCACTTGATTGTATCCTGAAAATCCATCTGTGAATGAGTAGCATTCATGGCCTGCCACTTCATTCAAGATTTCATCAGCATAAGGTGTGGGAAAGGGATCTGTCAGTGTGACTTTATTAAGTTCCCTAAAGTCGACACAGATTCTCGGTCTGGTTGGGTTGTGTTTCTTAGGCTGGACGACCATGGGACTTTCCCATTCCGACTGGTCAATGGGGTAGATTATACCTGCGGCTAACATGTTGTCTATCTCCTTTTTAACTATTTCCTTATATTTATGAGCTAGTTTATAGGGTCGTTTCTTAACAGGTCGGACATCAGGTTTAGTGTCGATTTTCATCTCTCCCATTTCTTGAACTAATCCTTTCAAATCTTTGTAATCCCTTGCAAAGACATCTTGGAATTCTCTAAGTAAAGTTACTATTTCAGCAGTTTGTTGCTCATTCCAATAATCACCAATCTTAGCTAGTTTTGGTTGGTTGTCATTTGAAATGTCGACCTCTTTGGTTTTTACTTTGGCATCTAGCCATTCTGGGGCTTTAGCTTCATTGATCAGTCGAATTCCTTCCCGGAACTATGAAAATGTAGCAAGGAAGTCGGCTGCAGTCATTCGGTCGAGGTCAGGTTTTTCGGTAGTCGCGACCCTAAGCACAGAGTGGATCGGTTTTGTTGTTTCATCATGGTTGGATTTTCATCTGAAGCTTTTACCTTCGGTGTGTTCATTCTCCAATTGTAATTGGGTCGACTCGACTTTTTATCCTATGTGAAGACTATTACAGTGCTTGACCTGTCGAGGGTCTTCGTCAAGGAATGTTTCAGTCGGTTGAATGAACTATTTAATTTGTTGTGCTGGCTCGACTAATTGTTGATCTTCAGGGATAAAGTTGAAGGTTTGGATGAAATTTTCTTTGAGGTCATTCCAGAAAAAGGTTTCACCTTTTGCTTCCTCCATTTTATACCATTTGCTAGGTAAGTCGTCTAGGGTTGAGGGAAACAAGTGTGGCCAGGCTCTCTCATCCTTATGTCCTAGGCTTCTCCATTCTTTTTCACAAGTTTGGATGTGTTCTTCTGGGTTCTGTCCTTGAGTAAAGATGGGGATCTATGCTTGGGGAGTGAGCTTCTTGCCACCAAACCATTCAACAAAATAAGTTGCAGCATTAGTCCAGGTCTGAAGTTTTGTCTGATGGGTATCCCACCATCTAGCTGCTTGACCGGTGAAGGTTTCTACTAAGCTCTGTAGTCGGCCATGTTCTCCAAAGTTTTTAGACACTTGTTTGACATGCATGACTGGGGATTCCTTCTCCTTATACCTTGTTTGTGTCCTGGTAGTTTCCTTGGTCGATTGTAAGGTAGGGTGTTCTTTTATTTTTCTCTCAAAAATTTTGGGGATAATTGAGACTAGAAAGCACTGTCAGGTGGGTTTTTTCTGTACTTTTTGGATAGTCTAGCACCCTCTTGCTTGTGTTTCATAGTTTTCCATTTCCCAGTCATATAGTTCAGCATCTGAATTATAACCAACTGAGTCGGGATTACCTAAGTAAAGCTCCCCTTGGGCGTTTGGTTCTGTGTAGTCAGTATTGTTTTGGATCTGATAAAGTTGTCGGATATCGACTTCCTCATCAATTGGTTCAACCCAGGGTTGGCCTTGGGAGGGGTTAATAGGTAATATGACCTTTTGACCATTTCCTTTGAGTTTAATACGTTCTTTATCCAGAGAGATAGAGGCTTTCATCTTTCTACCCCAAGGTCGACCTACAAGGTCTAGGAAAGAGCTAGATCCTTCCTTTGGGTCAATAATTTCGAAATCGACCTTAGTCGATATGCCTTTAATGGTTGTGTCTACATTTTTCCAAACCCCGATGGGTTCAATTAGTCCCTGGTCGGCTAGTTTCAGATAAATTCCTGACTCATAGATTCGAGGTCGTCCCATCCTTTCCCATGTATCCCGGGTCATGATATTTACCTGAGACCCAAAATCAAGCACCACTTGTCGGACATGGAAACCTTCAATTTCCAGGTCGACAAGAGGGTCGACATCATTTTTGTCTTTTTGATTTAGGCTACATATGTTCTTAGTTTGTTTCTCATGGTTAGTGCTTTTGATTTGATGCAATAAATCAATGAACTGACCGACAGATTTATCTGTTTGAATGAGATGGGTTAAGTGCTGGGTCGAGTCGTGTCGACTGTGACTAATGTCTTCCTGCTATGCAAGGTTTGTAAATATGTTTGTGGCGTCCTGATATGTGTGTTGTTCCTTGCAAGGGTCAGGGTATGTATTTGTGTGTGTGATCTTACTAATCTGAGGATTATCAGCCCCGGTTTTAGTGCCTTGTCGAGTGACGATGTGCAAATTCTTAGTAGTTATGACATCATTCTTCTGGACACAAGACAAGACATTAACATTCTTTTTATTACTAATTTTTTCCAACATTGTAGGGCAATCCTCCAAGGAGTGATCGCCTACCCCACAATGTGTACAAAATTTAAGATCAGTCCTGTCCTTGTATGGACAGTCTGCGCATCTGTGCCCTTCTTTGTAACAAATAAAGCATTGAGTAGGTCGACGACTTCGTATTTCTCGATTCCCAACGAATCGACCTGTTCTTCCAAACCCTGGTCATCGATTGTAGCGTCGACCATCATTTCGTTGCCCATTCTGGTTATTATTATTGTTCTGCTCTGTGTTCTGTGCGACAGCATTAGTCTGGTAGACGGCCTGGTAGTTTTGTCTATTTTTGAGGTTAAGATGGCAGTCGGCCGTGTTGTGATTTGCTGTTTCGCATATAGCACACCAGAAATCTTTGCCATTCTTCATATTGTAAGGACAGTCAGCGGTGGAATGGTCTCCTCGTTCCTGGCAGATGTCGCAAAACGCCTTTGTCTGTACGAAACGGACGTCTTGTCGACTGAATTGCTGCCGACAGTTATCTTTTGTATGTCCGGCTGTTGAACAGTTAGTACACCAGATGTCTTGGTTCTTAAGTGTGAGCTCTTTCAGGGACTTCTGCATATTTTCCAGCTGTTCTTCCAAGCGGTGGTCAGTCGAGCAGGCAAGTATGTCTTCATCCATCTCGACCTGCAATGCTTTTGTCAACGCATCTTCATACGACTTGAAGGTCTCCAGACTGATGTGTCGGCGAATTTTCTGTGAAAGTCCTGCAAGGAACCATTGAATGAGTAATTGTTCATCGATTACATAGTCCAACTGACTCAATAGATCCTTCCATCGTTTATCGTAATCGCGGACTGTTTCTCCTGGCTTCTGTTGGGTCGTCTTCAGCTTCTTGGCTGCCAGGTGTTTAGCGTCTGGAGTCTTGAAAAATGATAGGAATTGCGCCTTTATCTCTGATTTTGTTGCTCTAGGTTGCCTTTCGGTAAATGTCATATACCATGTGAGAGCTCTTTTCCGAAGGGCTCCTGCGAACTGGGCTATCTGTCGGTCTTCTTCTGTTACTTTGTTAGCCTCCCATATCGACTCGCAGACAAACCAGTGTCGTCTGGGGTCTTCGTCACCCTCATAAAGGGGAATCTGAGCAGATTCGTGACCCATGTCGGAGTCACTGTCACTACTCTCTGATGATGTCGGAGGAGGAGGTGGAGGTGGAGGAGGTGGTGTTGTAAGGGGTGGGGTTGTTGAGTCAGCCGAATCTGTCGAGGTGACGATGGGGTTTTGGTCGACGGAACTTGTGCTTCCATTGGTTGTCGACTCTTTCTCGTCGAAGAGCGTATTGTTGATAATTTGTCTTCTTAATGACCCACTGTCACTTTGTGTGCTCAGGTCTGACTCGTGTGTATCTTTTGAAGTTGTGTGTGGCAGGGGGGGTGCTCCTTCATGTGTCGGCAGGAGCAAGTGGATACTTCGAAAGGAAGGTGCCGTTTGAAAGGTCATCCAGTTACCTTCGATCGGTCGACGTATGATGAGATGTCGACCCGGGTATGGTTCATCTCCTAGTCGGCTCCAGAGTGTAATGTCGCCAGCTCTTAGTTGAAGGTCATCTTCAATAATAGTTTGTATTCTGGTACGCGGACCTACTGTGGAAAGGGTTACTCCTTCGTCGGGAACAATTAGTTGGAGAGCTTCTGGCTGCTCTATCCACATTTCATCATCTGCAGGGGACGCCTCTTCTTCTTCGCCTTCTCTGCGTCGGTCATGACCCGACTCTGGCGGTGCTTCATCATGGTCGGTCTCCCTAGGGTTTTGCTGCAGCTCTGCGGCTCGTTCTTGTCTAGCTTCCCTTTTCTTCTGTCTTTCATCCCTTTCAACTCTCTTAATGTTCGACATACTGTAGTACAATACTATGCCTTCAGTTCTTCTTCGGTCGATTATGCATTACTGGTGACTACGACTCTGGTCGACTAGGATCCACTATGCTCGATGTCCGACACATGACCAGCTACCCCCCCATGGCCTACCCGACGCTTTTTAGAAAGCCCAGATAGTTCTTATTTTCTCAGGAAGTACTCCCACTCCCTTTCAGCAATGAATTTTTCCCACTGCTTCTGCTTCTCCGCCCAGTTAGTGTTGGAGGGTGGTTCACGTAATAGAGGTCGAGGTGCAACAATGTTCCCTGCTCCTTTCTCTAATAAAAACTTGAACAGTAAAGCCAGTAAGGAACACAAGAATTGATCAGTAAATTCTGTGAAAAATTTCTGTCGGACGGTTTCCACAGAAGTCCTGTCTTCGACTGCTTGTTCCTCACAGAAGTCGTCGGCTATCTTTTCGAACCACTCTGAGAGATTCGTACGTCCTCCTCGGATCAGTTTCTGGAGTAACTTTTTTTCTTTAGTCTTGTCTGGTTTTCTCATCCAAAAGCTGCTTTAGTAGATGGGGCACGGATTCGACAAACTTTTCGTGAGTCTCAGTGAAAAATCTGGCTTTTGCTTCTGCGAATGTCAATCTGTTCCTTCTTGTGTAATTTTGTAGATAGTTAGCAATTTTTCGCTCCCACCAGTCCTTGATCTCCTGCTCTGGTATCACATGTGAGCATATATTCCAGTTATGTACTACCGGAAACGGAACCAATGTTGTAATCTCACAGATCACATAAGGTTACCAATAATACATATAGAAATACACAGAATATACATAGATGCAAGAGACAAGAACAGATAGGATAAACAGATTATATTATTCTCAATAGATCATACAAAGCCAAGAACTGAACTTCGTTCTTGTGTGGCTCAACAGCCTAATATACAGGTTACAAACAGTTACAATCATAACTACCTGTCGGTTCACCGAACCGACACGACTATTAGTTAACAGACTAACCACTGTGTTTACTCAGCCGACCAACGTAGTCGGTCTCTCGACTTAGTCGGCTGATCAACTAAGTCGGTCTTCATTCAAGTAGACTTATGTCGACTTGCTCCTTCTACACCATGCGTTACGACGTCGGTACTGAATTCTTGTCGACCTTCTGGAAAGATAAAGTTACACACATTTTGAATCATATTCAACAGTGGCATGGACAGGAATGATTAATCAAAGCCTTTATACCACCAGATTTTCTTCTTGAATGGTTCCTCAAATCATTATTACCTTACATAGCGAAGGATGTTTCTACATCCGGACTTCAAAATGAGGAACAAGCTATTTTTAGGGCACAAAAGTTGGATCCGATCTATGCTCAATATGGAATTTTGTATGATATTATACCTAATCCTCCTAGGTCCAATTTTGACCCCAAGATCAAGCCTGGGCCACATGCCAATGGTATTGTGGGCTCTACAAGTACCAAACCTGCAAAATTAGTTGTGAAACAAGTGAGCCAATTGTCAATTAACTAGTCTACATCGGGACAAGATATAGCTTCGTCTCAACCTACCCAATCGGTGAATGTACTTTCCATGCAATCGTTGAACCCGAAAGGAAACCAACATCCTGGAAGGAATAAGAAAAAAGGAAAAAATAATCATAAGGATGGGAACAAGAACGAAAATGCTAATAATAATGACAACAACACTCAAAAGTTTGGGGGGGACAAGCAGAAGTTTCCTTGCAAGT
Source organism: Pseudotsuga menziesii (assembly GCA_001517045.1). Taxonomy (NCBI): domain Eukaryota; kingdom Viridiplantae; phylum Streptophyta; class Pinopsida; order Pinales; family Pinaceae; genus Pseudotsuga; species Pseudotsuga menziesii. Next base: position 312,194 of record LPNX010525710.1, on the reverse strand, counting down.
TGTTTAAGGATCACCACCTCACTCACTTGTGCCCTTGTATGGAATATGCCTCGAGGTTCATAGCACAAGGCCTAGCTATATTAACTAATCCTTTACCCAACAATCAAAATATGAACTCGAGGACCGTTGATCCTAGTTATGCATCGAGTGGAAATCAAAACCTATCAGAGGCCAATAGTGGTCATGATTGCATCAACATGGTGCGTGCTACTAAGGTTGTGACTCGTGTGAAATATTATGGTTCGTCACAACTAGACCTTGGGAAAGAACCTTCCCCACCTGAGATCCCTTTGCGAATCAAAAATCCTACGGATAAACCTGAAGCTCCACCTCGCATTCCTAAGGGAGTCTTAAAGTGTTCGAGGAACAATCCTAATTCCCGAGCCACCCAGAACTATTCAGTTGTCAAGGATTTGGGCCAGACTCCTTGTGCAATGTCATTGTTAGAAGTGCTTCAGAATTTTCCTCCATAGAGGAAAGCCTTGTTGTCTGCTCTTGGGGTTAGTGATGATAACTCTTCTACCATTATCAAATTTGAAACCATGGGAGTGCAGCCTCGCTTGCCTTACTACCTGTCTCTTTTGATTCATGTAGAGTGTCTTAACAACACCATCAAGCATACTATCATTGATGAAGATGTTGCTACTTCCGTGATGTCTTTGTCATGTTGGAAGGGTTTGGGTTTTCCCAAGTTGTCTCAATTTTCTACTATGTTGACAAATTTAAATGGTAGATCGTTTCGATTGCACAGGATTATTCCTTCTCTAGAGGTCCAATTGAGAGGGAATACCGTCGCAATCAAGGTCAAGGTGGTTGATGCACCCCTTGACTACAATATTTTACTAGGTAGGATTGTGTGTATAGTATCCAAGCCATAGTTTCTTCCCTCTTTTGAGTGATATGCTTTTCGTTTAATGGGAAGATTGTTACAATTGATCAGAAGTCATTCCATAATCTGAGTGTCAATGCATCATCGGGAGCTTCTATCCTAATTATCGATCATTCTTAGCCTGCAACTGGGAGTGTGGGTGTAGGTATGTATCCCTCTCTTATGGGAACCATTAGTTGTCCTAGACCCATTCTTACAATTGGGTCTAGTTTTGGCGGGATACATCCTCGTTGAATTCAGTGTCTTCACACAACGCATATGGAGGATCCTTGGATTCTTCCTTCACCGAGTACTTCGAGTGTGCCTGTTGAGATAGATGTGTCGTTTCCTGCAACAATGGTGGAGTATCAAGCAAATCTTGATCAGGTTGTAGAGCCTAGTGCTTCCTCTTCACGGATGGAGGAGGAGGACATGTATGTGCTGCCTGCATGGGCAGTAAAGTCATCTCACTAACATGATTTCCTCAATGATGTTTTTCCATCGGATGAAGCTATTCTTGAGACCATGTATGGGGTTGAGAAACCTTGGGAAGAGTTACATCATTGATCATATTTTCTTCCTAAGCTCGTGTTACATTTTTAACATTAAGCTAGCATAACATTAGGATCATTAACTGAGAGAACAAGAAGAACAACAATCAAACACAAGAGACAATGAACACAGTGTTTTTCCTTGGGGAAACCATAAATGGAGAAAACCCCACAACTTCCTCAGAGATAGAATCAGCACCAGAATTAAAACCCCAAAACAGTAAGATGATCTCCCGACAGTAGTAACCTCCTTCTTCATTTCCCCAATGTCTTTCTCTTCCTCAGCTAGGCGCTACAACTGAGTGTGGATGAGTGTATGATAAATAGAGAGGCCAACTCTCTATTTATACTAATTCTCGACATGACTAAAACCCTACTAGGGATGACCTCTCTAGGAGAATCTAATAATCCTAGTGCCCCAGAACTACGGGGACTTTAACCCTTAGACAATAGGAGGGTTACCCACAATGACTTGGCATGACTTGTTTACATTATAGATACTCTTGATAGGAACATCGGGGCATGACATGACACAAATATATCTTGGAATAAACATCGGGTTATAATACATAAGAAATATAAGTGAATACATTCTGAAGTTACAATTACATCAACACTCCCTCTTAAATAGGAAGGTATTCTCTCGACACAATTTTCATCACTGGTCTTCTTCTCTGGATCATCTCGTCATCTGCATCTTCAATTCATCTTCATCTTTGGATATGGATCATCATCACTGGATCTAGATCATCACTCGAGCTAGATCATCACCGGATCTGGATCATCATTTGATCTAGATCATCACTGGACATTATCACTAGATTTGGATCATCACTCTATCTAGATCATCACTCGATCTGGATCATCACTCAATCTAGATCATCACTATTGGATCTTCATTACTAGATCATCATGGGTGCTATCTCATGATTCTTCTCGTCACAAGAATTTCTACAGAGCCAGCACTTTTTCATGTTGGTTGTAGGCCTAACCTCCATGTAGGTCTTCTTCAGTGCTTATATCTAACACCAAGTCATAATGGCCTGCCCAGCACTCGCATCTAATCATGTAGGAACCAATCCTATAATCTCATCAGAAAGGCCCAGCACTCACATTCACCAACATGACAGGACACAACTACTATCATCTGTGAAAAGGCTCAGCACTTACAACCACCAGCATGATAGGACACAACTACTATCATCTGTGGAAAGGCATATCACTCACATCCACCAGCATGGTAGGACACACCTACTACCATCTATGGAAAGGCACAGCACTTACAATCACCAGCATGGCAGGACACACCTACTACCATCTGTGAAAAGGCGCAGCACTCACATCCACCAGCATGATAGGACACGCCTACTATCATATACGTAAAGGCCAACACTCACATCCACCAACATGAAAAGACACACCTACTATCATCTGTGGAGAGGCTCTGCACTTACATCTGATCATGTGGGAACACATACCTCAATCACATCAGAATGGCACTCAGTCCTAGACTAAGGATTCCTGCTACATCACCAGGTAGCTCCATTACAAGAATGGCGATAGCCCTTATCTCTGACACCAATTCAGAATGGCCAGCACTCACATTTGACATGGAAGGAACCAATCCTCTAACCATGACAGAATGGCTCAGCCATTACATCTGATCAAGTGGGAACACATACCTCTATCACATCAGAATGGCCATGCACTCATATATGATCATGTGAGAACACATCTCACAGTCATATCAGAATGGCCCTTAGTCTGAGAATGAGTTTTCCTGGTACCTCACCAGGAAGCTCCATACCAAGAATGGCAATAGCCCTTATATCTGATCATGTAGGAACCAATCCTATAGTCATATCAGAATGGCTCAGCACTCATATATGATCATGTGAGAACACATCTCATAGTCATATCAGAACGGCCCTTAGTCTGAGAATGAGTTTTCCTGGTACCTCACCAGGAAGCTCCATACCAAGAATGGCAATAGCCCTTATATCTGATCATGTAGGAACCAATCCTATAGTCATATCAGAATGGCTCAGCACTCATATCTGATATGGAAGGAACCAATCGTCTCACCATGGTAGAATGGCTTAACCCTTACATCTAACCATGGAAGGAACCAATCCTCTCACCATGTCAGAATGTCCCACGGACTGATCACTTCCCTTTGGAGGGAACCTCGATCTAGAGAACACCAAGCTTCTCCCTCAAGTACTCAAACTTCACCCTAGCCAATGGCTTCGTCAATACATCAGCTATCTGTTCGTCTGTCACAACATACTAGAGCTTCACTGCTCCCCTCTACACCATATCCCTGATATAGTGATACTTGATCTCGATATGCTTTGACTTGTCATGGAACATTGGGTTCTCTGACAACTTCACACAACTTTAGTTGTCAGAATATATACAAGTAGCATCTTACTGGAGATCAAATAAATCAGATAGTAGCTTCCTCAGCCATACTGCCTCACAACTAGCTGAACAATCTGCGACATACTCTGCTTCAACTGTACTTAGTGCCACACAGGATTACTTCCTGCTAAACCAAGAGATCACACCTGATCCCATACGAAAGAAACACCCTGAAGTGCTCTTCCTATCGATGGCACTGCCTGCCCAATCTGAATCAACATAACCCTCCAGGTTAATCTTCTGATTCAACTCATACTTGAGCCCATAATCAACTGTACCCCTTAGGTACCTCATAATATGCTTTGCAGCAATCAAGTGAACATTTCTCAGATCTGTTAGGAACTGGCTCAAGGTGTTCAAAGCAAAGAAAATATCTGGTCTTGTGTTCGTCAAGTACATCAAGGACCCAATCATCTGACGATACATTGTAGCATCAACTGACTCTGATGAAGCATCGCTCAATATCTTCCAGTTTGATTCCATAGGTATGGCGATAGCCTTGCAGTCCATCATCCCAAACCTTTTCAGGATATATACTGCATACTTCCCTTGTCTGAGGGATATTCCATCTACATTCTGCCACACCTCCATGCCTAGAAATTAATGCATCATACCTAAGTCCTTCATTTCGAACTCGGAAACAAGCTTCCTCTTCGTATCAACAATCAACCCATCCATACCGGTTACAAACAGATCATATACATATAGTAGAAGCATCACTAGGTTGCCATCTTCAACATTGTAATAAAGATTGGAATCTGCTTTACTCTTAGTAAAGCCCAAACTGGATAGAAAGCTGTCAATTCTGTCGTACCAAGTCTTGGGTTCCTATTTCAAACCATACAGGGATTTCTTCAATCTGCATACATGAGACTCTCTATCATGTGTCTCTAAACTGAGTGGTTGCTCTACATATACTTCCTCTTCTACTACACCATTCAAGAAAGCGGTCTTGACATCCATCTGGTGTATCTTCCATTTCATTACTACAGCCAAAGCAAGTACTGATCTGATGGAAGCATATCTGGCTATAGGTGCAAAAGTTTCTTCATAGTCTATTCCTTCTTTCTAGGAGAAACCACTAACAACAAATGTTTCTTTATATTTTTCAATGCTACCATCTGCAGCATGCTTAATCTAGTAGATCCATTTGGAAGTTACAACCGGCTTCCCTTCTAGTCTTGGGACAACATCCCAAACATCATTTTTTAGGTTCAATTGATATTCTTCGATCATAGCATCCTTCCATTCTTTCCGTTCTGTTGCTTCTTCATAATTGGAAGGTTCTTTATCAATGAAATCACATAGTAATGCTACATACCCAGAGTAGGATCTGGTCCTCTTCCTTTCTCTGTGATTCTCTACTGGAGCCCCATATCTTTCCGCACCTTGGATAATTTCCTGTACCCAAGCAGGTTTCCTCTTATGAGGATTCCTCTCCTAAGGTGGATCTATAGTTCTTTGTGGTTCTTCAAATTATCGATATTCTTCTTGAGTTTCTTCGTTCATGGTTGTATCATGAATTCTGGGTGTTTCTGCTTCTTCAGGTTCTTCAGCAAGTATTTTTCTGGATTTGTTGTAAGCTGTGTCTTCATCAAATTTCACATCTCTGCTGATGTCAATCTTCTTGAATATTGCGAAATATATTTTGTAAGCCTTCGAGCTTTCAGAGTATCCCACAAATATACCCTTATTTCCTGAAGGATCTAATTTTGATCTCTTCTCTTTTGGAATGTGTATGTACACAGGAAGGCCAAATATTCTGAGATGGCTGACTTATGTTTTCTTGCTGGAGAAGACTTCTTTAGGAGTCTTGTTCTCAAGTACTCTGTGTGGAGTACATTTCTGTACATACAACGACGTTCTGGAAACTTCTGCCCAAAGATGCATAGGAAGATCTTGATCATGAAGCATAGCTCTTGCGGCTTCCATGATAGTTTTGTTCTTCCATTCTGCAATCCCATTCTATTGTGGATTATAAGGAGTGGACAACTCCCTTGTAATCCCCAAGTCTTTGCATAACTCTTTGAATTCATTCAAAGTGAATTCTCCACCATTATCTGATCGAAAGGTCTTTATTCTCTTTTTAGTGTGGTTCTCGATCAAGGTTTTGAATTCCTTGAACTTGCTGAATACTTTGTCTTTGTTATTCATGAAGTAGATCCATGTCTTCCTAAAAACGTCATCAATAAAAGAAACATAATATACATACCCGCTTAGTGAGCTTGATGAAATAGTACCACATACATCGGAGTGGATGATTTCCAAGATTCCTTTTGCCTTACTCTTGATACTTGGAAATGTCTTCTTTGTATTCTTTCCTTTTGCACATCCTTTGCAAACCCCATCATGTTTTGCTTGAATTTCTGGAAGAACTTCAACAACTTTGCTTGCAATTGGTACTGCTCTATAATGCACATGTGCAATCCTTCTATGCCAAAGCTCATTTGGCTCTACTGTGTCATGGACCAAGGCTTGTTCTAGATGGCCCTTCAATTTGTACAATCCTCCTTCTCATTCCCCAATCACTACTGCATCATTGATAGTATTTCCTTTTGGCCACATGCTAACTTGACCATCTATGAATGCAACCCTCATTCCTTTTGCATCTAATACAGATATGGAGAGGAGGTTCTTCTTTAGTCCTGGTACAAACAATACTTCCTTCATTATCATAGACTTTCCAGAGTCTAGCTTATAGGAAGATTCCCCACTACCTTTTATTAGATACTGGTAGTCATCTCCTAGCTTCACCTTGTGAGGTGATTCATGTTATGAAAGTTTCACAAAGGATTCCTTGAATCCTGTCATATGTTTGGAAGCCCCGGTATCTATAAGCCAATCATTGTTTCCATGAGTAATGTTTCCCATGAGAGTGAAAATCAAAACATATTCTTCCTCGCTTGAAGAATATTCACTTTCATATCTGGTTCTCTTTGATGAAGGTTCATCATCCTCTGTAGCATGAGCATGATGTCTTCTCTTGTTTCCCTTCTTGTGAGAGACATTTTTCTTTCTAGCACATTCTCTAGCATAATGTCCTTTCTCATCACATGTATAACATCTGATTCTAGACAAATATTTTCTATAGTTATCTTTATGAAAGGAATTACCTTTGGGGTGATGAGAACTTCTACTGGGTTTCTTGGAGTGAACTGTCAGAGCTTGATCTTCACTTCCCATCTTTTCTTCTCGAGCTGCTATCCGAGTTTCTTCTTGAGAGCACTCTTCACATAGTCTATTGAACTTGACTAACTTCTTTCTAGCACAGATTCCTTGAATAAAGGTGTCCCATGATCTAGGGAGACCATTCAAGGTGGTCATTACAATCTCTGCATTTTCTATTTCTTCATCTGCTGCTTCCAGTTGTTCCTTGATCTGAGAAACTCTTGTGAAGTAAGACTGGATTTTTTCTACATTCTGAATCTTCACATTCTTCAGTTGGTTTCTTAGACTCATCTTGCGCTTTATCTTCTTCCCTTCAAACAATTTGGTTATGGCATCAAACATAGCTTTAGGTGTCTTGAGGGAGGACACCCATGGTATGAGATGATCCTTGATAGAATCAGCAATGATCCTCTTTTCCATAGACAATGTCTTCTTATGTAAGGCCTTTGCCTCATCTCCCTCTGGAACTGGAACCTCCTCACTGATATAGGAGTCCAACTCATTTTCTTCCAGGACCAGGGAGATCCTATTCTTCCAAGCTCAGAGTTATTATCTCCCTCAAGCTTTTCATCAAGTTTGGTATGATGAGACATCTTAAATAAGAACCTCAAATGGAAATACAAAATATTTAGATCTTACCAGGTCAATATGTCGGATCTGAATTTGGAGCTGAAATCCTGCAGTGCTGGTGTAGGAGCAGATTAGGGTTTTTCTTTTTCAGAGTTCTGTCCAACCAAATTCTTTGAATTTGATCCCTAACTTCAATTTTATGGAGGAGATCAATCCAGGCCTGGACTCACTAAAAAATGCCACTTCTATGAAAAGCCCTAATTTTTGGCAGCATTGTTGGGTCCAAAACTGAAAAACCTCGTAATTGGATTCTACTTCGACAAAAAGATGCACCCTAAGGAGGAGAGTTATTCCAACCTTATTTTGCTGAAAATATGTGGAGAGAGATCCATAAAGTAGGAATCCCTCATTCCCATAGTTGCACAGTTTCTTCTTCTCAGGTTAGCTCTGATACCATGTTAGATTTTTAACATTAAGCTAGCATAATATTAGGATCTTTAACTGAGAGAACAACAAGCACAGCAATAAGACATAAGAGATAATGAACACAGTTTTTTTCCTTGGGGAAACCATAAATGGAGAAAACCCCACAACTTCCTCAGAGATAGAATCAAAACCAAAAGTAAAACCCCAAAATAGTAAGATGATCTCCCGACAGCAGCAACCTCTTTCTTCCTTGCCCCGGTGTCTTTCTCTTCCTCAGCTATGTGCTACAACTAAGTGTGGATGAGTGTATGATAAATAGAGAGGACATCTCTCTATTTATAATAATTCCTGACATGACTAAAACCATACTAGGGCCGACCTCTCGAGGAGAGTCTAATAACCCTAGTGCTTTGGAACTGCGGGGACTTTAACCCTTAGACAATAGGAGGGTTACCCAAAATGACTTGACATGACTTGTTTACATTATAGATCCTCCCGATAGGAACATCGAGGCATGACATGACACATGTACATCCTGGAATAAACATCGGCTTAGAATACATAAAAAATATAAGGGAATACATTCCAAGGTTACAATTACATCAACAGCTCGATCATATGGAGTGTGATGACTTTAGGGAGATTCTTAGCGAGAATATTGGTATCCTAGTGGTTCCATTAAGATCTCCTGGTTAGTTGGCTGATGGAAACATGGCTAATTTATCACCAACCATTCCTATCAATATTTCTTGTGATCCTGGCAAGGTTGAGAATGTCTACATTGGGGCGGGTTGGTCCCCCAATGAGATCAAGGAATATACCGATTTGTTTAAATAGTTTCACGACATTTTCGCTTGGTCATACAAAGAAATGTCAGGTATAGACCCTTGTATTGTAGAACATGAGATCAAAATGTATCTGGATGCAAAACCGGTTCGACAACTTTTGCATGCAATGAATCCTAGAAAAGCACCCGTGATTAAGGCTGAGATAGAGAAACTATTGAAAGTTGGTTTTATCTATCTTGTTCCCTTGACAGAGTGGGTTTCAAATCCCGTTTTGGTGGATAAGAAGGAGGGAGTGATGCATATATGCATTGATTTCCATGACTTAAATTGTTCATGTCCTAAGGATAATTTCCCCACACCATTTATTGATTAGATTTTGGATGAGTGTGCGGGAAGTGAGGTATTTGCCTTTATGGACGGTTTTTCTAGATATGATCAGATTCAGATCAAGCCCGAGGATCAACATAAGACTGAATTTATTTGTACTTGGGGTATTTTTGCATATTGAAAGATGCCCTTCGGCCTTAAAAATGTCGAAGCCACATTTCAGTGGGCCATGACCTTAATATTTCATGATATTAAAAAGATTATCGAAGTATATTTGGATGATCTCACTGCTCACTCTCGTTTGAGAGTCTGTCGTCCATATCATTTGAGATTAGTGTTCGAAAGATGCCATCACTACCAAGTTCATTTAAATCCTCATAAGTGCATCTTTTGTGTGACTATTGTTTATTTACTAGGATCCATCGTATCCAAGGAGGGTATAAGAGTCGATCCCTTAAAGGTAGAAGCAATACTTCAATTGTCTCCCCGCGTAATATTAGACACCTTTAGTGTTTGCAAGGCATGGAGAACTTCTTGCGGAGATTCGTGGTTAATTTTTCCAACTTGACTAAAGGCTTTATGCATCTTTTGAATAAGGATGCCCCTTTTTACTGGGATGAGCAAGCCCATGAGTCCTTTGATGCTCTTAAGCGAGCCTTAGCAATGGCCCCCGTGCTTAGTCCACCCTACTATAGCCGTGATTTCTTTATTTATGTAGCCAAGTCCATGGAGACTATTGGTATGGTTTTGGTTCAAGAGGATGTGGAGCTCCATGAGCATGTCATATATTATTTGAGCTAAAACCTTATAGATGCGGAACTTCACTATTCCCATGTGGAGAAGCTAGCTTTGCCCACTATTCATTGAAAGAAATTGTCACTGACCATGGTAGGCACTTTCAAAATAAAATGATGGAAGAGTTGGCTTCCAAGTTAGGGTATAAGAAAGAGAATTCCTCTTCTTATTACCCTCAGGTGAATGGACAAGTTGAAGTAGTGAACAAATCAATTAAGTCTATTCTCCAACAAACCATCACATAAAGCAAAACTAATTGGCATATCATGTTATATCCTGCTTTGTGGGCCTATAGAACTGCGGTTAAGACTACCACCGGTTTCTCTCCATATCATCTTGTACATGGGATGGAGTCATTTTTGTCGATTGAATGAGAAATCCCTTCTCTGAAGCTAGCTATAGAGCTTTTACCAGACACTTCCACATTGGAAGAGCATTTGGTCCACTTAGAGTGGCTTGATGAGTAACACCGATATTACTTAGTGGCTCTAGACGTTAACAATCATCGCGTCAAGGTCCAATATGATAAGTATGTCCATCCTAGGAGGTTTAATGAAGGTGACTTGGTCTTTTTGTGGGATCAAGCTAAGGAACCCTTGGGGGCAGGGAAATTTAATCCCATGTGGCATGGTCCTTACATGGTTACATGAGTCTTAGAGAGAGGCGCCTATGAGCTGGTTGATTATGAAGGGACAGCCTTGGAAGAGCCTAGAAATGGGCTCTGTCTCAAAAATTACTATGCATGATCTTCATCCAGGGTTGATTTTTGTATATTACAGTACATTTTTGCATTGCATAGTTAGGTTTTCTTATGGTGATCGAATTTCCTGATTAGATTTCGTTTCTTATGGTAGATGTCGATGGAGTCTTCCATTTACATAAGATTCATTGATGGTGCTATCCGCCACACTCAAAACTCAGCTTCAGCTACTTGAGTGATTTATACTCCTACGGGTCAAGTACTATCTTCAGGAGGCATATGTTTATGGCCCTCTTCAAACAATGTTTCTGAATATAGTCTCGTCATTGAGTTATTGTGTGATGCCATTTCACATGGTGTTCATTCTCTTGAGGTACGTCTTGACTCGCAGTTAGTGGTTTAACAGCTTAATGGCTTGTATTGCATTAGGGATCCGACATTATTATGAAGATTCTTACGTGTTAGATTGCTAGAACAACAATTTGAGAATATAACATTGATTCATGTTCCAAGAATTTTTAATCAAGTTGCTGACTCATATGCTAACTATGTGTTAGATTGGAATTTTTTTCATAGACCATAAGCATATCACAAGCACACATTTTACACACATGTAAATATAAATAAAATCGATCATCATAGAAAAAAAATTCATTAACATCCAAAAAGTGACGTCATAATACATAAGTGTCATATACAAAATTGGGGCTTTCGAGCCACCAAAATATACTACACAGTCATACAAAAATGAATACACTCAGGTCTCTAAGCCTGAGGTGGAGGGGGGTTCTGATCATGATAGAGCACTATGGCTCTAGCTAGCCATCGAAATAGTCAAACCCATGCTTGTGGTACACCAACCACCTAGCGTTGCATGGCCTTAGGAAAGTCCTCAACTTGCTCCATGGGTACCCTGTGTGTCAAATGAACAAAGTTCATGTGGATGCTTTGGAGCATCCAATCCGCATCCGCACCCATGATATCATCTCGTCTTCCCCTCCATCGATGATAAGGGAAGCCTTCTGGCCATCATGGTCCTACATCTTCATATACATAACAGATTGTCACTATGTTTCATCACACCAAAAACATGTCTTTTGAGTCAATATATCAAAAAACACAAAAAAATTAAATAATTCAAAACTTAAAAAGTGGGTTTGGGATGCTTTACCTATGTCACCATAAGCTGCTCCTGGTGGTAGCAGCATATCTGGGTCTCTGCAGAAGTCTATCCTTGCATAGGGGTAGTCGTCTATGACGACAATCTGTCTCTTCCACCATGGAAAGAAATATTTGGGTAGGGGTTAGCCACCCTACCTCCGCCCAGTCTGTACATGACATTCACCCAATGTCACCGGAATAGATCCCAAACTCCATGTGGAGCAATTTCTACCCTAGGGATTATCCCTGGCACCTGGTCAAAGAAAAACGTGCTCAGTATATTGTCGAACCCAAATTTCCACATCCTGCCCATATTGCAGTCACTGAGCTGTTGTTTCATGTTTCTAAGTAGTGTAGTACTCCATTCATACACTATAGGTCGCATGCACTCTACCGCATAAAGCATCATTGGCCATGAGGCCTAGTTGAGTGAAGCCAACCCTACAATCATGCCTAGTTCCAAAAGTATGGTATTTAGCCCCAAAATCTAGATAGAGTTTGTCTGGATTTGACTCCCAACCTTTTCTATCTCTGGAAAGCAATACATAGCTATGTATTCATCTATCGTCATCCCGCCTCCTGGCCCATGAGATCGGAGGTTCACCATCTCCCCTCGTTGGGACAAACCCGTGATGACATATATGTCCTCAACCTCAATGCTGAGCGATGTCCCATCTATCTGAAATGTCTCATATTCTGGATCCCAATAGTCCACCAGTAGCTGGAGTAGTCTTGGTTTGGCCCTTATGCTTCCAAGACACCAAAACTTGTACAAGCCACATGCCCGTAATGCTTGTTGGGCCATGAGATCACCTTGCATAGCTTCCTCAACATCACCGTGCTCTCTTTCGCTCCACTATAGCACCATCCTACACAAAAACCAACTTTTTTATCATTCTTTTTCCTTTAAAACCTTATTTGCGGCCCTATACGCGACTATTCTCAAAACATCCATGTATGTACATGGATTTTGGTGCATTTTTCATGTATGGCGATCCCTATATGTGAAAAAAGGCCTGAATTTTGTGTGGGCCAAAATGCACAAGTTTGGATGGATCAAAAAATCAAATATACCATGAAATTTCAAAAAAATTGCATGAAAATGAAAGCCTGATGAGCATGAGAATCTACCTGGATCAAACGGGGAGAGATTCTGCTGGATGATGCTCCCGGAATTCGCTTTTGAAGTTCTGAGCTCAAATGCACTATGTTGGGTAAAAATTTCAAATGGTATGAAAAATTTTAAATTTTTCACTATTTATAGAAAAAAATTGAAATTTTTACCCACTTTCTATAGTTTTTGACCGTTTTGGACCGTTTGAACTAATTTGATGTTGTAGGAATCCATGTTGAGTGTGGTTTGATCGTGGCTTTGATCTGTTCCTGCCTACTACAGGTATTATGTCTAAATTTGCATATAGGTTAGGTTTCACATCCGTTTGCACTTTGCATAACCTTATGACTATTTCATTTTAACCTTACGTATGAACCCATTCCATCTTGTCACAGAACCTTCTTGCTTCTCTTAGAAGTTACATGTTGTGAATGGTAGAGATTTACCATACATGGGTACCCTAGTTAGATCCTATTTTGCATTTGGTGCCCATGCCGACATTTCTCCTTTACAGTGTGGGAGTCCTCTATATAGTACCGCCATGACTTTGAGCAAGATCTTCATACTCTTCTTGAACTTTATGTTGGCCATTTCCCAGGGACTCCCTTGTATATTTCAAGTTGGAATTGTACTATCATGAGTTTTGCTTTCCTTATTGAGCCTTATGCCGGCTTCCTTGACTTTGATTATTGGCCATATAGCCCAAGCTTGTCTCATGTCTATCGAAGCAAAGCCTTTTTATATATCTTTCGTAGTTTGATTCCCCATTTTTTAGTGAGATGGGACTTTCCCCTGAGTGTTGTTATCCTGCACATGTTTCCTTGCATTAAGCATAGGTATGTTCCTCTGCTTGGAAATATTTCGTTTGCCCCTTGACACTTGTCTCCTCCTAGATTTGTAACTATAAAGCACTTTTATTCTTTTTCAAGATTTTCAAAATATCTGAAAAAAAGTCCAAAAAAACTCAAAAAACCAAAAAGCCAGACAGGAAAATATATTATCTTTGGCAGCATTTGAGTCATGTCACCTTCGAACAGAGCATTGTATATCACATCCATTGGTTGGGTTAGTAGTTTGAATTTAGGAGCCGTACTCACTTTTCTGAGTTTATCTCCACCAACTGGTTAAGCTTCCAATGGCTATGGAGCCTCTGTTGATGCCTCCTATGTGGCAGAGATGTTCCATTTTTGTATATCGAGTCTATGCTACCTCCATTTAGTCACCATTCTCCTTTATGCTCTTGTTCAAATGAATTTGAAACCTGAGTCGACCATTCCTCAGTTGTCTTGGCTTTGCATGTCAACCATTCCTGATACTATTACTGGTTTGTGCACATCTTGTTTGATTCCTTCCACATTATTCAGCATTGCTAAGTACCTCATGTTAGTTGATGGGGGATGCCTTAATGCCCTCCTTCTAGTGGATTCCATCCCATTGACTTCAGATCATTTATTCTGCGACAGGAGTCTAGAGTCATTTGAGTGCCTTGAGACTTACAGTCATCAGTGGTAGGTTCTCTCGCCGTCAACAGTTTTGGGAATACATCAATTTCCCCTGATCGATGGATTCTTCCAAGTGTTTGACCTCAACACATTTATTTGCACTTGTTAGATTACACTCTAGTACTTTGATTCCCATTTTCATTATTGGTGGGTGATCTCGCGTCAGTTAATGGTATACATCAATGAGCGGTAATCAGACGATGGACTACTATGTTCAACCTCGAGACTTATATTCACATAGTAGGACATGTACTCGTAGTGGTGTGTGTAGAATACTTTCCATATTGGTGGCATTTCATATATGCTACCTCCTCGATCGTGCCAGTGTTCATGAGATTTCAGCTCTCATGACTTGATTCCAGTGTATGTCAGATATCTTCAGCTATCATGGAGATCTTTATCCTTTGTATATCTTCATCATGGAGATTCTGATATATTATATATTGCTTGGTGATGACCAAACATGTCACATTCTTTATATCATGTCTATTCATGGCCATTGTACTCTTATGTATCCGAGACTGCTATATGTATTTTCAAACATATGCAGAGTTTGATTATTGTACTATACTATTGGATGGATGGTTATTCCACCTGGTTCTTCATCACTCCACTTTTGGGATGGATTTATAATGTATTTTGGCCATCATGTTACCCCTCTAACCTCACACATTAGGGGGCATCTGTTACAGCTCATTTTACCACACATGGTTGATCAGACTTTTATGGCCTTCCCTATTCCTCTACAAACTCTTTGGACCCCATGGACTATTATTGTACCTTTGATGTTTCCAAGATCATCCCTAAAAACACCCATTATGTGTTGTACGCAACTTTTAATCCCTTTCTCACGTATATACGCGGATATTACCATTAAACCCGCGTACATCGGAATGTGTGCAAAAGGCCAAATATTTTTGGAGTTTTCCTTGATGTGGATCCTTCCATATGCCTCAAGATCACTCAGATTTGACCTTTCATTACCCCATTGAAGCAATATATAAGGAACCCTTTGGATACATTGAAAAAGGAGGAATTAAACAGCAAGAAAACTATAGTCCATTGTTGTCGTAGCTTGCTTATACTTGAGTCTGCATCCCTTTGTCCCTTGGAGCACTTTGTGTTCTTCCCAAGCTTTCCTTTGCTTCGGATATTTCTATCGAGATATGGAGGATTGAGGTGGTGGAGGCCTAGGTGGAGGACTCAATTTCTCCAGTTCACAAACGTGCCGACAAAGGTTATCACTTATGTAATCTCTGATTTTATTAATAGAAATATATTTTCCTGTCCAATGATGTGCATTTAAATGAATATTGAATACATCAATGCATTTAATTGCTTATGCATTATTGATTATATATGCTAGAGTAGGCCTGACACTATATTATATAGCATGCTTGCCTTGTTTATTGTTGTTGAGAGTAAATTGCTTAAGCAAGTGGGATTGGAAAAAGCACAATGGGGATCTTCTTCAACCGTCCGAAATAAGGTATGTTTCGAGATCCTTTAGTGTTAGATGTTGTATTTCTCTTGCATATTGGGAAGGTATTGATTTCTATGGTTTCTCTGTCTGTTGTGGTACACCCCAAGCCATAGGAAGTTTTCTCCATAAGAGTAGTCTACTAACTTGGAGGTATAAGCACTTTCATGGTTTTTTGGTGAGGCACCTCCTTGATGTACATTTTTATTATGTTGTTATATACTTTGATGAAATTGTTACGGAGAGAAATTCCTATGGCTTGGGGCACCACAACAGACAGCTTGACTCCAGAAATCAATCTTTCCCAATATGCAATAGAAATAAAATATCTAACACTAAAGGATCAGACCTTGTACCTTATTCCGGATGGTTGAAGTAGATCCCCATTGAGCTTTCCAATATTCAGCTTGAATTGATCTGTTACTTCCTCAACAACAAGTAAACAATACAAGCATTCTATATATCATGGTGTTAGATCTATTCTAGCATATATAATCAATAATGTATAAGCATTTGACATAATCCAATGGAGAACATATTCATTCAAATACACATTATTGGAGAGGAAAAGATATTTCTATTAATATAAATCAAAGATTACAAGATACAACCTCTGATGGCACTTCTGCGAACCGGAGAAACTGAATCCCCCACTTGGGCCTCCACCACTTCAATCCTCCATCTCTCGATAGCAAGCTCACTAGCAAAAGGCAATCTTGGGAAGAACACAAAAGTGCTCCAAGGGACAAAGGGATGCAGACTCAAGCATAAGTTCTGGCAACAATGGACTATAGTTTTGTTGCTCTCAATTCTCTCTTATGCCTTCAATGTACCAAGGTGTTCCTTATATATCTTTTCAAAGGGGTAATGAAAGGTTGAATCCGAGCGATCTCAAGGCATAGGGAAGGCCAGGAGTCAAATGAGTTGGATCCATGTCAAGGAAAACTCCAAAGGGATTTGGATTATGCACACATCCCGATGTACGCGGTTTTAGTGGTCAAACCCACGTATGTACGTGCTTATATGTTTAAAAGTCACGTATAGCATTTTTCATGTGTTTTTAGGGATGATCAAGGAAACACCAAAGGACAAAAAGTGGTCCATAGGGTCTAAGGAATCTATAGCGGGATAGGGGAAGGCCATACAAAGTGTGATTCACCTAGAGTGGTGAAATCCGCTATAACATATGCCCCCTAATGTGTGAGGTCAGAGGGGTCATACGATGGCCGAAATACATTATAATTCCATCCCAGAAGTGGAGTGATGAAGGATCCCAAATGGAAGACCAGCCACCCAATCAGCATAGTACAATAAAACAACTTTGCATATAACTGCAAATACATATAGCAATCCTGGATACATAAGAGTACAATGTCCATGAATAGGCATGATACATGATATCACATATGTGGTCATCACCACGTACAATATACATAGATCAAAATATCCATGATGAAGATATACAAAGGACCATGATCTCCAAAATGGCTGAAGATATACAATAGAACAAGATCTCCATAATGGCTAGAAATGTCTGACATACACTGGAATCAAGTCACGAGAGCTAAAATCTCATGAACACAGGCACGATCAAGGAGGTAGCATATAAGAGATGCCACCAGTCTGGAAAGTCTTCTACACAAACCGCTACGAGTACATGTCCTACTATGCAAATAGAGGTGTCGAGGTCGAACATAGCAGTCCATCGTCTGATTACCGGTCATTCATGTATACCATTAACATATGCGAGATCACCCACCGATAATGAAAATGGGAATCAAGGTACTAGAGTGCAAACTAACAAGTTTGAATAAATGTGTTGAGGTCGAACACTTGAAAGGATCCATCGATCAGGGTACATTGATGTATTCCCAAGAAACTGTCGATGGCGAGAGAACCTGCCACTGATGACTACAAGTCTCAAGGCACTCAAAAATGACTCTAGACTCCAATCCCAGAATAAATGATCTGAAGTCAATGGGATGAAATCCACTGGAAGGAGGGCATTAAGGAATCCCCCATCATCCAACACGAGGTGCTCAGCAAAGCTGTGTAATGTGGAAGGACTCGATCATAAAGTGCACGAACCAGTAACTGTACCGAGAATGGTCGACATGTAAAGTCAAGATAACTAAGGAATGGCCGACTCAGGTTTCAACTTCCTTCGAACAAGAGCATAACAGCGTATGGTGACTGAATGAAGGCAACATAGACTCGATATACAAATTGGGACATCTATGTGACACAAGAGACATCAACAGAGGCTCTATAGGGACTGGAAGCTTAACCAGTCAGTGGAGATAAACTCAGATAAATGAGTACAACTCCTAAAATCAAACTATAACCCAACCAATGGATGTGATATACAATGCTCTGTTCGAAGGTGACACGACTCGACAGCTGCCAAAGATAACATCTTTCCTTGTCCGGCTTTTGTTACAGAGAGAAATTCCTATGGCTTGGGGTACCACAACAGACAGCTAGACTCCAGAAATCAATATTTCCCAATATGCAATAGAAATAAAATGTCTAACACTAAAGGATCGAACCTCGTACCTTATTCCGGATGGTTGAAGTAGATCTCCGTTGAGCTTTCCAATCTTCAGCTTGAATTGATATAATACTTCCTCAACAACAAGTAAACAATACAAGAATACTATATTTCATGGTGTTAGATCTATTCTAGCATATATAATCAATAATGTAAAAGCATTTGACATATTCCAATGGATACAATATTCATACAAATACACATTACTGGACAGGAAAAGATATTTCTATTAATATGAATCAAAGATTACAAGTGACAACCTCTGACGGCATGTCTGGGAACTGGAGAAACTGAATCCCCCACTTGGGCCTCCACCACCTCAATCCTCCATCACTCCGATAGCAAAAGTTACTAACAAAATGCAAGCTTGGGAAGAACACAACAGTGCTCCAAGGGACAAAGGGATGCAAACTCAAGCATAAGTTCTGGAAACAATGGACTATAGTTTCGTTACTCTCAATTCTCTCTTATGCTTTCAATGTCTCAAGGGGTTCCTTATATAGATTTTCAAAGGGATACTGAAAGGTCGAATCCGTGCGATCTCAAGGAATATGGAAGGCTAGGAGTCATATGAGTTGGATCCAAGTTAAGGAACGCTCCAAAAGGATTTGGATTATTCATACATCCCAATGTACGCGACTATAGGGGGAATATCCACGTATGTACGCAGTTATCGGGGAAAAAGCCGTGTATATCACTTTTCTTGTGTTTTTAGGGATGATCAAGGATACATCAAAAGACAAAAAGTGGTCCATAGGGGCTAATGAGTCTGCAGCGGGACAAGGGAAGGCCATACAATGTGTGATTCACCTAGTGTGGTGAAATCCGCTATAACAACTTTTTGGTTTTTTTATTTTTTTTGGACTTTTTTAGTTATTTTAAAAGCTTGAAAAAAGAATAAACTAGCATTATAATTACAAACTAGGAGGAGATGAGTGTCATAAGAGAAAACAAACTAGTTCCAAGCAATGGAACATACCTATGCCCAATGCAAGGATACATGTGTAGGATATCGACACTCAGGGGAAAATCCCCTCCCAGTAAAAAGGGAATCAAGCTACGAAGGATATAAAAAATGGCTCTGCATGGCTAGACATGAGACACGCTCGAGCTATATGGCTGAAACGCAATGTCAGGGGAGCCGGCATAAATCTCAATAAGGCAGGCAAAGCTCATGATAATGCATTCACAACTTGACATGAGGGAGT
The DNA here is from genome assembly GCA_001517045.1 of Pseudotsuga menziesii. Classification (NCBI taxonomy): domain Eukaryota; kingdom Viridiplantae; phylum Streptophyta; class Pinopsida; order Pinales; family Pinaceae; genus Pseudotsuga; species Pseudotsuga menziesii. Next base: position 292,561 of record LPNX010525710.1, on the reverse strand, counting down.
CCTGAGGGAAATAGGCCAGCATAAGATCAAGAGGAGTATGAGGCTCTTGCGAAATGTCATGGCAGTACTATACAATGGACTCCCATACCCTAAAGGAGAAACCATCGGCATGGGAACCAAATGAAAATAAGGTGCTAACTAGGGTACCCATGTAAGGTGAAGCTCTACCACTCATATCATGCCACTTCTAAAGCAACAAGAAGGTTCTGTGATATAATAGAGTGGGTTCGTACCTAAGGTCATGGTGATATGGTCATAAGGTCATGCAAAATGAAAATGGTGGTGGAACCTAACCTATATGCTAGTTTATTCATGATACCTGAGATTGGCACGAACGAGTCAATCCAACAGCTGAAACGGCACTGAAAAAGGTCTTCTACAACACCAATTATGTCAAAAACGGTCCAAAATGGTTAGAAAATGTCGAAACTATAGGAAAGGGGGTAAAAATTTTCAAATATCTAAAAAAATTTCTATAAATAGTAAAAAATATAAATCATTTGAAACTTTTACCCATTTGAGCTCTAACTTTCAACTGCGAATTCCAGGAGATCCAGCCGGCGGAATTCACAACCGTTTCTTCCAGGTATTTACTCATGCTCTCCTCTTGCATTTTGACATAATTTTTATAGATTTTCATGGTCAAATGAATTTTTTAAGCCATCCAAAAGTGTGCGCTGCGGCCCACGTGGATATTGAAGTTTTTTCTGCGTATAGGGCTGGCTATACGCAGAAAATGGCCTAAAACCTGCGTACATACGCAGTTGTTTTCAAAACAATCGCATATGAGGCCACGCATATGGTTTTCAACTAAACTAATGGGAAAATTTTCAATTTCTTTTACAGGATGGTGCTAGAATGGAGAGAGCGTGAACATGGTGAAGTAGAGGAAGCAGTAAGGGCCGACTTAATGGCTCAACAAGCTCTTCGTGCATGTGGACTCTAAAAGGACTCTAGACTCCAATCCCAAAATAAATGATCTGAAGTCGATGGGATGAAATCTGCTGGAAGGAGGGCATTAAGGCATCCCCCATCATCCAACACGAGGTACTCAACAAATATGTATAATGTGGAAGGACTTGATCATAAAGTGCACGAACCAGTAACTGTACTGGGAATGGCCGACATGCAAAGTCAAGATAACTGAGGAATGGCCGACTCAGGTTTCAACTTCCTTCGAACAAGAGCATAACGGCGTATGGTGACTGAATGAAGGCAGCATAGACTCGCTATACAAACTGGGACATCTCTGTGACACAGGAGGCATCAACAGAGGCTCCATAGGGACTGGAAGCTTAACCAGTCGGTGGAGATAAACTCAGATAAACGAATACAACTCCTAAAGTCAAACTATAACCCAACCAATGGATGTGATATACAGTGCTCTATTCAAAGGTAACACGACTCGACAACTGCCAAAGATAACATCTTTCCTTGTTTGACTTTTTGGTTTTTTGATTTTTTTTGGCCTTTTTTAGTTATTTTAAAATCTTGAAAAAAGAATAAACTAGCTTTATAATTACAAACTAGGAGGAGACGAGTGTCATAAGGAAAAACAAACTAGTTCCAAGCAATGGAACATACCTATGCTCAATGCAAGGATACATGTGCAGGATATCGACACTCAAGGGAAAATCCCCTCCCGGTAAAAAGGGAATCAAGCTGCGAAGGATATAGAAAATGGCTCTGCATGGCTAGACATGAGACAAGCTCAGGCTATATGGCTGAAATGGAATGTCATGGGAGCCGGCATAAAGCTCAATAAGGCAGGAAAAGCTCATGATAATGCATTCACAACTTGACATGAGGGAGTCCTGAGGGAAATATGCCAGCTTAAGATCAAGTTGAGTATGAGGCTCTTGCGAAATGTCATGGCAGTACTATACAATGGACTCCCACACCCTAAAGGAGAAACCATCAGCATGGGCACCAAATGCAAATAAGGCACTAACTAGGGTACCCATGTAAGGTGAAGCTCTACCACTCGTATCATGCCACTTCTAAAGCAGCAAGAAAGTTCCGTGACATAATAGAGTGGGTTCATACCTAAGGTCATGGCGATATGGTCACAAGGTCATGAAAAATGCAAACAGTGGTGGAACCTAACCTATATGCTAGTTTAGTCATGATACCTGAGATCAGCACGAACGGGTCAATCCAATGGCTGAAACGGCACTGAAAAGGGTCTTCTACAACACCAATTATGTCAAAAACGGTCCAAAATGGTTAGAAAATGTCGAAACTATAGGAAAGGGGGTAAAAATTTTCAAATATTTGAAATTTTTTCTATAAATAGTAAAAAATATAAATCATTTGAAACTTTTACCCATTTGAGCTCTGACTTTCAACTTCAAATTCCAGGAGATCCAGCCGGCGGAATTCACAACCGTTTCTTCCATGTATTTACTCTTGCTCTCCTCTTGCATTTTGACATAATTTTTATAGATTTTCATGGTTAAATGAAGTTTTTAAGGCCATCCTAAAATGAGAGCTGCGGCCCACGCGGAAATCGAGGATTTTTCCATGTATAGGGCTGGATATATGTAGAAAAGGACCTCAAACCCACGTAGATATGTGGTTGTTTTCAAAACATTTGCATACGAGGCCGTGCATATGGTTTTCAACTAAACTTAATGGGAAAATTTTCAATTTATTTTGCAGGATGGTGCTAGAATGGAGAGAGCGTGAACATGGTGAAGTAGAGGAAGTAGTAAGGGCCAACTTAATGGCTCAACAAGCTCTTTGTGCATGTGGACTCTTCAAGTTTTGGTGATTTGGTGGTTTGAGGGCCAAACCAAGACTGCTACAGATGCTGGTAGACTATTGGGATCTAGACTTGGAGTCCTTCCATATTGATGGGATGTCCCTCACTATAGAGGTGGAGGACATATACTTTATCACTGGTATTTTTAAATGAGGGGAGGTGGTGAACCTTCGTTCTCGATGTGGGCCAGGGAATGGCCTGACTATCGACAAATACATTGCAGTGTACTGCTATCTAGACACCAAGAAGGTGGGGAGTCAAGTCTCTACCAATGCTATACAGGTGTTGGGCCTAAAGGCCATACTATTGACACTGGGCAGGATAGATGGCTTAGCATCTCTCCACCAGGCCTCGCAGCCACTGATGTTCTATGCAGTGGAGTGCATGAGACCCACAATCTATGACTGGAGCACTACGCTACTGAGCAACATGAAACACTAGCTCAGTGAGTGTAAGGTAGGAAGGGTACGGAACTTCGGGTTCAGCAGTATCTTGAGCACATTTTTCTTCGAGCGTGTTCAAGGATTGAGCCCTAGAGTGGATGTTCCTCTCCACGGGTTTTGAGATCCAACCCAACAGCATTGGGAAGATGTGATGCGCAGACTGGGGGGTGGTAGGGTGGCCAACCCATATCCAGCTGACTTCTTTCCATGGTGGTGATGACAGATAGTTGCCATTGATGACTACCCCTATGTAGGGATAGATTTCCGGGGGGATCCGGACATGCCATTTCCACCAGGATCGGCATATGGCGATATAGGTAACAAATCTCGACCCTCACTCTTTTTTAAGTTTTTTGAGTTATTTAATTTTTTTGTATTTTCTTGATTTTATGGAAGCAAAAAACATGTTTTTGCGTGACAACACATAGTGACATCTACCATTTGTGTACAGATGTGGGACCACGGTAGCCAGAGGGCTTCCCTTGTCATAGACGGAGGGGAAGAGGAGATGACATCACGGGTGTGGATGCGGAGCGAACGTTCCAGAGCATTCATACCAACTTTGTGAGACTGACTCATAGAGTTCCCATGGCACAAGTCGAGGACTTGCCTGAGGCCATGCAGCAGCAGGTGGTGGGTGTACCACGCGCATGGGTGCATTTATTTCGACATCTAGCTAGAGCCGTAGTGACATTCCATGATCACAACCCTCCTCCTCTTCCACAGGATTAGACACCTGGGAGTGTATACATTTTGTACGACCGTGTATTATATGATGGTGGCTTAAAAAGCCCCAATTTTGTATTATGACACTATGTATTATCACATTTTTTATGTATAAAAGTTTTTGTGGTGATCAATTTATTTATTTACATGTGTAAAAATTGTGTTTGTGATTAATTTATTATGAATGAAACAAATGCCAATATAACACGTAGTTAGCATAAGAGTCAGCAACTTGATTATTATTTCTTGGAATGTGTATATATGTTATATGGTCAAATTTTCGTTCTAACAATCTCTCACGTAAGAATCTTCTCAATAATGTCGGATCTCTAACATGGTACAAACCATTGAGCTGTGACACTACTAACTCCGAATCAAGACGTACCTCAAGAGATAGAACACCATGTAGAATGGCATCCCGTAGAAGCTCAATAACGGCGCTATATTCAGCAACATTGTTGGAAGATGGTCATTGACATACACCTCCTGAAGATAGTACCTAACCCATAGGAGTATAAATCACCCAAGCAGCAGAGGCTGAGTGTTGAGTGTGACGACTTAGTGGGAGATTCCCTTGACATCTGCCAAAAGAAATGAAAACTAATCACAAACCTGATACGATAATAAAAATACCTAACTATGCAAAGCTATACAATAATATACAACAAGCAGCCTTGGCTAAATATTATGCATAGTATTTTTTAAGATAGAGCCCATTTCTAGGATCTTCCAAAGCTGTTCCTTCGTAATCAACTAACTCATAGGCACCCTTCTCTAACACACGCTTGACCACGTAAGGACCACACCACATAGGATTAAATTTCCCTACCCCCAAGGGTTCTTTCAATTGATCCCACAAAAGGACCAAGTCTCCTTCACTAAACACTCTTGGATGGATAGATTTATTGTACTGGACCTTAACGAGATCATTATTAACCTCTAGAGCCACCAAGGCATCCCAATGCTGCTCATCGAGTTGCTCGAGGTGAACCAAATGCTTCTCCAAGGGTGAAGTGTCTGGTAAGAGTTCCACAGCTAGCTTCAATGAAGGAATTTCACATTCAACCAGCAATATCTACTCCACTCCATGCACAAGCTGATATGGAGAAAAACCAGTGGCAGTCTTATCTGCGGTTCGATATGCCCACAAAGCAGGATATAACATAATGTGCCAATTATTCTTCCTTTGTGCAATGGTTCGTTGGAGAATGGATTTGAGTGATTTATTCACTGCCTCTACCTGTCCATTGGCTTGGGGATAGTAAGAAGAGGAGTGCTCTTGCTTATACCCTAACTTGGATGCCAACTCTTCCATCATACGATTCTGAAAGTGCGATCCATGGTCAGTGACAAGATCTTTCGGAATCCCGAACCGAGTAATAATTTGGTTGAATACAAAGTGAGCGGCTGTCTCACCGTCGGATTTTACTGTAGGCATAGCCTCATCCCATTTTGTGAAATAATCAACAGCCACTATAATGTGATGGTGCCCCCCAGCTGAAGCTGGGTTGCAATCCATAAAATCAAGCCCCCACTCAATGAAGGGACCGGCGGTGATAATGGGATGTAACAGGGCAGGTTTCAAGTGCATATTACATGCAAACACCTGGCAAGGGTGGCACCTCTTAACCGCATCAACACAATCCTTAAAGATCGATGGCCAGAAATAACCCACTCTCAAAATATTTTGAGCTGTAGAAAGCCTAGATAAATGACCACCACACACCCCTCTGTGGCAATCATTCAGCACAACCTCAGCCTCATCATGAGTTAAACAATGTCTTAAAATGGAATCTACCCCACGGCGGTACAAAGTATTGTCCACTATAAGGTAGTTCTTAGAGACATGATGTAATCGTCGTCGTTCATCTCGCTAGAGGTGAGTAGGGGTCTTCTGCATTTGCAGATATAATATGATACCCCCATACCATGGGTCTAACATAGAGATTAACAAGATGTGTTCATCAACAAACGTATCTTCACATACCAACTCCTCGATCTCACTCAGAAAATCCGATATGAGTTCTGCAAAGACAAAAGACTTCTTCGATTTTGCTGAAACAAACTCGAGATCAAATTCTTGCAGAATGACAATCCATTTATTATACTTTCCCCCAATCATCCTTCGGGTGAGGATGAATTGAAATCGATTGACATGGGCCACAAGCAAGGTCTGGAAAAGGAGAATATAATGTCTCAAACACTGAACCACATGTATGGTAGCTAAAGCAAGCTTCTCGACATGAGAATAACGAATCTCTACATCAAAAAGGTTTCGGCTCAGATAATATATGACATGCTCTTGGAGCTCCTCATCCTCTTGAACCAAGACCATACCAATCGTCTCTAAAGACGCGGCCACATATAATAAGAAATCACGGCTATAATCCGGAGGACTAATCACCATGGACGATGCTAGGGCTCTCCTGAGTGCATCGAAGGACTACTGGGCTCGCTCATCCCAATAAAAGGGGGTGTCCTTCTTCAAGAGACGCATAAAGCCTCTAGTCAAATTGGCAAAGTTGATAACAAATCTTTGTAAGAAGTTTTCCATGCCTTTCAAACACTGAAGATGACGAATATTCTTCGGGGAGACAACTGAAGTATTTCCTACACCTTCAAAGGGTCGACTCTTAAACCCTCTTTCGAAACGATGAATCCTAACAAACGACCTGACTTCACGCAAAAGATGCACTTATGAGTATTTAATCTAATTGAATAGTTCCGGCATATTTTGAATACCAATCTCAAGTGATAGGGATGACGCATTCTCATACGAGAATGAGCAGTAAGATCATCCAAAAATACCTCGATAATGGACTTGAGATCATGGAAAATCAAGGTCATTGCCCGCTGAAATGTAGCTCTGGCGTTTTTAAGGCCGAAAGGCATTTTCCGATATGCAAACGTTCCCCAAGGACAAATAAATGTAGTCTTGTGTTGGTCCTCAGGTTTAATCTGTATCTGATTATACCCGAAAAAGTCGTCCATAAAGGAGAACACTTTGCTCCCCGCACACTCATCCAAAATCTGATCTATAAATGGTGTGGGGAAGTTATCCTTAGGGAAGGCACGATTCAAATCATGGAAATCAGTGCATATGCGGATCGCTCCCTGCTTCTTATCCACCAGAACAGGGTTTGAAACCCACTCTGTCAAGGGAACGGGATAGATGAAACCGGCTTTCAACAATTTCTCTATCTCTGCCTTAATGGCGGGTGCTTTCCTAGGTTTCACCACATGTAAACATTGTCGAACAGGCTTAGCATTGGGGTAATACTTAATCTCGTGCTTGACAATATGAGGGTCAATACCTGGCATCTCGTCATAAGACCAACCAAAAATATCGCGGAATTCCTTGAATAGCTCGATATATTCCAGAATCTTAGCTTGGGAACATTCCACCCCAATATAGACATTCTCTATTGTGCCAGGATTACGAGAGATGTTGATAGGAATCATTGAAGATATGTTCACCATGTTTCCATCAGCCATCAAACCAGGAGAGCTTAATGGAACCACAAGACTACCAACTCTCTGACTAAGAATCTCCCTATAATCCTCATGCTCCAAACGGTCAAGCGCTGGAAGGAAGTATGATCTATGATGAAGTGCCTCCCATGGTGGCTCAACTCCCGACATAGCCTCAATAATCGCTTCATCCAACGGGAACACCGTATCAAGGCGGTCGTGGGCATGAGAAGACTGTACTGCCCATGCCGGCAACACATAGGGGTCTTCCTCCTTCATCCACGAAGAGGAAGAATGAGGCCCTGCAACATTCTTGAGATTAGCTTGATAAGCTATCATAGCTGTAGGCAGCAGCACGCTTGTCTCTATAGGCTCACTCGAAGTACTCGGTGTAGGAAGAATCCAAGGGTCTTCCATATGAATCGTGCAAAAAGACACCGATATCGTAGAATTCGAAGCCTCATCGAAACTATATCCTATCATGAGGATCGGTGCAGGGCAACTAAAGCTTCCCATAAGGGATGGATACATGCCTATAGCCACACTCCCAGTTGCCGTTTGAGAGTGCTCAACAATCGGGATCGAAGTTCCCGAAGATGCGATAACAGATGGATTCTTGAATGTCATCTCATCAATCATTACAATCTTCCCGTTATGTGGAAAGCATACAACGCGGAACAAGGAAGAAGCAACGGCTTGCATACTATACATCCATTTCCTACCCAGTAGGAGATTATAGTCAAGGGGCACATCAACCACCTCAACCTCTATTGCAATGGTCTTTCCCCCCAAATGGACTTTAAGGGAAGGAAGGATGCCGTGCGGCCTAAAAGATCTCCCATCGAAAGAAGTTAACATAGTCGGTGATTTAGACAGCTCAGGAGAACCGAGACCCTTCCAACAAACCAAAGACATCACAGAAGCAGCAGCACCCTCATCAATCATAGTACGCTTGACGGTCATACCAAGACATTCTACGTGCACCAAAAGAGACACATAGTAGGGAAAGAGAGGCTGATGTCCTGCGGTTTCAAATTTGATCACAGAGGAAGAATCATCATCGTTCACACCAAGGGCAGAAAGCAATGCCTTCCTTTGCGAGGGACAACTCTGAAGCACTTCCAATGCAGACATCACACAAGGAGTATGGCCCAAATCCTCGACAACTGAATAATTCTAGGCAGCTCGGGTATTTGGATTATGCCCTGAACGCTTAAGAACTCCCTTAGGAATGTGAGGTGCAGCCTCAGGTTTATCCGTAGGTTTCTCAATACGCAAAGGGGATCCTGGTGGATCAGGCTCTTTGCCTGGGCTAGGTTGTGGCGAACTATAATCTTTCACATGAGTCACAACTTTCACAGCATGGACCATGTTAATGCATCCACAACCACTACCCTCTGGTGGATCATCATCACTAGACTGGTCATGGGACTTCGAGTTCATATTTTGGTTATGCGGTAAAGGGTTAGTTAGCACAGCTGGGCCTTGTGCTAAGAATCTTGAAGCTTCTTCAATCCGGGGGCACAAGTAAGTGAGGTGATTGTCCTTACATAGATTGCAAGGGAATTTAACCTTATGTTTTGCTTGCTTGTTCCCCCCCAGCATTTCTACCGTTCTTGTCATTATTGTTCGCATTCTCATTCTTATTCCCACCCTTTCCATTATTATTTTTACCCTTTTTTCTATTCCGTCCGGGTTGCTGGTTACCCTTCTGGTCCAACGATTGCACATAAAGTACATTCACCGTTTGGGTGGGTTGAGACGAAGCCGTAGCTTGTCCCGAAGCAGATTGGTTGATTGACAATTTACTAGCTTGTTTTGCAACCAAATCCACAGGTTTTGCACTTGCACAACCCACAATGCCATCGGGATGTGGTCCAGGTTTGACTTTGGCATCGAAACTAGAATGAGGAGCGTTGGGAATAATCTCATACAACAAACTAGACTGAGCATAGATCAAGTCCAGTTCCTGCGCCCTAAAGATCGCTTGTTCCTCATTCTGCACTCCGGATGTGGAAACATCCTTCGCTATATATGGCAATAACAACTTGAGGAACCACTCAAGGAGGAATTCTGGCGGTATAAAATCTTTAATTAATCTCTTCCGTCTACGCCACTCTTGAATATGATCAGAAATATGTGTGGATTTATCTTGCCAAAATGTCGACAAGAGTTCAGTACCGACGTCATAGCGCACTAGTAGCTGGAAGTTATTAAGAAAAGTCATCGCAACATCGTCGAACAAAGCGTTAGGCACAGAGCATTAGGCCCTGTGAGGGTGCGTTGAAATAGTCGCAAACGGACTGAGTCCTGATGTAACAAATTCTAAGAGCACCAAAGGTGAAACGTAGTAACGTGTTCGCTCGGATCCTCTCATGGTTTGCCTTCGAACTTAGGTATGTCCAAAAGAAGCTTGGTAGGGACAGCTGGCCAAGCTGGGTCATGAGCCACAGGATCGTTCATAAGTCTCGATAAGTCAGGAAGATTAAGTGTCGCAAGGAAAGGGAGCATAGGATGATGAGGTCGATGGACCGCTCCCTGGTTCATATAGGGTTGATTACCACCATGGCCTTGGCCATAGTGTCCTCCTCCTATCTGACCCATATTGGGTGGCGTGGAAGTACCATAGTATGGTGGACCTAGGCTAGCAAGAGCTACAAAGCTATAATTAGGAGAGTAAGCAGGTTGTTGATACTCACCTCCATAAGGTGAAGAAACCTATCCATATTGCGTCTCATGATAAGGTCCATAGGTCATCGCATGTGATTCCCCATGAGACACTCCATAGGTAGGAAGATACACTCTAGAAGTAGGGATATATGCCTCAGAAGTAGCAAGATGACCTCTAGAATCATGAACATAGCCTCCCAATGCAGTGGGCGGTATGTGAACTTGAGACACAATCGGCCTAGTAACCGCAGTACGGACTTGACTCGTAGCCATATACCGGCTCGAAGGACCACGTGAATAAGGTGGAGGATGTACATTTGAAGAACTAGGGACCGAGGATGAAGGAACCTGAGTAATAGTATATGTGTTACCGCCTATCGTCACTCGTCTCGGATCTAGCATCCTAATCGAATCGCTAACCCTAGACCTAGGAGGGAGATACGATGGAGCTTCCACCACTGGGATGGAAGGTGCAATGTGACTAGTGCTCCCAAACCTATCCGCATGGTAAGGAATGAGAGTGCCCCAAGGCATAGTTCTAGGCTCAAAATTGGATTCGACATGAAATGTCAAATCATGTGTAGGGAAACTAGACGTAGCATAACTACCGTAGCTAGTGCTGGCAGGTTCAAAATGAGTCTCGGCGTCTTCCACAATTCCATACTGGTAGCGTGTCAATGGGGAATCAGACCTAGAGTGAGTAGGTCTATCACGCAAGGGTCCTATCTTAGAAATCACAGGACCTAACTCAGCTAAGTCGGGTGAAGGATCATACGTAGGAGTAAATTCCCCATCGTCTACACGAATGGGAGGAGGTGGTTCAGGAATATCTTCTAAATGGTCTCCCATGGTGTGTGAATCAATGTGTGACATAGTCTTCCTGGACTGTCTAGGTCTCTCTCCCAAAGGAGGAGGAGAAGTAGAAGGCGGAAGCCCTGCTAAACGATGAGAATGGCAAGGAACCACACTTGAATCCACAATGACTCAAAAAATAGCAAAGACTCTCTATTTACGTAAACCCTAGGCCAACTAGCGTGCACAGAGCAATCACTAATAAAATCTAAATCCAAATGCAAGCAAACAAGGGCTGGATAAGTGAGCTCCCGAATGAAGCAGGTATGTCTCACCTAGGAGAGAATTTTTGGATTCACCAATTCTGTTACGGAGAGAAATTTCTATGGCTTGGGGTACCACAACAGACATCTTGACTCCAGAAATAAATCTTTCCCCATATGCAATAGAAATAAAATATCTAACACTAAAGGATCAAACCTCATACCTTATTCCAGACAGTTGAAGTAGATCCCCGTTGAGCTTTCCAATCTTCATCTTGAATTGATCTGTTACTTCCTCAACAACAAGTAAACAATACAAGAATTCTATATATCATGGTGTTAGATCTATTCTAGCATATATAATCAATAATGTATAAGCATTTGACATAATCCAATGGAGAACATATTCATTCAAATACATATTATTGGACAGGAAAAGATATTTCTATTAATATAAATCAGAGATTACAAGATACAACCTCTGACGGCACGTCTGCAAACTAGAAAAACAGAATCCCCCACTTGGGCCTCCACCACTTCAATCCTCCATCTCTCGATAGCAAGCTCACTAGCAAAAGGCAAGCTTGGGAGGAACACAAAAGTGCTCCAAGGGACAAAGGGATGCAGACTCAAGCATAAGTTCTGGCAACAATGGACTATAGTTTCGTTGCTCTCAATTCTCTCTTATGCCTTCAATGTACCAAGGGGTTCCTTATATAGCTTTTCAAAGGGGTAATGAAAGGTCGAATACGAGTGATCTCAAGGCATAGGGAAGGCCAGGAGTCAAATGAGTCGGATCCATGTCAAGGAAAACTCCAAAGGGATTTGGATTATGCACACATCCTGATGTATGCGGTTTTAGTTGTCAAACCCGTGTATGTACGCGCTTATATGTTTAAAATTCACGTATAGCATTTGTCATGTGTTTTTAGGGATGATCAAGGAAACATCAAAGGACAAAAAGTGGTCCATAGGGTCTAAGGAGTCTGCAGCGGGACAGGGGAATGCCATACAAAGTGTGATTCACCTAGAGTGGTGAAATACGCTATAACATATATATATTATGTACTCATGATGTTTGGAACAATGCATCCAAGAAAATGGGATCCATGAATTCTCTTTCCAAATGGTAGGGGTTGCAGAGCCCTCTTAATTGTTGGAGTGCAATGCAAGCAATGGGACCCTGGGATAGTATTTAGTCCCATTGATTTCAAATTATTTGGAAAATAAGAAGTTTGGGAGAGGGATTCCCCACTTAATAAGGTGATGTTAATCAGAGTAGTACAGCAGAAAGCATGGTCATTCCTCTCTAAAATATTAATGGAATCTCAAGGACTCAAAGTGGGAAGCTCAATGGAAACTTCAAAGAATCATATAGAAAGAAGGTTCTTCAACAACCATGTTTGAAATTGATTGAGGAGAAGAAATATTGGTAAGAGAGGATTTGTAATGTCCCAAATTTTACATTGGGTCACAATGGCCAAATCACACTTTCCATATTCATGAAATTTGTCAAATTGATGCTAAAGGTCAAATAATTGCCAAGAAGGAAAATCACTAGTTTCCTAGGTTGGGGGTGGAAGCTTTGAGATTTGGAATAAGAGGGTCAATAAATGATGTTTGAACATTATACTAGCATAAATATTTAATAGATATAAATAAATAAATACAAGGGAAAATCAAAGTGGCAAGTGATCATGAGGACACATGGAGGATGTGGGACCCACACTAGCTAGAATTCCTATGTTAAATGGAATCCACCTCTTGCAATCTCAAATATATGGAAATCCTAATATTTTTGATGGATTATAAGGTCAATATACTTGTCTAGATAATTCATAGGTAGAATTTTGGATGAATTGTAACTTACATGAGCAAGGAAGAGCCAAATGGTGAGTTTCATGGACACTTAGCTAGATTCCCCTTACACTTATGACATCTATGACACCAATGATGGAAATTATATGAAATTTATGACAAAAGATAGATATGAAGGCTGAAATCTGACATATCTAACATATCAGGTCGAAATAGAGCATCCAATAGACCTCTCCTGTGATTTGGAGAATCCCATTGGGTTCCTACTCAATTTAGGAGAAGATGGAAGGTGAAGAGAAAAGCCACATGGCATATCATGAGAAGCCACACCAATTCGACTTGCATTTGGTTTATGGATGTATTTGGAAGTTGAGGAGATGATTAATTTTTATAAAATTCAGGGAGCATCCATGAGAAGGGGATTTTTGAGCAGTTGTGAAATTTGTTGTTGTGAAGAGAGAGAGCTAGTGAGTGACTAGTTCATGCTTGAGCCAATTTCGAGGGTGAAATATTCCCATCCTAATTAGTGATTGGAGAGGAAACTCAGGTATTTCAAGGAGATTAAATGGATTTATAATATATAGGTGCAGCTACAGCATCTTGTGGACACTTCAGGATTCAGCTCATTCCCCCTCCCATCTCACATTCTTTCACCATATTTCAGCCCAGTGGAGTTAGACGCACTTGCTGAGCCATTTATCTTTTTTGAGGGAGCTCCTCTTGCTCCATAATTTTGTATTCTGATGTAAATAATATGATCTCTCTGTTCATAAATTTATCAGGTAGAAAGGCCAAGGTATTTTATGTATTATTGATCAGTAATAAAGAAACAGTGCCATTTCCGAGTTCTTTGTTGAAAACTCTTATAATATTGGTAGATTTGAATGGTTGTGTAAAATATTGATTATTCATGCATGAATGGACTGTCACTGAATCATATTTGAGGTTTCATATTCATTAACTGATATTTTGTGGCCATTGGGTTGAATTCCATAACCTTTGGATTAAATTGCATCTCATTTCCCCAAGGCTTCAAAACTAGTTTTTATATATCTGATTGAAGGAAGTGATAATAACCATGGGAGTTAAATTGGTCCATCATATGAGTCCCTTTTTATTTCCTATACACATCACCTAACTCAATTTGATAATTTGAGTGGGTTTCTGTACATTTGGGAGGCCATTCTGGAAATTACCCGGGGGGGATTTCAGCCACAAAATTTCTAGATAAAGCATCTATCTTATTCATAATTTAATATATACTTGAAAAAGTAATTGGAAGGCCATAATAAATCCTTGAAAATTATAATTAAGTTATTAAATCACTCATACACCTTCTGGTACAATTCAGGAACATGTGGAGCTATTTGAATTCATCTACCATTGGGGGTTGGAACCTTAAAACTACTAGTAAATTCATGGAGTTCTCTTGAATACCTATTCAACCCAAAAACAACATATGATGCTGAAAATATAATTAAATTAATGTCTTATAATAGAGACAATTATCATACGCACCATTAGTGAAGGTTGTATAGTGCTTGGAAGAGATTGTTTTCAGGACCCAGGGGGGATTTCCACCTCCCAAATTGACTAGTCTTGTCCCGAAACTTCTTCCCTTGAAAATTATAGACCATGGTTGGGTATATAAGTTAATTATATGTCTGATATATGTGCTTATATGTCCCATCACTTCTCAAGACCTTCCTCACCAAGTTTGAAAGCAATTGGAGGAATTTTGGGATCAATTGAATCCATTTGACTAGAGTTGTAAGAAGTTGAATTTGAGTACATTGTGAAATAATATAAGAATTGGTATTTTGATAAAATTTCCAAAAATGGGAAATTACAATTACTAATCTTACTCAACCCCCCATCTTATCTCAAAAAACCCCTGAGGGTGATGACAGAGTAGAGGAGGAGGGGCTGAATAAGAATGTTACATTAGAGGAAATTTGGGGTCTAAAATGGGCCTTATAAGAAAACTTGCCAAAAATGAATTCTTGTAAGCTAGAATTAAAGAACCAATAAAATTTCAATAAAATGAGACAGCCATAATGGTTGAATTGACATATTTGTCATAAAAAAAACTACTTTTTTGTTTGTATTTTCGACATATCTCCATGTGTTTTTACTCAAATTTAGAGTGGGAGAGCTCATTGGATGCAGAATTAAATTCCACGTCAAATGAGTACCCACATTGCATACTTTTTACAGACCCCTCTACCACAAAAATAGGAAATACATGGAAAAACGTGATGATGATTTCATCATCACATTTTTTCAAGTATTTAATGTTTTTCGGGTAGAGGGGTCCGTCAAAAGTAGGCAGTGTGGGTACTCGTTGGACGCGGAATTTAATTCCACATCCAATGAGCTCTCTCGCTCTAAATTTAAGTAAAAACACATGGATATATGTCGAAAATACAAACAAAAAAAGTAGTTTTCTTCATTCTTCCTCCAAAATTAATAAATATTATTTTAAGATTTTAAAAAATTATTTTATTATTTTCCTTAGGAGGCCCTTTTAAGACCTCAAATTTCATCTAATTATTTCCAACTTTTTATAATTAAATACAGAATTTAAAATTGCAGAAACTAACTTAGAAATAGACAGATTTCATGTGAGAGTCAACCAGTGGCGAATGGGTCGTTCAAACAAGAAAAACATATATAAAATGGCTACGAAACGGACAGGTCGCTTCTAGCTGCAGGATAGCCATGATTGGGTCGCTCAAACTGGCCAAATAGAAGCAACTGGGCCGCTAAAACTGCAAAAACAGGCACAATGTTTTCCCTGGGAGGCAAGTCGTGGGTTTTGGAAAAAAATGTGTGACCTGGGTCACAGGTTTTGGCCAAAAAGGTGCGGCTTGGTCGTGGGTTTCAACCCAAAAGATGCAACTTGGACCGGAACTAGAAAAAATTAAAAACAAATAGGCCAGCAAGGGCCAACATAGATAGGCATTAGTGTCGTACAAACTTGGATCGGCCTCTTGGGGGTCCGATCAGGGACAACTATGAAGAAAAATAACAAAAATATATGCAAAAGAAGGGATCTAGTGGGATCAACTAGTATGGTCGCCAAAACTGTAAACAAGTTTTCACCTTGGATATGTGCAAAAGCACCTCCCTTCTGTCAAAGGGACAGAAGGGTGGAGTTCAAATGGAAACAAGAGCTACAATAAACAAAGAAAATCTCACGTACCCCAATTTCCAATAACATTTTATATTTAAGAAAACAATATATTTTAACTTGATTTTAAAGTTTATAACTATTGACCAAGTGGGGTCAAGGATTACTGTAATTAATTGTGTTGAATATTTTATTATTTAATAAATAAAAAGATGAGACAAATAGCCAAAGGAGGTTGTTGAATGAGTGTCCACTGACCCACTAGAAGGAATAGACCGGGGTGAGAGAAAACAGAAATATCACAGCATTATCAATCACTTCTATTTGTTGCAGGGGGGACTTCCCTAATTTTGTAGTCATGTTCCCCAAGAAAGTGGAACAGAGAAGGTGGCTCATTAATTTAAAAAAAAACTGGCCAAAAAGACCTAGGCATGCATATATCTATCCATCGAATTCAACAGGAGGCTGTTCATTCTTTACCTTGTGAAATTTATGAAGTTGAGAAAGGAGCACAAGAGATTCGATGAGGAGAAAGTTAGAAGTGGATTGAGTGATTAAGACTACATTATGAACTAGTGCAGCCACATAGCTGAGTTCTATACTGCTGAGGACATAAGTACTGTTGTTAAGTGCTACTGTTGAGTTGTAGGGGTATTTAATCCCATTTATCCACACAGTGCATTCATCCTAGTGGATTAGTAGACTAGCTCAGGGATCCTAAGACAAGCAATTGAGCTATCTTCAGGAAAATGTTGGGTGGAACAGGCTCCTTGGGATGTTTGTATCTTCTACAAATTACCAGGTTCCATTTTGTTATCTTATTTATTTATGTCCAAGCAAATTACTAGAATGAAAGCATCCATGTTTATTTTTTCTACTATGACTTAGATACTTTGAATCTGCTAGAATGATTAAGCCTGCATTTTATTTAGGAAATTTTACGAGTATATGATTATCAGAATAAATGAGCCTAGAATTAGAAATGATTGATTAATGAGTAAAATTCATTTCTGTATTTTTCCACTCATCTTACGATGACGTACTCTAGTACAGAAGGATTGTTTAGTTGTAGATAGGAATGATTATACATGGTTAAAATGATCTGAACTATTATCGAATTTGAAAAGTTTACGTAGAGATGAATCAGCAATATTTTCTTCTGATAAGTTACCGACAAATCTTCAAGTAACTAATTTATCATTGGAAGCTTATTACTGTTATTTTTCCACCTATTTATGATAATAATTCATTTCTAGAACTTAACCTTTTACACAAAAACCTCTAAGAACATTTACATAGAGACCATTATAGTAAGTTTTGTCACACAGTCATTAAATTGTGTGTAGTATAATACAATAATAATTACTGTAATACATTCTATTTATTTACACTTAGTAAAGAAAAACCATTTATTATTTTAATACTAATTTAAAACCTAAATTATTAACATATTACTCGATTCATATTACACTACATGAATTAAGTACTTAGTAAACCCAACTGTAAACAATCAGTATAAAACTAATACTATTATTAATATTTCTAAACTGTTCTTCTAAACCCTGCTCTTTAAAACAACCCTTCATATCCATTCACATAACCTAATTATAAATAAAAAAATATTACCACAGCTAGCGAATAATTAAAAATAGACAACTGTTTACTTCAAATAAGGTACATCTCTTATCTGTTAAATCTTTATCCAACAATTAAGTACGTAGAAGGATAGGTTCCATCTCCTCCGATTAAAAAGGAAGGCTATCATAATTTATATATTGTTTATACAAAAATCAAAGATCGAAAGATAATTATCTTACTTAAATACTAAAAATTGTTTATTAAAAACCAAACCCTAGGTTAATCCTTTACGATACAAATTGCACAAATAGAATTTTAACAATTAAATTGCCAATGGATTTAACCAATTCGTAGCCGTAGAAGAAATTACAACCAATTGTTTTCATAACAAAAAACCATTTACCAAGCTTAACGCCATATGCAACCAGAATTACACGAGGAAAACAAATTCTAACAGATATTTACACTCTGACCGTAAGCTCTGCCTTTAAAAAAAAAAGAACCATAACCAGGGTCTTTAAATTATCAAGAAATTAACCATTGCATTCGCCACTTTGTTTAAACTCATAATATCAAAAGCCTAAACAGATTTATAGCCTCGAAAGAGCTACAGTGGCTGAAGAAGAGGCCGAGGAAGCTTCCACATAGCATAATTACAGTATTGAACAACAATTTCAAACCTTGGAACAATTTTATGTTTACCTGAAATCATTATTACAAGAGCCATAGCTCACTTGTGAAACTCTAAGATTTATCACTAAGGATGACCATACGGCCTCCATAAATTTTCCAAGAAAAACAACAAGCTAGTACAAGTAATATGAACACCGCAGACACAATCATGATGAAGGGTACTCAAAGTTGGGACCGAGGCTTACCCGATCCTTTCTTGCTCACACCTTTCAACTCAGGAAAACGCCTTCAGCCTTCGACTGTATTTTCACCTACCATCAAACTAGCAACAACTTAGAACTGTTTAGTATGTAGCTTGGTATAAATAAATAAATAAAAAGGACCGCTTGGAGGATTCATTATGACTTACCAATTTTAGCATGGAGCTCGAAGAAACAGTTATGGTGAAGAACCAGAGTATCAAGCTTGTTAATGCCATGGCCAAGACAAGAGCGGCAACAATTCCAGAGACCCAAGGAGGCTGAGGGCCTATCAGCCTACTCCTCCATCCAAATAAACAACTGATTAAGCCAAGCAAGTTTTAGGGCATAACAGTGGATGCAGTTGCATAGGGTTTATCACCCAAAACCCTCCATCTAGAGGGCATCCACCACGTGGGTTGCACTACCTTTGAAATATATTCTTGGCTTGATATAGTTTGAACCTGCAATGTTAACCCTACGATTTGTGTAAAAACAATACCATTACCTTTGTTAAAAATTAACAAGTCATTGTATGCATGTTGAAGTTTTTAGCTAGGTTATAGTTGTTATTTTATGCATTGACTACATGTCTAGGTTAGCTTAGTTATATTTGTAGCTAGTTTCTAGCTGCCAAACTAATAATGTTAATTTTTATGCTTAGGTAAGTTCTAGGGTTAACATGGTTAAGTTCATAGTTATGAAACATTGAGAATGTATTTAGGCTCCTAATAATAAAACAACTAAAAACATGTTGGATAATTATATACCTTCAATCATATAATTTATTTGTTTAGAACAAATAATCACGCTATGAACTCCAAATTTCTACCTAGGTGGAATAGTCCTTGATATAATCCTAGGAACTCTTACACTTCGCTAATCTAGACAATAAATAGAGTCACCTTGGTAGTTGAAGCTTAATCCTAAAGAATAGAGTTTAAGGATCTTTCCTAACTTATTGATTTATTCTTTCGAGCCTAAATTCTTACATCATAAACTTGAAAGTAATTTTTTACCTGTGAATCATGTACAAGCATCGGATCTGCGTTAGATTTGAAAAAAAGCTAAGTAAGCCACGGGATAACCTCAGGCCCCCTTCAGTAAGAAAATAAAATAACCATCAGAATCATACACATTCTTACAAATAAACCAATGATATGAATTCAATAATTTATTTTAACTCATTAACTTATGATAAATATTTTATTATTCAAGACTGAAAATCAATATAGATTGAGTACGGTTAGTGGCTTGTGACTTACCAGTGTGTAAGTAAAATTATATAGCCTCTTAGTTCCAGTTAACTGAAGAGTATTAACTCCTAAATTTTCTCTTGATTGCTTGTCTTTGTAATCTATATGTTAACTAGACTGAAGTTAATTATTAAACTAGCATTTTGGCTATGATTTAGCATTTAATATCCCATAGAAAAATTTAAATTTTTGTGAAAATTTTAGGGATGTTACAGAACATTAGTAACAATAAAAAAATAACATTGCCTATGCTAAAACTTAAAACAAAAACAAGAAAATTATATCCTTTGTTTGAAAATGGGCCACCGTCCCCTGATCTTTGGATATGGGATGCCTCTTCACAGACTGAATGGTATGGAGGATGCCTCAACATACAGGATGGGAAATAGCGTGGCTATCAAATGATGGAGTGAGTATTTTGAGAAGAGTGGGTTCTCAATGTACTCACTGACTTTAATAATGAGAGAAAGGGCATAAGAATATTGTTGATAGGGACCTCCACCCTATTTTTATAATGATTTTTTGGCCGTATCTCTCTTTTAGGGTTTTGGAACCCTATTTAGGGTTTTTAGCCCCTTTTTGTGTTTTACTCTTTTTGGGGTCTTTAAGCCCTTTTGTTGGTTTTTGAGCTTTTTGAGAGAGAATAAGGTTAAACAATAGGTGTGGAGGTCAAAATGAGGGAAAATGATAGGGAAATGATTTATGTATATAGTTTAGGCTACGTAGAGCTAGTTGAGTAATTGTTTACGTTAACACACCAACTGCTATGGGGAAAATCTGTGGCAGTATTAACCATGGTTCAATAGGCCCACAAAGCAGGATATAACATGATATGCCAATTGCTCTTGTTTTGAATGATGGTTCTTTGAAGAATGGTAGGTGACTTATTCACGGCTTCAACATGTACATTCGCTCAAGGATAGTAAGAAGAGGAATGCTCTTTCTTATACCCTAACGTTGAGGATAACTCAGCCATCATCTTATTTTTAAATTTTTTGCCATGGTTAGTGACAAGCTCTCTTGGGATACCGAACCGATTGATAATCTGATTGAATACGAAATGTACAGCTATCTCACGATTGGCTTTGATAGTGGGCATAGCCTCTGCCCATTTCGTTAAATAATCAACAACCACTATGATATGATGTTTCCCCCTAGCCAAAGTTGGGTTGCAATCCATAAAATCAAACCCCACTTGGTGAAGGGACCAACGGTGATAATAGGATGTAACAAGGTAGGATGTGAGCACATGTTCCATAAAAACACTTTGCAAGGGTGGCACCGCTTGACCACATTAATGCAATATTTGAAGATCGATGGCCAAAAATAAACTTCTCTCAAAATATTTTGAGCTATAGAAATCCCAGATAAATGACCACCGCATGCCCCTACCTGGTAATTGTGGCTAGGGTTTTACCCCTAGCTTGTGCCGCGGGGGCATTCGAATCATAGTAGGTGAGTTGGTCGACCTTGACCACGCGTCCCTCATGGGGGAACATCATGGTACAAAAAATAGAAGAAGCAACCACCCGCATGGCGTACATGTAGCTGTGGCCAAGTAAAAGGTTATAATAAAGCTGTGCATTAATAACCTCGATGTCGATGAGGACGGTTTTGCCAGCCAGCTGGACGGGGATGTTAGTTAATAGGCCTTGTGGTTGAGTCGAACGGTCGTCGTAGGCTCGCAACGTAGTAGTGGACTGCTGGAGAGGGGGGGATCCCAATTTCTGCCAGATGAAGGTGGACATGACACATGTAGAGGCACCTTCATCAATAATGCATCGATGGATGACAAAATTCCAAACGGAAATAGAAACTTGGAACGCTAAAGTGGAAGGCATGCGGGGTTTGGATTGGTCCAAATCAAATGCCATTAAATTCGAATCATTTGGATCGATAGCCCCAATGGCTGAGAGTAAAGTCTTGCGCTGTGAAGGGCAGTTTTTTAAGACTTCTAACACAGACATGGCTGCGGGAGATTGGGCTAAGTCATCGACAATTTTGTAGTTTGACGCGGCCTGTGCATTGGGGTTATTGTTGATACGGCGAAGCGGGAAACGAGGTGCTTTGGGAGCGCCATCTAGTGGCGGTGGAGGTATACGTAACGCCTGATCAGTGGGATGAGCGTTAGTGGGTTTATCGGCGGGAAGGGCTTCAGAGGTGGAGCCATATTAGTTCTGCCGGGTCTGGAGGTTGACCTCATCGGAGGACATCATCAACAAGTGGTGGGTACCTGAGTCAAACATGGGTTGATCAGGAGCAGCGTAAGTGATTTGTTGTTGGGTTGGCGCATTGGCTTGAGGGGGAGCCAACGGTTGAGTGTTCACTACGCCTTGGTTTGTTAAGGGGTTTTGCAGCACCAAAGGTGGCTGCTGAGGTTGTGGGGGATTGGGTGGTGCTTGAGGAGCCGCATGCCCTTGGCGGTGGGAATCATTAACCCAAAGTTGCCGAGCTCACTCCAAGTGTGGGCAAGTATGTGTGTAGTGGCCATAGACCCCGCAAATAGAACAAGGATGGTTGGTTTGCAAATTGGGGTTTTTAGCCTGTTTGGGCGGGCGATCAGGGTTTTGGTTAGCAGGGGCCACATTATTATTATCAGGGGGATTAGGGGGTTGACCAGCTTGGTCTGTAGGTTGGTTGTTTCCACGATTTCGGCCCCTGCCGCGGTGTTGTTGGCCCTGGTTGCGTTGGTTCTTCTGGTTTTGCTGCGGGTTTTGTTGGGCGCAAACTTGCCCTTGGGCAGCAGGTGGATTCTGAGGTTGCGCAGGTGCTACAGCAGGCTGTGGTGGATGATATGTAGGTGGAGGCTGCACAGGTGCAGCAACTTGAGGGGGTTGCTGATAGGGCTGCGGAGCGGGTTGTGGGTTTGCTGTAGGGGCTGCCTGTGGTGGTTAATAAGTGGGTTGGGCTTGTGAAGGCGCAGGAGCTGGTGCAGCCTGCTGGTGGTAGTAGGGCTGAGGTGCGACCGGAGGGGCATAAGTGGGAGTCGCATGACTGAAACACTGAGGTGGACATGAGGGTCCATGGGAATGGTGGTGATGTGTCATGGGAGCATACGAGTTGGTTGCTCCAGACTGTGAGGTAGCCCCCGAAAGGTCAGGGCCAGGGGAAGGACCTGCTATGGAAAATGGTTGAGGATGCGAAGAGACACAGCCAATGATGCCGTCGGCAGCGTGGGATGCCCCCGGCGCATCATGCTGGGAGGAATTGCCATGAGGGGCGTCAGGTATAATGGTATAGAGATAACCCGACTGGGCATAAATGAGGTCGAATTGTTGGGCCTTAAGGATGGCCTCTTCTTCAGACTGGGGTCTTTCGGATGCCACATCCTTAGCAATGACAAGAAGAAGGGATTTGAGGAACCAATCTAGGAAGATACGGTCGTCTAATTTGATCTTGCATAAGCTACGGCATCGACGCCACTCATGAATGTGGTCTGTGATGTGGGTAGCCGTGTTTTGTCTGCATGATAGGAGGATCTCAACGCCTGCATCATAGCGGACAGGTAACTGGAAGAACTGCAGGAAGGTTGAGGCAAGGGAAGCAAAGGTGTTATGGGTTCCGTGGGGTTGCTCGATATACCACTTGGCTGCAGAGCCAATGAAGGTGCGCTGTAAGAGATGAAGGCGAATAGAGTCGTCCACTATGGAGTTGGAGGAACACCATAGATGGAAGGACATAATGTGGTTTTGTGGGTCCTCACCGGCCTTTCCCTCGAACTTAGGGATGTCAGAGGGGAGCTTGGTGGGCATGTGAGGCCACGCAGGGTCATGTCGGATAGGGTCGTTGGTCAATCTGGCTAGGTCAGGCAGGTTGAGGCTAGCCATGAATGGCAAACTGGAAGAAGGATGTGACACAGTAGTGGCTTGGACCAACTTGGGGCCAATGCCCCCAAGTGGAGGGGTAGTGTTAGGGAGGTTGCCCCCAAGTGGGGGAAATAAGGTGGTATGGGATGGTCCTGCACCGCCATGGGTAGTGTGAGCCACTGATGGAGTGGGAATAGGTATTCCTGCTGCGGGAATAGGTGTCGTGAGGGGAACGGTAGATGGGGGCCCCATGGAGGGCGTACCCAAAGCAGGTGTGGTAACTGGTGTAGTGGTGGATGTGCCACCAATGGTCCCTACCAAGACGGGAGTGGAATTCATGCCAGCCATGGGGCTAGTAGGGGAAGTGTAAATGGGGTTCTCAGACTCTGGCTCAGAATCAGAGGTAAAATAAGGGGCGTCAATTTCTGGTGATGGAGTCCTATGCTGCTGACGAGTGGAGTCAAGTGAGAAGGCTCGAGATCTATGATAAGTGGTATCAAGTGAAGATGATCTGTGTCGATGACGGGTGGTGTCAAGTGAACCGTGTTGTGGGGGTTCGCCCCTGAGGCATCGAGAATGTCTCGGGGACTCAATGGTGACAGATGGTGTCAAATCTCTGTGGGTTGAGGTGGGTAAAAAATAGCTCAAAAACCCTAATGCAACCGAGTGTGCAGAAGGAGAGCTCAAAAAATAGGGCACTCAAGCCAACAACCAACTCAAAACACCCAATGTAACAGCTGTGCTACAATAGGTGGAGTGTCAATAGAAATGGTCAGAATACCAACAAGCAACAGGTTTCCTAAAAATAAAAAATAAAAAAAAATGGTGGACTCACTAGACCAAAAGGGGGTAAGGGAGCATGCAAACACCTAACTAAAAGTATTCTGACTCAACTAGACATATCCTCTGCAAGGTGATGAAATCGAAGTCAGACAATATGAATAGGAAAGCCAAGTGGCTAAGATATCCCCCTACCGAGAGGGACACCGGGTAGTCAATCCTAGAAGAATGGAAACTAAGGTACCCCGTTCATGACACGTCCAGAAAGGTGAATCTGCCGTTTGGTCCTTTTACCACAATACCCCTATACAGGGATATCCCGAGAACTACGAAAGGTAGCCCTTCAGTTACTGAATGGAGTGCGGTATTCCACTCAGGCCTCCAGAACCAGTCTCGCGACTTCAACCCTCCTAAGGGAGAGGCCCTCTGGTAAACTGGTTGTGACCATGCCAAAAAGTACTAGGGGATTTTGATTCCCTAATTGGACAATAGCTATGTCTCAAGTGGAAGTAACTGAGGGGTGTTATTGGAAGCCTATCCCCCCGATCCTACCTAACTACAAAGATTCTTTTGTGTTCCCCAAGTGGGGTTAGAATATTGGTTGAGTTAAGTAGTTTTTTAAGGCTCACTTGAATTATGTGACAGAGTGTGTGCTCGTGAGGTGATGAACCCAAAATAGAAGTGCCACACAAGGGGGCAACTTTCTAACTAACAATAATACTGAATTCACAACTTTAACATGCAAAATTTTCTGAATTAAAATGCTGAAATTTTAAACAGATTCTGTAAAAGGGAGCAGAAATGATGTTGCAGAAAAGGCTGTAGGGAAGTAGGGTTACAGGTGGAACAGATGGCTGTGCAGATGCAGAAAATATTGCAGCAAAGGGACTGGGTTCAAAAACAGGAAAAAACATGCAGAAATCAAACCGCGGGTCTGTGGCGAAATCGGGCGATCGGACCGCGGGTTTTGAGGGAAACAGGTGCGAAAAGGTCTCGGCTTTCTAGCCGACAAAGGCAGTCAGACCGCAGGAAATAGGGAAAAAAGTGCAGTCGAATCGCGGGAAAAGGATAGACAGACGCGGTCGGGTCGCAGCAAAGGGGCTAAAAGTCGCGATCGGGACGCGGGAAAATGGCCGACAGGCACATTCAGATCGCAGCAAACAGGTTGATTAGCCGCGGTCGGATCGTAGGTAACAGACTTGAATCCGTAGGTAGGGCACCGGAAACAGTCTGAGAGCCACGGTCGGGTCATAGGTAAAGGCCTGAAAGACGCGGTCGGGACGCGACTGCAGAGGGAAAAGATGCGGTTTACGGCGGCCGAAAGGGACAGCCGAAAGGAAAAAACGGGAAATTATTGCAGAAAACTAAACAATTTTTTAAACTGAAACCAGAAATTCAAACCTAGGGGAGTCGCCAAAACTGTGGCTAGGGTTTTACCCCTAGCTTGTGCGAATGAGCACCTACTAAGGAGAAGGGACTCCTTAGTAGCAGTTCAGTAACTGCAAATTAAAATGCTAAAACAGAAATATAAATTACTCTAAACATGTGCATGAAACAGAAAAACAAGATGTAAAGAATGGCTTTTGTATTAATGTTACCTCCAATGTGAAGGTTGGTGAAGCCCTTTGCAGTGATCGAAGAGGGTTGCTCTAAGATCCAACTTGCTCCTTCTCTTTCTCCAATGGTGGAAATGGGCCAAAAGGGGCTCTCAAGGTGAAAATAGCTCAAGGGTGAGCTAGGGTTTCAAGAGCTACTTTGGCAGAGTAAGGGTGCTTATGATTGTGGATGTGAAATAAGGGGTCTCCATCACCTATTTATAGTTTTTCAGTGGTGGAGTGCTGGCCCATGGTTTTGGAAACCATATGGTTTAGGGCAGCTATATAGGGTTTTTTTCTCCTTTTCCTCATTATTTTATATTTTTTCTTCCCTTTTTACGCTTTTTTGATGGTTTTATGGCCTTTTGGAGGCATTTTAGGCCTTTTGGAGGATTTTTAGTGGGATTTTTGCTATTTTAGAGGAATTTTGGATATTTTTGGAGGAAAAAAGGGGTTTTTAAGGGAAATATGGTAGAAAAATGGACAAATGAGCCATGTAGTGGGGTAGATGAGGTAGTGAACACTTTTTGGGTGTTAACAGTAATCACTCAGCACCGAATCAGCCTCCTCATGGGTTAAGCATCGACGTAAAATGGAATCAACCCTGTGGCGATACAAAGTGTCACAGACAATAAGGTAATTCTTAGCTAAATGACGTAACCGTCGATGTCCATCTCATGAGAAGTGAGAAGGAACCTTCAAATTTTGCAAGTATACGATAATATCCCCATACCATGGGTCCATAGTCGAAATGAGAAAGATGTTTTCATCAACAAAAGAGTCCTCATGAACCTATCCTTCATCCAAACTAGGAAAGTTAGATATGAGCTCTGCAAAAATTAATGACTTCTTTGACTTTGTCGAAACAAACTTGAGATCGAATTCTTGCAAAATCACAATCCATTTATTGCATTTCCCCCCTATCATCCATCTGGTGAGGATGAATTGAAAATGATTATTGTGATCCACAACCAAAGTTTGTCGAAGAAGTATGTAATGCCTCAATCGTTGGACCGCATGGACGATAGCTAGGGATAGCTTCTCCACGTGAGTATAACAAATCTTCACATCAATAAGATTTTAGCTAAGATAATAGATGACATGCTCATGGAGCTCCTCATCCTCTTGAACCAATACCATACCAATCATCTCCTGAGACATGGCCGCATATATCAAAAAATCACGGCTATAGTCGGGAGGACTAAGCACAGGGGGCGATGCCAAAGTTTTCTTTAAAGCATCGAAATACTCCTGGGATTGATCATCCTAGATAAATGGTGTGTCTTTCTTCAATAAGCACATGAAACCTTTAGTCAAAAAGGAAAAATTGACCACGAATCTTCACAAGAATTTCTCCATCCCTTGCAAACTCAGAAGATGTCTAATATTATGTGGGGGAGACAATTGAAGTATTTCCTCAACCTTTAAAGGATCGACCATAATGCCCTCCTTGGAAACAATGAACCCTAGTAAGCGACCTACTCTCACGCAAAAGATGCACTTATGAGGATTTAACCAAATTTGATATCAATGGCATCTTTCAAAAACCAAGCATAGATGGTCAGGATGATCCACCCTCAAATGAGAGTGAGTAGCTAAATCATAGAAATACACTTCAATCAATCGATTAAGGTCATGAAAAGAGTAGGTCATATCCCGTTGAAAAGTAGCTCTGATGTTTTTAAGGCCAAAAGGAATTTTTCAATATGCAAACATACCCCAAGGACAAATGAAAGAAGTTTTATGTTGATCCTCGGGTTTAATCTAGATCTGATTGTATCCTAAAAATCCATCCATAAATGAGAACACCTCGCTTCCTGCACACTCGTCCAGAATCTGATCAATAAATGGTGTGGGGAAGTTATCCTTAGGACAATCTCGGTTTAGGTCTCTGAAATTAGTGCATACATGGATAGTTCCTTGTTTCGTGTCAACTGGAATGGGATTTGAAACCCATTCAGTCAAGGGAATGGGATAGATGAAGCTAGCCTTAAGAAACTTCTCTATCTCTACCTTAATAGCGGGTGCTTTCCTAGGATTCATTGGATGCAAATGTTTTGGAACAGGTTTAGCATCCGAATAGGTTTTAATCTCATGTTCAACAATGTGAGGGTCAATTCCCGACATCTCCTCATACGACCAAGAAAAAATATATTGAAATTATTTAAAGAGATTGGTGTATGCTTCAACCTCATTGAAGGAACAATCCACCCCAATGTATACATTCTCAATCTTTCCAGGAGTTCAAGAAATGTTAATAGGCATGGGAGGTGACAAGTTGGCCATGTTCCCTTCAGCAAACTTACTGGGAGCGCCTAATGGGACCACATGCCTACAAAATTTCTCGCTAAGGATGACCCTATAGTCATCACACTCCATATGTTCAAGCTCAGGAATGAATTAATATCTATGATGTAACTCTCCCCAAGGGTTTTCTAAACCATACATAGCTTCTAGAATAGCCTCATCCATTGGAAAATTGTCATCGAAGCAATCATGCGAGTGAGATGATGCAACTGCCCAAGCAGGCAGTACATAAGGGTCCTCCTCCTCCATTTGCGAAGAGGAAGGACTAGGATCTACAGCATGACTAAGATTATCTTGATAAGCCAGCAATCTTGTAGATAATGGCATGTATGCATTGGAAATTCTAGAGTCTTCATCCAATGTGCTCAGTGAAGGAAGAGTCCAAGGGTCTTACAAATGTGAAATACGAAATGGAACCAAACTCAACGATGACGAAGCTCTACCAAGACTAGAACCTATGGAAAGAATTGTTGCGATACAATTGAAGTTTCCCATCAATGACAGATACATTTCCACCCCAACACTCTGAGTTGTCGGCTGAGAGTTATAAATGACTGGGATAGTAGCTTTCAACAATGCTTTCGTACCAGAATTATCAAAATATTTTTGATCGACTGTAACAATCGTCCCTTGAAAAAGAAAAAAATCACTCGGAAGAAAGATGATGCGGTCGCTTTCATATTATAAATCCAGTTATAGCCCAGCAAAATATTATAGTTGAGGGGTGCATCAACCACCTCAACCTCAATCATCATGGTATTCCCTTCCAGTTGGACCTCAAGAGAAGGAAGTATACCATGCAGTCAAAAATATATCCCATCAAAATCAGTCAACATGGTTCTAGACTTTGACAATGTAGGAGAACCTAAGCCCTTCTAATATGCTAAAGACATGATGTTGGCCCGAGAAAGGGGCATAACAAGGAACTTCATGTGCGCAGCCAAGAAATATGTGTGTGTGCACGATATAAGAAAAGGAAGAGTGCAGAGGATGAAAAGGGCCCGCGAAGACAGAACAAAGAAGTATGCAGTAGCGAAAAGGCAAGTGTGGACGCATGCAAAGAGGAAAATGACTGGAAAGCAACAGATACGGGATCCAGATCATGGCTGTATCAAACTGTGTAAGCCTACAGCTACGCACGTATGAGAAGATATTTGTAAGTCAAGCCAATACCACTGAATCAAAATCTACTGGAAACTTTAAAAAGATCAATGAAAACCTCACAAAATAACTAATAAACCATGCTCTACAACACTAACCAAATAAATCAAAAATAGGAAATAAGACTAACCAACCCTATTACCCATACATCCTTCCCATTTATAGTAATTACATGGCCACGCAGGGCCAACTACATCCCGACAGTCTATTAGCCATCACCATCAGCTGCCCCTCTGGTTACAGCTGTGGTGATCATGACTTGACATGAGGCACTATCGGCCTGACTTACATATACCTTCTCATACATGCATAGCTGCAGGCTTATGCTATATGATACGGCCATGATCTGGATCCCGTATCTATCGCTTTTCGGCCATTTTCCCCTTTGCGTGCATCCACGCTTTCCTTTCTGCTACTGCACACTTCTCCATTCTATCTTCATAGGCCCTTTTCATTCTTTGCGCTCTTCCTTTGCTTCTATCATGTGCACGTATCTTCCTTGGATACACGCACAAAGTTCCTTCTTATGCCCCTTTCCCAAGCCAACACATGACGGAAGCCGCAACACCTTCATCAATCATTGTGCACTTGATGGTGTTGTTCATACACTCTATGTGCCCTAAAAGATACACATATTAAGGCAAGTGAGGCTAGACTTCATGAGCTTAGAATTTAATCACTAAAGAAGGGTTTGAATCAAACACCCTAAGATTTGACAACAAGGCTTTCCTTTGTGAAGGGAAAGTCTGAAGAACTTCTCAGAAGCGGACATCGCATAAGGAGTCTCGCCCAAATCCTTCAAAATGGAATATTTTTGGGAGGCTCGGGCATTAGGATTGTGCCCAAAATTCTTTAAGAATCCCTTAGGAATGGGAGGTGGGGTTTCAAAAGTACCACTAGGTTTATCAATACGCAAAGGGCTCTCGGGTGGAGCAGGTTCCTTTCCTATGTCAGGTTGCGACGAACCATAATACTTAGCTTGTGTCACAACATTCTCAAAGGAAATCATGTTGATGCAACCATGGCCACTTACGGTGTTCGGTGGGTTTTGACTCCCACTAGAAGCAATTCTAGAGTCAACAGTCCTTGAATTCATATTTTTATTTTGCGGTAAAGGATCTGTCAACACAGGTGGGCTCTATGTGATGAACTTCGAGGCATCTTCCATACGAGGGAACAAGTGAGTGATGTGATCTAGCTCGCAAATATTGCAAGGAAACTTGACCTTAAATTTAGACTTCTTTCCCCCCCCAGCATTACTATCATTCTTGTCATCATTAGCAATTCCATTCCTATTCCCACCCTTATGATTTTTTCTTCCTTTCTTCTTTTTCCTTCCGAGCTCTTGGTTTCCCTTCTGGTTCGACGGTTGCACAGAATGTATGTCTACCGTTTAAGTGAGATGAGATGAAGCCATATATTTTCCTGATGTAGGCTAGTTAATAGACAAACTTTTCATTTGATTCATAACCAAGTCTGCAGGTTTAGCACTTGCATATCCAACCATGCCATTGGCATGTGGCCCAGGTTTGAACTTACGATCGAAATTGGATCATGGTGCGTTTTGAATAATNAGACTGAGCGTAAATCTCTATTTTTTTATCTTGAAAGATAGCTTGTCCCTCATTCATTACTCCGTATGTGGAAACATCCTTCACTATATATGGCAATAACGATTTGAGGAACCACTCCAAAATAAACTATGGTGGAATGTGAGCCTTAATCAACCACTTTTGTCTACACCACTGTTGAATATGATCAGAGACATGGGTTTATTTATCTTGCCAAAATGTCAACAAGATCTCAGCACCAGCATTGTAATGCACAGGTAGTTGAAAGTGATTGAGAAAGGTCATGACTGGTCATTGAAGGTTTGATATGTGCCCCCAGGAAACTCTATATACCACTTCACCGCAGGATCCATGAGGGTGCGTTGAAATAGTCGTAAATGAACAGAATCACGATTCAATGAATTCGAAGAGAACCATAGGTGGAAAGTTATAACGTGCTCACTAGGTTCCTAACCATTCTTACCTTCAAATTTTGGAATGTATGAAGGAATCTTGGTGAGAACTACTGGCCATGTCAGATCATGAGACACCGGATCACTAGTCAATCTTGATAAGTAAGGAAATTTTAAATTTGCTAGGAAAGGGAGCCTAGGTTGTGGCATTTGGTTCCATGCTCCCTGATAAGGTTGGTTCATGTAGGTATGATTGTTGTAAACACCAAGGCCTTGGCCAGTGGGATAATAAACTCCTCCCATTTGACCCATAAAAGGGTGCATGGGAATATTGTAATTTAGAATACTTTGAGACTTGGGTGCTACGAAGCCATAGTTGTAGGGCTGGTAAGTCGGTTCATTCCCAAACCCACAAGGTGGTACGTACCTTATTGACAAATAAGGAGGCACATATCCTTGTGACACTACGGTGTGAGTAGAAGCGGGAAGAAAATGGATAGTAGTAGTACTCCATCCCAAAGGACCATGTGAGTTAGGGGGGGGATGCATTGTTAGAATCAAATTTTAAGGAACAGTTGCTGAAGACAATGGAGCATGGGATGGGATATAACTTTTGTTCCTAATGTTCACATGTCTAGGGTCACGTCCATGAACAGGGACACTAGTACTAGGTCTAGGTTGCTTGTGTGAGGATCCTCCCATAGCAGGAGTGGAAGATGCAATATGACTACTACCAAACCTATCTTCCTAGAAAGGAATGGTAGTACCCCCAGGCATAGCACAAGGGTCAACACCAAACCTGACATTGGATGACGGTCCGGTCTGAGGAAGGTTTGGAATGACATGCCTAAATGGGCCAGTGCTAGAGGGTATCGGATGAGTCTCACTGCTCAGAATATGTGAAAAATATCAACGGTCTGTATTTATATAATCTGGAAAGTGTGATAGTACATTATGTGACACCCCAACCTTAAAGTGTTTGGGTTCTTATGGAGTCCCATATAAATTGTCAGGTATAGTCTCTGCCTCAAGGGTTGGGGAAGGGGGATGCTCTGGGATCTCAGATGTATGACTCATGGTGAGATCTATGTGTGAATCAAAGTGAGTATCGATCCACCCAAACTATCTGGTTCTCTCTCGCAAGGGAGGAGGACACATAGAAGGTGGAATACCTGCTAAGCGATGAGAACAGCGGAGTTCTATTCCTGAATTCACAATGACTCAATAAAAATAAAAATAATCAAACTAATTATGTCCCCTAAATCAATCTAGCATACACTGAGAACACTCCTAAGAAAATATACATCCAATATACAAGAAAACCAAGGGGAGGATATGTGAGCTACCGAATGCAGCAGGTATGTCTCACCTAGGAGAGGCTTGAGAATCTCATACACTACAAGTGGAGTTGTGTACCCAATTATAGTGGCCCTCAGTTTCAACACATAAAGCGACTGTGTTGTCCGAACCCTACTTAGCTAGGACACTCACGGAATAAACTCTGCAAGTACCCCCTTCGAGATCTAGGTAAGGAAACTAACGTGACCCAAATTCAACCAATGCTCAAGAATATAGGTGTAGGAGCGATCTATCATAAGGGTATGGTAGAAAATCTCGAATCTCAAAAGCACCAACCGGTACCTCGAAATCCCCCATAGATGAATAATATCCTGGAAATATCTCTGGCACTCATAGAAAGTGTCCAGGGGCTATCTCAACCACAATCGTGCATGTTGACTCATTCTTAAATCCAATGTAAGAGTATCCTCCTGAGAACACTAATTATACCAAGGATTTCACTCTCTCACCTGGACAGACACCTACTTATTTCGTTTAGTAGTCTTGGAGAATTAACTCATAATGAACTATTCCAAGACTCTAAATCCTAATCTTTTTTATGTACCCTATCAAAGATAAATGTGTAATTCATTTTAAATTAAGCATTTATTTAGTGTTTGTGATTACTCAAAGGGAAATGACCTTGCAACTAATGATATTATGACTCAAAAGTGAAAGTAAATGTGCACACCTAACAAACCATGCCAAGAGAAATTTTATCTAAATGAGAAAATGGGGTATGCCACTATGTGAGATAGATGTTTTTCCTTCAAATGATAATGCAACCATTCCTATATGAAAGTCTAAATATAAATTCAGTAAGAAAACCTAATGAAAGTACCATGCAAGTGCAAAGTGCAAAAATGCATAAGTATGTCAAAAATAAATTATTTTTCTATTTTTGAAATAAATGAGATGTAAAAGCAACAAAAGACTCTACCACTCTTAGACCCTATAGAAACTCATAGACATAAGACAAGAAAGGAACCAAGATAAAATAAATCTAATGCATTAATCCCTAAACAAAAAAGGAAAAAGATAACAAGAACAACATCTAATTAAAAAGAAAATGAAAAGGGTTTCTGGTCCGAAACAGAGGCAGTATACAGACAACAACAACATCCAAGAAGACTCTGCAGCATTCAAAATCCACTCAACAACTCTCAATCATCCAAATCAAGCTCAAAATAGAAAAATCCATGACTGTTTGTAGAAAAACTACGTATATACGCATAAATTCAGGAGAAACCCGTGTGTATACGCAATTGTGAATCAAATACTCATGTATAGGAAGAAAGAAGGGGAAAAATGATCATCCAAGACCAAAATTACTTCAACCAAACATTAAAGGGTAAACCTACTACTATACCCAACATAGAAACTCAGAGAAGAGAGAGAAATTCAAGCACATTGTCCACCCAATCCCCAAAGAAAAAAAACAAGGAACCTCCCCAATGGACTCGCCAATTCTGTTACGGAGAGAAACTTCCTATGGCTTGGGGTGTACCACAATAGACTAAATGACACCATAAATCAATCCATTCCAATATGCAAGAAAAATAAAGGCATCTAACCCTAAGGGATATAAAACGTACCTTATTCTGGACGGTTGATGTAGATCCTCATTGAGCTTTTCCAACACGCTTGTATTCACAATTCTCTCTCAACACAGCAAACAAGAAAATCATGCTATATATCAAGGTGTTAGACCTAATCTACCATATATAAACGATCATGTATAAGAATATAAATACATCCATGGATTCAATGACAACCATTGTATTGACTTTAGTGGCAAGCATTGTATTGACTTTAGTCGCTTGCCACTAAAATCAATGCTTAATTTAAAATGAATTACACATTTATCTTTGACAGGATACATCAAAAATATTAGGATTTAGAGTCTTGGAATAGTTCATTATTAGTTAATTCTCCAAGACTACTAAATGAAGCAAGTAGGTGTCTGTCCAGGTGAGAGAGTGAAATCCTTGGTATAATTGGTATACATCCATGGACACAATGACAATAGAGGTTGTCACTATTGTATCTATGTTTTATGGATATAATAGTGACAACCTCTGTTGGCACTTCTTCGAACCCTAGAAACTGAGTCCTCCACTTGGGCCTCCACCACTTCAATCCTCCATCACAATGGTAAGCTTACAAAGAAAAGGAAATATTGGGAAGAGCAGCATTGTGTGCTCCAAAGGGATAAAGGGATGCAGACTCAAGCATAAACAAGTGAGGAAACAATGAACTATAGTTTCCTTGCTCTCCAATTTCTCCTCCTTCAATGTATCCAAGAGGCTCAATATATAGCACTCCAAATAGGAAATGGAGGGTCGAGTCTGAGCGTTCTCAATGCATATGGAAGGCCAAGAGTCAATCTATTCAGGACTCTATGAGGAAAACTCCAAAAACTTTTTTATTTACGCACATTTCCTGATGTACACGGGTTTTGGCTCAAACGTTGTGTGTACACGTGAAAATGGCTTTAAAAGTTGCATATACACATAACCAGGTTTTTTTGGGGGAATTTCTTGGGACATCAAAGTATAATATGAGAAAAGGGGGTTCAAGGATTCTGAAGAGGGACATGCAAGGCCATAAATATGTGATCTACCAAGTGTGGTAAAATCATCTATAACGTGAAGGTTTTGAGAGATAACTTGCAGGTTGCTCAAAATCAGCAAATATAATATGAAAACCAGGATAGATTGGAGAGACAATTCCAAGTGAATGACTTGGTGTATTTGAGTTTTCATTCCTACAAACAAACCACCATCAAAGGTAAATATTCATAAAATCTTAAACCAATATTCTATGGTCCTTACAAAGTGTTTCGAAAAGTTGGAGAAGTGGCCTATCAATTGGAGCTTCCCATGGGAAGAAAAATTCATAATGTATTTCATGTTTCTTGTCTAAAGAAGTTTATAGGTAAGCACATTTCAGTTTCATACATTTTACCACCTTTGGATGATGAAGGACAAATTGTTCTCATTCCAAACAAAATATTGAGAACAAGGGAGAGAAGGCTACAAAGAAGAACAATAAAAGAATATTTGGTACAATGGAAGGATTTTCCTAGTGAGGAGGCCACTTGGGAAGATGAAAAAAAAATTCAGCATCCAAACTTGGAATTGCTTGAGGACAAGCAATATTGGGTGGGGAGGACTGCCATGTCCCCATTCCAATAGGTCTACTAGTTGGCAATGTTCACCCACCTACTAGTTCCCTGGGTTAGGGGAGGAGGCATTAAATATTGCAAGAAGGGAGCTATGGGACCCAATAGAACCTTATTTTATCATTTACACATTAATTTGGGTCATACAAATAATAAATATGGAGAAAATAAAGTGGCATTTCTTGAAGCTTCATAAGGACATTTGGAGGTCCATGGGGGCCTTGGGTGGCTAGATGCTTCCTTACACATGTCACGACTTAACCCCAAATTTGAAATTATGAGTGATGGAATGTTATTGGAAGTTGAAAAGTCATAAAACAAAATATAATGAACCCAAGGATTCTAATGGGTGAGGAGGAGTAACTCCCCATAGAAGAGGAAGATTCTAGGAAGAAACTAGGAGCCATGTGGAGCTAGATTCCCTGCACTTTATGACAACAATGATGGAAGATTCTATGACAAGTCCGACATTATTGCAGAATTGATTGCAGACTTATGACAATATGAAATTTCAGGGCTAAAACTATCCTCCAATAGGGCACACTTGGGACTAGGTGGCAGCCATTCAAATTTGGTGGAAGATGAAGGGTTGAGGAGAAGACCAAGTGGCATGGAGGTTACCAAATATCAAGGATGAGGTGGACAAAGCCTATGGGAATGAATTTGACCTTGGAGGACCTTATGAGGGTTATAAAAATATGTAATGAGGAATGGAAATGTGTTTTTATCATTTTTGAATTTGTCTTTGGCATTTGGAGAGTATTAACTTGTCCTTTGCACGGTGAGTTCACACTTACCCTGCTAGTGAGCCAATTTTGAGAGAGTGAGATTCTAATCCAAGTTGGAAATGGTAGAGGCCATTAATACCTCTCATTTGGAGATTCATGGAGTTTTTTTTTGTATAGAGGATTCGATTTTTGTTCGTGACCCATCTCTCCTCCCATTCTCTCAATTTCCACTTCCATATTTCCATGTTTTTCTATGAAGGCACACTTGTGTGAATGGTGGTTGTGCCTCGTTGAGTTCATTGGATGCTAAAGAATGGGTGAATTATTAGAGGATTTGAAATATGTCTCTCATATTCTCTGTAAGTCGAAATCATAAGAAATACATATGCAAATGTCAACATTTCCAAGTTTTTTTGTGACTAGTTTCCATGTGATGATTTTCCCTTTCAATGGAGATTGTATATCTGAT
Source organism: Pseudotsuga menziesii (assembly GCA_001517045.1). Classification (NCBI taxonomy): domain Eukaryota; kingdom Viridiplantae; phylum Streptophyta; class Pinopsida; order Pinales; family Pinaceae; genus Pseudotsuga; species Pseudotsuga menziesii. Next base: position 255,444 of record LPNX010525710.1, on the reverse strand, counting down.
GTGTATTGTGACTTTGGTAAATTTTATATGATGTTAGTGAGATATTGAAATTATTTAAATGGTATAAATTCATCATTATTTGTTCTGAACCATTAAATGCACCATTTATGAGTCGAAGTTAAGCTTTTATGTGTCATTTCTCTTAAGCAAATATCACTGAAAATATGCATTCGAATATAAATATTTAATACTCAGTTTCAGTACTATTAACCACACCAAATGACAATAAATGAATTCTAATTACAGTCCCCATACTCTTTTCTTAAATTTGGGAGGGTTGCATAGGAATTGGAGATCCATTTCTTCCCACGCCCTGGGGGGAATTGCATCATAAATTGCTAGTAATTTTTCCCTTTTTCCATCATGCCAAAATTGAGTTGCAGATGTATATGGATGGTGTGGATGGAGGGACCCATATAATAACCTAATTTTCCCTTTCTAGCTCCATTTATTGGAATCTTACCAAGTAACACTGAGGTAGAACCAATGCATATAAGGTTCTGAGAAGCAATTCCAGTTTCTCTTGGGAAGATACATTCTACCACAAAGGAATATGATGTTGTAAACTGTATTTGGACTCTTTGCTTCCTTTTTTTCCACCATAAAATAAGCAAATGAATTTGGTCAAGCGTTTTATTGAGGTGTTCATCCAAGACTTCCCAAACGGTCCTTCCCTTTCGTTAATGGGATACTGCTATGCTGATTTTCTGGAATATCATAAAACTATAATAGATTCAATTTAAGATTCATAAGAATCCCCACATAGATCCCTATCAAATTCAAGACCCTCTTGATCCATTCGAATCCCCCTGAGTCAAAACTAGTCAAGATAATTTTCCCAAAATTCTACCTTTGTTGGGAATTTTCGAATTGGGACATTACATCCTAGCACCAGTTCGCATGATTTAAGGGAATGTGGAACCTTTTATCCACCTGCCTCAGCAGTTAAATTATTGTGAACTGAATTAGTTATCTGGAGTTAAACTAGCGAGATCCAGCTGTGATTATTTCCACATTGAGTTAGCTAACCAGTCAGTTTCAGTTGGTGAATTCAAATATTATCCACAATATTTGAATTCTATTTATTTTATGAATATTCTATTACTGATTAATTAATGAAGATTGATGTAATGATAATCTATACAATACTTGTCTGATTTATGTGAAATTTATGTCATGGATCCATTGTTCAGTTTACATTGATTTGATAATTCCATTGCATCCTTCTTTTTAGATAGCTCTCATTTTGGCTTGTAGATCTATGGTTCATGAAATTTAACATGGTATCAGAGACTATGTCTAGGCCAGCAACAAACCTAATAAGCCTCCATGATTGCACCAATATCAGTTGATTTTCCACATAATTCCTGAAATCATTGCATTTCTCCCTATGGATTTTGTCAAGAGAAATCTATTAAGGTTTTATGGACTCCAAAAACGTGCTCATGTAGAGGTGGAGAGGTTTGAACTGATAATTTTTTGCGAATTGAATTTTTTTTGAAGTGATTTTTATAGGTACCTACGTAGCCCTTGAATATTTGTTAATCAACATACAATGAAATGGAGGATTCAACTTCTCTTTCAACTAGGATCCTTACACCTTTCAATTACATTGATTAGAGGGAATATATGCAGATAGCCTTGGGCCAAAAAAGTTCTTGTATAGGATAAAAATGGGAAGAGAAGTCGATCCCCAACAGTATGTTTAGAAATCCAATTTTCTGAATAGGATAGATGAATCCTTCGTCTTCATGTGCATCCACATATCTAGGGACTATTGTTCCGCCTTGAGGGACTCGGAACTCTGAAGTAAGTATGGGACAAGATTGAATATTTGTTTTGAAAACAAGATGCGATAAGAGGCCATATTATGGAGAATGATCTCATTGCACTCCATCCCAAAAACTTCGAAACAATTCAACAGTTCTTCTCAAAATACAAATCCCTAGTCTTGGAATGCAAGTAATGTAGGATAGAGAGGAAGGATAGGTAGCTTGTGTTGTCGATTTTAAGAAATATTGGCTTAGAATTCTGAGTCTTTGCATCTACATTCCACTCTAGAAGAGTATCCATCCAGATTGGAAAATTCCTTCTCTATATGCATTTACATAGTCATTAATCCAGGAGGAAGACAAACTGATTCATATGGGACTGCTCAATGCCTCTAAGAATCAGGCCCTCTTATCTGGAGACCCTAGGAATGTGCAAGAAAAAGGGAATCAAAGAGTGAAGGAGAATAAAAATGTTGTTTCAAATCCAAAGGAGAAGTATAACCCTTCCGATGGATCCTTTGGTTCCAAGAAGAGAAAGAATAAAGAGTTTGAAAAAGATAAATTCTCTTACTATATGATATAATTTCATCCATAAAGTCATTGTATGAAGAAGACCATTGATAAAATGGAAAAACTCATTGAGCGGCACAATATTTCCCTCCTTGAAGGCGCAAGGGAGACCGACTCTAGGGAAAAGTTTGAAGATCATGATGAGACATACCATGCACTGAAGGCTATATGTTCAAAAATACATGCATTCCTCATTGATTCAAAAGTCTCCAATCATATGGTTGCATCCATAGAATCATTCTCTTCATTACAAACTACTGATGGTCCAAGTATTCACATGGGTGATGATACCCAAATTCGAGTTGGAGAAAAGGGTTATATTAAGTTAAAACATGGATTGTTCAAAAATGTACTCTATGTGCCCTCTTTAGCTACAAATTTGCTATATGTATACCAAATGACACATACTATCCAACCAAAGTGAGCAGTATTTGGTCTTGACTTAGTGGAGATCAAAAATATCTCAACTAGGAATATTATAGAAAAGGGTGTTTCAAACCATGCCTCCAAGGCATATGAATTCCCATACTTTCTGCCATACTCAGATCTAGTACAACCTCAGCTATCATTCGAAAGGGGAGGTAAAAACATTCTATCTACACCTTTTGTTAATGATGTATTGTCTAATGTTTCATATTCAGAATATGAGGAACAAGATCAGTATGATTTTGATATTGATATTGAGCCTCAAGAGGATCTAGATCGAAATCCATCTCCTATTCCATATTAGAAGCCTAAATGGGTCAAAAAGCTCATTGAAGCAACTAGGAATGTTGTTGGGGATATAGATGACAGAATAAGAATGAGGTCCCAATATCAAAATGAATATGTTGCGCTCTCTCATTCAGTTTCACTTCCTTCAATGAGGTTGAACAAGCTTCTTGAGAGATGCTACTTGATTGTAAGGACTGATCCACAGTTCGTCCCAATGAAGAACAAATTGGATCAAGTCATTATTCCTCCAAAAAGAAGCGACAAAGACAACAAACCTTCTCATGTATATCATCATATTGGAAGTAGATGGAAAAGTTCACATGCATAGTTCTAGGATGTTGATGCATAAAATAACCACGATTCTACATTACTGCTCCATAGAGTTGCAGATTGCAAAAAAAAATTCACAAGTTTTTGCTCAAAGAGAAATGTTTTCTCTCAAGTATGGAATCTTGTTTCATGATTTCATGCTTATGAGGGGGGGTGTTGGTTCCCATGAGATTTTCCCCATCTTCCTTATTTAATTAAGCATATTTTATTTCATTTAGATTATATGGGTGACTTTTGGATTAGTTTCTAGGGACCAAGTTGTCCAAAGTTATGATTAAGGGGGGTGTTAGGAATAATTAATCAACTATTTTATCCACATAGTCTATTTGTTCATTTTTTCCTATCTTAGGAGGTCATCGTCACCCACTAATGCATGGGGGACACACCTTCAGACAACTGCCACTTACTGCACCTGATTGCATGAGTTTAGGAGCCCTAGGGATGAATCCCTACATTATAGCACAACTACATTTCGACCAAAAATCTGACGGCCGTATTGTTGGATTTTCGACACTTCCCTGTCACATGTACGACACTATGATTTTTTTTAAGCGTCGGTGGATTGTCGTCATTTAGCTGACATCTTTCCAATCCGTCGGTTAAGTGACAGCTCAGTTTACCATCGGTTAAATGTAAATCATCGGTTTTCTGACATCTAATTCATATTAAACTTTAAACATGTGTCGCTTAAACGACGATAATGGCCGTCGGTTCACCAATGAAACCCGTCGCTTAACCGACGGATTATGAAAACTTAAACGTCGGTTAAGTGACGGGATTGAATTTTTTTTTTTAAATCACCTACAGGTCGTCGCTTAACCGACGGCTATAAGTGTTTTTTTTTTTAAATACAGATTCCAGAATGAAGCAAATTAAATTTTAAATACATGGCTAAGGGATTTCTAACTTACAAAAACTAACTAAAGACATCCCAAGGTCTTACAAAATAAAAAAACATCAATAGTTAAGCTAGGTCAGATCACATGATGTCCGTTACCATGGTTGTGAGCTTTTATTGCCAATTTTCCATCACTCCTAAACAGATGTCTTGCCCCAACCAAAGAAGCTTATCCCACACCCCCAGCCACCAAAATTTAGACCTGTTTACATTTTAATGTTCTAACAAAACACTCAGACATTCCCTTCTTCTAGAACATATATGTCTAGTCTTGTTATTGAGCACCTAATGTTGCTGCCAATTTAGACCCAGAAACAGGATTAGCAAGGACCACAAGGTATTTAAGAAGTTGAGAACACAGAAGATGCAAGTCCTTTGTTTTGGATACCTTGTGTTGAACTCACACAGTAACCCAGTACAACCATTTTTTACATGTCAAGGAAGTCCTAACATGAATGGGCCCACTCTTAGGACACAACTTGTTGTCTATTTCCCTCATTATTAGTTTAACACCTAACCTATGTAACAAAAGGAAGTAATATATAAAGGATTAGAAAGAGTAATATAATCGTAATGACTAAATAATGAAATGGGAATTGGTTTTAATACCTGACGATGAAAAAATGAATGCTTCAGGGTCATGCTTAAGAACAGCTGCAAGAAGACTTGCTCGATTCGTTGAAAATAAAGCCACCTCATTTTTCATATCATCTCTTAGACAACTAACCATAAAAAGTCATAATTTTAGAGGGTTACAACTAGTTTTCCAGAAGATGATTACACAATGAAATGAAGAAGAAAAAAAAGCACATTATCATCTAAAATTCAAATCAGCATAAGACAATATAAGTCTGGAAATCAATCAAATGAAATATAGAAAATACTAGGTAAATATGAAAGGTCTCCAACTGAATGGGTTGAACATGACCCTTGTGTGTGCTTTCTACTTCCAGATAAAACTAATACTCTCAAGGAACCAGATTAAAATGATGCAAAAATGACTTATATATCAACGTGTGATTTATGCCCCAACTATCAAAAGCACTTATATTAACACACCTTAAACCAGTAGCAACACTGTTTGATGAGATATGAATAAACGGACCTAACTAGCAAAAGTAGTTTGCATGAGCCAGCCAAAACCAATATAACCAACTCACTTTGTTCAACTGCCAAACATAATCTCATTAATGAACTATAACAATGTATGATTCCTTCTAAAACTAAATAAGAAACAGTGGCTCTTTATCTTATTTACTTGGGGACATATGAAACCAATTCAGAAGAAGGTGAAGGTTAAATTGTTAATTTTCCATAATTACAACAGTTTCATTTAACAGGAAACAATCTGCTATGAAAAAGGCTACAGAAAGAAAGAATCTGGAGACTAGAACCTGCATCAACTTGTTGGGTCATTATTGTCACCATTCACACTCACAGACAGACACTAGCAGATACTAAAGCGATTGAGAGGAAACAATGTGCTAATTTTTCATATATCATTTGTAAGATTTGTCCCCTTGTATATGCATAGAAGGTTCAGATATGTTTGCTGCATTCTTTTCGCTCTTTTTGTAGGGAAAACGCCCACTAAAGAAGCTCTTGCCTGTAACCTACTGTTTTGCCCCTGGCGTCATAATAGCAACTCTGTTGGCATATTTGCAACCTGACATCACAAATTTTGCTTCTCCAGCTGATGTTCTTTTTCTGGGTGACATCAAGATGCCTAAACTGGTTAAATGTAGTGTTTCAACCATGACTTGTACTCAAACCCTACCAGTTTCCATAGCATTAATAGCTCTGAAAGAAGCTAGATCAAGTTAGGAGTCACATGGGATTGTCATTCTTAATGGAAATGAGCACTCCCCTCATTTCAGTAGGTACATTTGTTTTCCATATGCTGGAGATGACAATGTAGTTGTTTATATGCTAACTAATTGCTTCAAAAATCCCTGATCTCCAACTACTCACTACTCCCTCCTCTAACTGGTCATGGCAGTTACACCTCATTTCAGCTCCTTATGAACCAGGCTCAACTGGATCTTGTCCCCTCACCCACCTCAATTCCTTACGATCCACTTTGACCATTCCCTTGATGAGAAACATATGACCAATTGTTAAACCAATCTTCCCTTCATTTTCAAAACCTAGGATACTATAGAGAGTGTCAATTGCTTCTATATCTCAATATGGTCAATAACTTTAGATTAATTTCACCTTTCCATTTACAATTCCTATCCTTGCTACTTACAAGGTTCTCGTCCTTGAAACTCATAGTTTGATGCAGATTTCGGAAAACTCCTTAGATTAACATATATCCTCACCCTAAACTTTTAAACCAAGTAATTATCGGACAATCATGATGGGGCACCAAGGAATTATCGAACAATCATGATTGGGCACCAAGTAATTATCGGACAATCAAGATTGGGCACAATGTGATCAAACTCTTACACATGTCGCACTAGAGGCAATGGACAAATTGGAAGAAATTGTGGGTTAAAGGCCAAGCATATTTTTGAAGAAAACTTCATACTTTTGACCATGTTTTTACTCTCATAGCCATCATTGAAGTAGCAAAAGCAAGACAACACCGATATATTGTTGATTTTTGACCTCTGTAAAGTCTTTGATATAGTTTGAAGAAACCTACTAATTGAGATGCTTGAGATTTTATGGCTCTGAAACTTGTTACCTATTTTGTTATGACTCACCATGGGATGACTATTTGCAAAGTTCGTACCAAGATGCAAAACACACATGATACACAACACCATAGAAATCAAGCTATGGTGCTTGAGTAGCAACACTCTTTGCACTTTATACTCATGAATTCAAGGTCTCTTTTCAAAATGTGTAGAAGATTTTGGAGGTTATATATTTATGAGATCTTGTTCATGGATGGCATTATCCTCCTATCCCATACAATTGCAGTACTCCAAAAAGTGTTGGACACTTTGAGATAATTCTATGATACCCATGGTATTTAGGCCGACCTTGCAAAGATAGAGATTATCACCTTCAACATTCTAAGAGAGGCATCTAATACTATTCTCACCTATAAAGAAATGGTGGCATCCTACACTTACCTTGGAGTGGTATTCTCTATCCCATCTTTCAAATTGACCCTGGCAACAGAATCAAGGATGGGTAAAGGATGTGAAGCATTAATAACCATGTTGAGTAAATAGTACCTTTCAGTCAAGAAATGATGGTGTCCATATACTTATATTTTTGACAAAGAGATTATAAGAAAGTTCCAATTTCCTTCCTAAATTCCTCAAAGTAAAAATGTTTGTGAAATTACTGTCAGAACAACTTGGTTATTGGTTGGGCATGACAGTCCTCTTTGGCAAGTTTTATGACGGGTTCAAGGCTTCTTTTAATGAAGGAATTTGATAGGCAACTATGGGAGGAGTGAATGCAATTAAGAATGGATTTATGACAGTCCATGACAATGATATGGGGGTCTCAAACAAGTTTTTGTGCCAGTAATAATTCTTCATGCTCATGATTTGTGAATATAATCATGTGTATGGACCTTGTTAAGGTCAGATTACCTCATATTTTGCTACAAGTTAAGGGTTGTGAGGATAGTTTATAACAACATACTAGTTTAAGGGAACCTCACCATCTTTCCCATGAGAAAATCTCCTTATTTCAATCCCAAAACCATACCATATGAAGAAGAGGAGAGTCGATATTAGGAGAAGGATTTTGGGTATACAATAAATACGTCAGCCCTAGTTGAATAAAACCTCACAATGTAAGTTCGGCCATGGGTTTATCATAAGGAATGAATATTAATAAACAAATATAGTGCAACTCGAATACTCTATAGCATAGAGAAGCGGGAACATCCATCCAGACTATCATATTATTTTTCATTTATATTACAAACGAATCAGCCTCTTCAAGGCCCATCCATAAAATACAATTGTTACAAGAGAAGAAATCCTTGGCTATACTTTTAATTGTATATCTTCACAGACTTCTCAAACGAATGTCGATTATGCCAACAGCAATACTAGATTAATTTTAAAACAAAAACAATAAGAAGGTTCAAACTAAAATTTAAGACATCTAAATTCTGTAGTACTCATAAGACATAAGCTTACACATGTTGCCTGGCTGCTTTGGTGAATTCTCTTTGATGATTTGTTAGAATGCTCCAACCCAAGGTACTGCTCCCAAGCTCCATAAACATCTCTCCTCTTGAATAAGAAATAAAAACTGGTTAAATATTTCAATTGCTTATATGCCTAGTCTCTGTTCCATCTGTTCCACTGAGTGTCAAGGCAGAAGCATCCGCAGATCTTAGAGAAATATAAGACATACCTGAAAATGATGGGAAATGATATCTGCATCTTGAAGGTACTCAGGACGACCCAAGGAAATGAATGCAAACTTCCACTATTTCAGGAAACCCAAGAGGTTAAATGCAGAGTTACACAATAATAATGGTTCTGTTTTCACAAGTAAATATGAGAACTAAGACAAATTGTTATAATATAAGCACCTCTTATACTCGCAAAGTCCAATACTGGTCATTTACGTTCTCAATCTTTTCATTTATAGGAAAAATCTGCACAGGTCAATCACATATCTCATACAAATGATTAAAGTGGGCCTTGTAAGAATCAAACACAGATTGCAGAGTTAAAAAAAAGAAGCCCCCAAGTCTAACCTTGTAAATTTTGTGGTAAAATACCTCAAGTAGTCACAGCTCTGCATTTGGGTTGGATAGCTCCACCTTCAATAACAGAAAAAGAGAAGTGTATTACTAAATTCAATCAACAAAAATTCCATTACTCGATGTAATTTGGTTGTAGAAATATTTGGCCCATAGCATTAAAAGGATCTACATTAAATTTGGTTGAGAGTCAAACTATTTTCACCTCGTCTTTCATTGCATGGTGAAATGTAACCTTTAAATATTTCAATCCTTGCAACTCTGAAAGTGGTATATCCAGTACTTCATAATACAAGATATCAAAAATCTACCCAAAAACCACATTAAGATCTTAACAGTGAGATAAAGTTTAGCAAGATATGAGCCACTAAAACTAGTGAACACCACAAAGTTTGACTCATACTATTAAGTAGAAGAATGACAGAAAATCCCTACAATCTCGAGATGTATAACATTTCATCTTCAGATTGATGAAAGCCTATCAAATTTTCTCAGACCTGATTGTAATGCACCAGCATATCACTCAAGCGATCAACACCTCGATGCTTAATTGGTTGAGGTTTTGGCTGCTGCGAATAACAGTTGTGTGACGTAAGCCTAAGTTTTGAAGGATCACCTAAACCGAGTTGATTTGCAACCCTCTTAACAACATCATCATAAGTGTCCAGCTTTGACCTGAAAACATCATAGATTAAAGCAACATGGATAGAACAAGTTTCAAACCCAGACCAATCTCCTACACATTGAACTTCTTTGACATATTAAAGTTCATTGCATATAAATAGAATTGTACTTACAGTTCAAGACAAAAGTCATCTTCTTTTGGCTTATCCAGATGCCGAAAATGAACAATCTACAGATCACATGCAATCAGAAATTCAACGTATGTTAAAATGACTTTCAAAACCAAGGAACAATTCATGTTCTTCATGAAGCACACATGCCTTTCTACACGATAGTTGCAAGAATGACTTCTTCACTGATAAAGGCAATAATTGGCAACTTTGCTCACAAGATGTAATGAGATTGAGTGCTAAGGAAAGCATGATTAGCCAACTATCATTGGTAAGTTAGCCCCCCTGAACTTTTATATATGCATTCCATGCAGCCATATCTAGGAGCAATAAACATAATATGCAGTTTCATTCTCATTAAAATACATGTTTTCTTGATTTCGAAATTTGCAGCAATAACTTCGTTAGAAGATAAGTATAACTAAAGACTGTTATCAAACCATATGGTTGGAAATAGGCAAACCATGAAACTGAATCTGTGCTATAGAAAAGCAGTTAGGTTAGATTAGTCCCTACTGCAGAATTGGTAATCTACTGATACTAAATGTTTCACGGCAATGTTCCTTTCTAATATTTAGCCTTTCGCAATATCCTCTATTACATTTCATATATCCAACATATCATCCAACTAAGTAGCCGGTTTTGGAGTCACTGTAGTCTCGGCAATGGATATCCACATTGTAACACCTTACAAGTTATAACATATAAAATATGGATATCTAGTTTGCAAACCATTTAGAGCCACTATTTAGTTGTATTTTGGTTCAGACATGTATCGCACTCGGTGTCATTTTTCTATATCCACCCGTAAAATGCTATATAAATGAGAAAACTTTACATAATTGTGTTTAATGGTTTGGAATCTGGATTTGCATGGATGTACATGATAAGATTTTTTTTTTAAATTGAATATTTTCAGTATTTTTTGGAATAGGTCTATCAACGTCAAGCAACAACCCATACTGAATCAAAATTCAAAGAGTCCACATCATCCAAATGTATCAAAACAACTTGAACAGTCCAAGTACAGTCTTCCATTAATCATAGCATACCAATTACTAGAATTAGTCTTCCTTTCTTAAAGATAATTAAACAAAAACAAAAGCAACAAGCAACTACTACCACTGCCATTTTCGCACCAAATTTCTGTCAACACTTGTTATCTTACAGCTGCAAAAAATTTGAGTAATCATTTCAACACTCCATGCACATGGTAGCCTCAAACCCCCCCCCCCCTCCAAACCCCAAAATTCATTACCATGACTTAACAGGAATATTTACCAAACCTTCTACCGCAAACCAGTCTTTCGTTTAAACTTTAACTTTATGTGTAATGGCATCTGTAAAGGGTGCAAAATGGGTAAACAAGATAGAAATTGGATTAAGAGGTTTCTAAATGGAACATCCTATGAAATGGGAATGGGAAAAGCCAGTCTCAAATTATCATTTGTTGAATCCAAAGATGCAGCAAATATTGCTTCAAGAGTACAATTATATAAATATGAGTTTGCAATGTAAAAATGCCTCACAAACCAACCAGATGCGTGTAAAGGATATAGGATTCTCATTTTCTTCTTCTTTCAACGAATGACCATGACAAAATGTGAAGGCCAAGGAAGAAATGTGAATCAATGACAAGCTATCATGTGCCTTCGTTATGGATATGAGAGAAGGTGTAGACTGGGCCATCTTAATTGCAAGTGCAGGATTTATATTGATAATTGCAGGTGTAGAATGAACACTCTTATTTGATCTCTCTCCCAATATTCCCTTCGATCATTCCCTTAAATGAAATGTCTTATAAGCAAAAAATTTAAGTACAAGACTTATTATTAATAAGGAACTAAGAAAAGATGTTACTGCAGGGTCCTACAGTAGAATCCATAGTAACAGTTCTTCATGTATGTCTTAGAATGATGGATAAAAGGCATTAAACTTGTTTTGGAAAGGAGGGTAACCATGATTGTAGTGAACATAAATAAGGTGATAATATGTTAGTTGACTAACATGGGACTGACAGTTGTCATGATGTTTTACCGATCATAAACAATTTCTTTGGGGACTTGAAATTGGACCTCAAAAGAAAGACCAAGTGGATGGGTAGAGGCTTGATCCAAATCATCACATATACACCATGTGTATGCCACATCAACAATAACCATTGAACTATCTATTTTTTTACTTAGATTGTTGCCACTATCTACCTAAAACAAGGAAAATTCTTACTTAAATGCACAAAAAGAAAAATTGAACCGTTGTAACTAATACTTGGAGATGGCCCATAAGAAGACAGACTGCAGGTTTGAGATGTGTTGGCAGGGGTTGGAAAAGAAGGATGGGACTGTGGGTGAGTCAAGGTTTGAAAGCACAGAGACACAGCAAGGCAGACATAGTGAGCATTACTCAGATAAGCCATGCACAGTATCACATTACTGTGCAACAGAGAGATATCTGAAAAAGATTGAATCTTTGTAGTCAGAAGACACGGAAAGACAGATCAGTTGCTAAGGTTAGCAGACAAAGTTGGAAGACTCTAGAACCCAGGCTGAATAACCTATTTTTGTTCAACCCTCGGTTGATTGCTGGTAAAATCTTTGGGAAATGAAGAATAAGAGGTAGAGGCAAGTCAACTAAAAAGTTGGTTGATATTTTGTCTAGATGGTGAGCTTGTGGAATCTGTGAAGGAGCCAATAGAAGAAGCCAAAAGCCAGGGTGGAAATTGGATAATCTGACTGACAAAATCAAATGAGGGATCGCAACTAACAAAGTGTATTTGTTATGGAGAAGAAGAGAGCCTTTAGGAAAGGTAGACTTTGAGGTGTTGCTTGAATTGTTAGACATTGGAAACATCGCCCTATGATACAGAGTGCCACTGTGAGAAGGACAAAATTATAGATGATAAGAAATTGATATCCAAACAAATCTGAGAAGACAAGGAGTTCTAGGCATTTGTAAACTCGGGCTTATGAATGTGGAATCCTATAGGTCATGCAGTTTGCATGTGTTAAAAACTTAACATTTCATAGTCAGCATATTTTAGATAGAAAAATAAATTTCATCTTTTTCTCCATAAGGGTTCCCCTTAGAAACATTGTTGTAATGTGTTACTAAATGTTCCATGTAGAATTTTCTATTTCTTATTATGTTGAAAGCTTAAAAGGAAAGGAATCTAGGCCAGACTTAAATCACAAAAGGCAGTTGGTTTCATGTTTAATTTAAAATCCAATTTGAGTGCGACTGGGAGTTTTTTATTCATACACTGCATTATGGATCAAATCCAACCCATATTCAGTGGATGATTGATCTCTATGTGTTTGTCATTGATCCTTGATATGCTCAGCATTGGAAGACCTAATGGCTCTGATCTTGCTGGGAAAAAGTTAAGTTCAAGAACCTGAAAAAAGGAATCCATTATCTGAAATAACCTTTTCACCTTATTCATGTAATAGACTTCATAGGACCCAAACAATTCAAATTCGCAAATATTTTATTGAATTTTTAGCACTGAATAGAGAGTTCAAGGATTAGGATATCTGATATAGAAGGCAGCTACTAGCAACAGGATTCTGTGATGCGGAGTGGGTGGCTGATGTTGATAGTAGGGGGTCAACCACAGTTTATTGTTATTTGTTGGAAACAAGGTAGCTTGATAAAAGACTGCAATTTTTTTCTTTCAAAGCTCTTTATACATTTTTCCAACAATTGGGAGCATTGAAAAAACTAAAATAAACGTGAGCAAGTAGCAGAAATAGTATGCCAGGCTGCACATAAGGAAAATATGTAATAGCATCATAAGGTTAATTATCTGATACTAATCCAAAGGTTGAATAACGCCGGAGGTTCAAAACCCAAGACTGTTAGCAATGAACACAAACAATTTTACTGAAACTTAATTGTAATTTTGACCTCCAAGGTTTCAGTCCAGAAGTTTAAGTATAGCCCACAGAGAAAGAGAAACAAAATGGGGTTTCCCTCAAAGACTAATGCCAAATTAATTTTATTAATGGTGTCAACATCATATGGATTCAGTAAGCAAACCGACAAGGATTATCATATGAGCAAGACAATAAATAAAATATATTTAATATATCAAACAGAGATAGAGAGGAAAACCCAGTCGTTTTATCAACGTGCAGAGCCAGACGCAAAGGTATGGAGAGATTTTGAGTTCAATTTTCAGTAGTTAGAGCAAAAAACTTCTTAAAGGCCTCATCAACTCGCCCATGGGAGAAATACACAGACACATGAAATTATGCAGGGGAAGAAATATAAGTCATTCAACTTTTCAACCTAAGACCAGAAATGGAAAGGAAGGTAGGTATCAATCCATTCAAACCCTTTAAGAACACAATTATTTACCTCTGCAAGCTTGTAAAAATAGCAAGAGGACTCTTACCTCATCCAATGCGGAGCTTAAAAAGCTGCAACCATTCTTTGTATTCTCCAACAGTGCATGCTTCTCCTTTAAACCTCGACAAACGATGCCCCAATTTAATCCTCAAACCAAGAAGAGGGAATCGAACCAAGACTTTAGAATCAGCAAGCACAAAATGGCATAATTTATACATAGAGGATGAATCCCTTGACCCGATTTAACCATCAGTCAATCAGCGTATTGTTGGTGAGTTTAATACCCGGAGAGTACGGCAATGGAGATGTCATTGCCACATAACTCCGTCTTCAGTACCAAGAAAACCCCTCACCCAACTCAACAAGAACTCCAGGTCTCCAAACCCTCAGTTGCATTTCAACTTTTCAAACCAAGGAGAATGACAAGAATTAGATTTGTAATTGAGTTGTGGATGTTGATACTTTTGTTGGGATAGATTTTACATGGGTTGAAGATGGGTATTGTGGTAGTTTTCTCTCTAGTGTATTTAAATATTTAGTTATAAAGGTACTCAAAAGGATTTGTAACATGGTATTTGGTGGGTATATTGTCATATTTAATATTAAACCCTCATTATTTATAAGATTAAGTATTGGATTTATTAATAGAAAGTGGTGGGACATTCATGTTCAAGGATCCATGGTGAAACAACCTTGACTAGGTTATGTCCTACAGTTTTGGGAACATCGAGTATGTGTTAAAGAGCAACTTCCTCAGAGGTCATGATTTGTACACAAAGTATCACAATATTTTGAGTGGTGGGATCTTCAACTCAAATTTTGAACAATGGAGGGTACAAAGGAATAGCGTTGATGGTCACTTCAACTCATAGAGATTTTGTTAATTCATGGTAGTGTATTGACATTATGTATCAATACGAGGCTTATATATCCATTTCTATAGAAATATGTGACAATAAAAAATCTATCCATCTAAAATAAAAATAATCTGTCATTTGTATATTGTATACATTGAAAAATGAGTTGTTTCTCTTTGTGTATTATTTACATTGAAAATTCTCTTTTTTACTGTGTACATTGAAAATGGGTGGTTTCTCTTTTGTATTGTGTATATTGCAAATTAGGTGACATCTAATTTTTTGTTAGTTAGGGTTTTATTGATGGTATTAAGATTGTGTATGATATTTCATCCTTGTCACAATTAAATCTAGCTTTTTTGAATTGTGTTTGCCCTAATTGCCCCTAGTTGGTTGTCAACTTTGGCATAAGGATTACAAAGAAGATTTCAATAGATACCCACTAGCCTAATAATTGTACCAATGTTCATGGTTGTAAAAAAGATAACTTTGGTAGCAAGAATGGTACCACTCACTTTGGTAGCAAGAATGGTACCAATTAAAGGCGTCGTCGCTTAAGCGACGCTTACTAACGCTCCTTCGCTTAACCAACGGTTATGAGAATAGGCATTGCTTCACCGACACTTGTGGCCACATTTACAAAAAAAAAATGTATCCTTGTGATTTTTGGTAAGTTTAAAAAGAGGAATCCACGCACCGTCGGATTTTGGATCGAAATGTAGTAGTGTAGGAACCCACTCTGAGTGACACCAATATTCACCTTCATTTTTCTGTGGTAGCTAGTCAGTCATGATCAATTATGCTCTGATAACCACCAGTTAGTTCATTGCCAGTCATACTAGCGCCATTTTTCATGATTTAAGGGAGTGTGGTGCTTTTTGTCCACCTACCTCATCAGTTAACTGATTGTGAAATGAATTAGTTATCCAGAGTTAAAATAGTGAGATCCAGTTGTGATTATTTCCACACTGAGTTAACTAACCAGTCAATTTTATTTGGTGAATTCAAATCTTATCCACAGTATTTGAATTCTGCATATTGTATGACTACTATATTATTGATTAATTAAGGAAGATTGATCTAATAATAATCTATGCAATACTTCTCCAATTTATGTGAAATTTTTGTCACGAATCCGTTGTTCAGTTTTCATTGATTTGAAAATTCCATTGCATTATTCTTTTCAGATAGCTCTCATTTTGTCTTGTATATCTATGGTTCATGAAATTTAACAAAATAAAGTGAACTTTCTATGGAGTTTCCATGGACATTGTGGTTGGAATTGCTGCTATGGAATATTCGACTTCCTATCTTATGCTTCAATATCCTACTCCTAGATGCTTTGCTCAGCTTTGGAACAATAAAAAATATAATAATAATAGAACGTCTTTCTTTCCTAGTGGCCCATTTTTAATATGTCTTGATAATTGTATAGGGTTAGGGAGGGTTTTTGCATGACTCAAATACCAATTAGGGATAGGGTTTTGGAATCTCTAGAACATTATTGAAAGTCCACACATGAATAGATTGACATGTATCAATAATGGATGTTGGCATGGAATCCACTTAGTATCATGGTGGTCAACAAGATATGTTGACTTATGGGAGACATCAATTCCTCATAAACTTCGATTGACGCGTTCTTCACATTATTGGAAACCTCTCGATGTGTAGAACAATGGTGATAAGATGAAACTTTGTTAGCAAATTATTTACCCCAAAAGTGATCATTTAAGGCCTCAAATATGCTTCAAACTTTTCTAGACCCAAAATCACCAAAGTAGGACCTGCCCTTAAAATGGGCGCTACAATCCAATATCTCTAATATTTTCACCTATAAAGTATCAAAATAGATGACAAATTATATAGTGATCAATTTCATTTTATTTTACATATCCCTATGTAAATATATATAATTCACTTAAAATGACTATGAAATGCTAATGTTGTTTATAGTTTATGAGTTTTAATAATCATTGACATGTTAAGAATTTATAAAACTTATTTCCAAGAATCTCACTCAATTATATGGGTTAGATAAAAACTATACAAGTAAGGAAATCGTAAAGGGACTCATTTGTGAATGAGGAATACTTATGTTCTCCTTAGAATCAATCCTAAGCAAAACATCCAACAATTAACTAAAAGTTCTTGAGTCCATATGGACTACCCAATGGTATTTTTAACCCTATCTGTTGGGAGGATAAATAATAACACATAGAATTTCCATAAATAAATAGACTATCCCATAAATATCTTAGAGAAGCTCAAAAAACACACTAGAGAGGAGTTATCAAAGGATTAAAGAAAAATAAGTGTACCTATATCGAAACTACAAGTTACAAATTACTCCGTGTCCGTTAGTGGTTTATGATTTAGGGGTAACTACTTGCACCTCTTTGTTAATATCCAAAATTTGCTCACCAACCCTATCATTAGTTTCATCACCATTATACATCATAATCAGTAGCATTAGCACCATTGTCCATCTCATATCATCCATATGATTTGAGGAAGTGGCCAAAAGGCCAAAAAAACTTAAATTCAAACTCAAAAATTGACCATATCTAAAGGGTCACACTATTTCCTTGAACAAGTATGACCACAAACACACATATTTCCCAAAAGACACAACCTGGTCCCAAAAAGTGAAAATCCAGTTACCATTCATTACTTTGCGGTTCCCCAAGGAAGTAGTATCTAAAAGTGGACACATACCTTGACGTGGTTGAAATCAACAACAAATATAGCTTCCAAAACCCTAACCTATCCACTAAACAATTAAGGGAATGGAGAGAATCCACATTGAATCTAGAACCCTCTTTTTAACCACTCTTCTTCCTATAAAATAAGCCCTTGAGGTCACCATTTACAATAATTCCAATTCTCTCAAAAACAACGTTGATATGTTGTCGGATTCTAACAAGAAATAGAAGGAGTCCATACTACAATTTCTATTTTTTCCATAGAGGAGGATCTACATAGGACACCTAGCTAGATATTGGAGGTCACAAAATATATCAATAAACCTTCCCTTGGATCAGTGATGGAGGCTCATTATCCTCTACAAAATGTACCAAGGTGTTTCTCTCATTGAATTACTTGTGTAATAAATAATAAAACACATTCTTTTACATTAAGCACTATCTTTTGATATCATTTTATTCAATTTATACCTTCGTTTATGTTCAAGGATGCTGATTTTTAATTCAATTTAGTGTTGTTTCATTTCCATTTCTAATATGATACCTAGGATTTCACAACACTTTTGTATGTTCTTTTTTCACAAGCATGTGAAAAATCACATAGAACATATTTTGGCAACTCCACTGGGATATGTAATAGAGGGTTGACTAGAGACACCTCGAGTGATATTCTCTATAATTGTTGCATTCAGACCTTGACTCACTTACTTGGTGGGGTTAATACCCCATCTAGGTTGAGTGTTTGGAAGGCCCTTATTAAGATTTAT
This sequence comes from Pseudotsuga menziesii, assembly GCA_001517045.1. Lineage (NCBI taxonomy): Eukaryota > Viridiplantae > Streptophyta > Pinopsida > Pinales > Pinaceae > Pseudotsuga > Pseudotsuga menziesii. The sequence goes on along the minus strand of LPNX010525710.1, from coordinate 236,994 downwards.
ACTTATTTCTCAGCGATGGACATGGAAATCCCCTATTGGAGAAATATTTATTTTTTCACTCGACTTTCGCTTTGCTATAGTTCTCTGTTTAGGGATAGTGTGTATTTTCTCTGTATAGGGTGTTCATTTCTTATTTACTTTTAGTCTGGATTATATCACTGGTTACACCCTCATGGCACTTATTTTTCAATTTAACACCATTTATTAAGTAGATATCATTGATTTAAGCATTCCTTTCATTACCCTTAGTGTTGACCTATTTAGTTATGTTAGTAGTCTTAAACAGTGTCGCCATAGATCCTCTAAGGAACTCTCATACAATTTGAGGATGTCCCCCTCTTTACAAGATTTATGGTCATATCATTAGTCCACCCAAATGCATGAGACTGAAGAACCTTAACCCCCTTGATTCCCCTTTAAGTTCCGTGGATTTAGGCTCCTCATATCCTGGATCACACTCCTCCCCTCACACCTCTAATCAATTCCATAGCCCAACATTCAATCTGTATGGTGTTATTCCTTCTTTTGGTGATGGTCCCATAATCGGGACTAACCCCAACCAACCTTTTGAAGGCACTGCTAGAATTCTTTTCGTGCCACAACCACCTGCACCCCCATGCCTACTACGAGCCTACCCTTCATGGATAGTATTAACCTTCCAAATCTAGTGATACTAACTAATGATCCCATTTTTTATGATCCTTCATGGTGACTCTCAAATGCCAACCAAACTCCCTTTGGACATTACAAAATATCAAGGGAAGGCAAGTGAGGATCCCGAGGACCATATTATGACCTTTCATCTATGGTACTCTTCTAATAACATCATTAATGATTCCATTATATTACATTTTTTTCCACTGGACCTTGACTAGAGTGGTTTCTATGTGGTATATCAAAGCAGCCACCTGGGATACATACAAATTTCATGTCCCTGGCTTCCACTTTTATGACATTTCTCTAGTTACATGTCCGTTATGATGAGGGATTCAATATCCTTCTATCATGTTGTCAGAACTAATCCACCCATATTACAGACCACATCCATGAGTGACAATGATGACATAGTCTTTGTGATATCAAGCTCAATGACCATATATTCTTAAATTGGTTCCTAAAATATCTCATCCCCTCTATAGATAAACACAACCTCGGAATGATCAAAAAATAAAGAGGATGAAAACATCAAAGATTAACAATATGACCTCATTTTTTCCCAATACATATTTATTTACATGATTATCCCGATAACCCCCCTCGCCAAAGCATCTTGACATGTATAGATCCATTCAGAGCATCCCATTATATGGATGGAAATATTATTTCTATAGCATCTCATCCAAATACTTACCCTTAATACCCTCCCCCCACAAGTGGTTACTTGTATGGCAATATCTTGAGAATTGAGCGACATCATCAAGGACCACCATTGACATCCTACTACCCTCCTAATCCTTCACACTCATCTCAAAAGCAAAAATGAGTACCTCCTATTCATCTCCTCATTCGACCCCCCATGTTCATGATCACTTGTGTAGTAGCATTATGTGTGGCGGTGCTTCTACTAGATATGTGTCTCATCCACCATCAACCCTTACTACCCTTTTCCTATCCTCTCACCTCCCCCTCTAGTGTAGCCACATCCTATGGCTCCCCATTTTCCTCATGGGAAAGTGTACGCTTAATAGAATATGCCTACCCAAACTACACCCAATAACCAACAAGAACAACAAACCACTAACAAGAAGAAGAATAAGGGGAAGAAAAAAGGAAATAACCAACAATAGGAAGGTGGGGGACAACCCCCCAGTTCTCCTACAAACACTAGAGGTATTCTAAACAAACCAAGATCCAAATAAACCTCCCAAGCAAGGTAATAAACCCTAGTTACAAAATAACCATCTAAGTTCCTTTTGTGGTGTTACAAACACAACACTCATCATTTATCACACCTAGAAAAGGGCTTAAAACTATGGGATGAGTCCAAAAAAAGTGAATAAGCTAATGCCCCCCAAGGGAAAAAAATCATCAACCTCCTCATACGGCCTAGTTGCAACCGATGGTCCTGGAAAACCCCTTCCCATCGCAAGGGATAGTCATATCAGAACTGATGATGCCTAGTCCCTCTTATCCATGTACTTCATTTCACTCCAATTAACATTCCTTCTAGAAAATCTACATTATCTCCGTTGATATCAAATTACAAACTCGACATAACCAATTTGTCCTATCTAATCAAACCCTCAATGCTAATAAGGAGAAGGATCATCCACAACCAGAAGAACCATTACAAATACATGATCCTAACTTGGACCTCATCCCCAATATTCCCAATATCCCTTTTATTCATGTAACCCATAACCCCAATCCTAGAGATTCCCCTAACTATAGCATTGTTCATGAATTAGCATGGTCCATAGCTGGCATGTCTACCATAGAGGTTCTTAAGAACTACCATATGTAGCAGAAATTCATGTTTTCCACTTTGCACATGATAGACCTTTATAATGCTCATCTAATGATGTTTGATCTCGATGGATTGGATACTCTCATATTTTGGTTTCCATAAAAAAACTTGGTTATCCACCAATGCATCATTGATGAAGGTGCCTCCACCTATTTCATCTCCACCCATGTCTGGAAGAAGATTGGTTCCCCTAAAATTGTCTCATCCCTTATGATATTGTTTGTGTATGATACCTACAAGTTCATCTACAAAATTTCCCTATACAATTGGTCTAGAATACAACCTTAATAGACATCAATGTTTTCAACACCTAATTAGAGTACAATATCCTACTTGTTTATATCTACAAGTATGCTATGAAGGTGGTCTCCTCCGGGGTGTTTATGTTAGGATTATTAATCCTCCCTTATCCAAATTTGGTCATATGTCTAAATCGGGAGTCATGTCTAAATCGGGAGTCCATCCAGTCTATTTATAGTCATTAACACCATTGGGTCCACTTGGCCTAATTGGGGCACATGTTTCAGTTACTAAAGTGTGGGGAACACTAATTGAGGCTCACTTGCATTGATTGCACTTGATTGCATCAGTTTAGGAGCCTCCTAGACCAATCCCTACAATTTAGGAAGCCACTGGGAGTGCCAAAACCAACCAAGGTCAGTTCACTTTAGTTGATGACTAGTCAAGCTAAGTTAGGAGTCAGTTACATTCAGTTCTAGTCCTCTACATTCAGTTAGCACTAGCTTTACTTGACTGCACTCATGTGGGGCACATTTATCACCTACCACAGTCAGTTAACCTTAGTCAACACTGAATGTAACACTTGAGTTGTGTTTTAGAGCTCCGATGAACTCCGGTTATGGTTTAGACAAGGTTAGTTAACTATTGAGTCCTCCAATAGTGATTTAGACAAGGTCTTGGTTACCTACAGTCAAGTAGAGTCTAACCAATTTGAACTTCCTCATGTGGATTCGAATTGCTTGTGGATATTAAAGCCATTGTACTTCATTGTAATTATCTATCTAATTACTCTTTGATTAATGAAAAGCATTCACAGCTACAAGCCATTTTTGCACTGTTTCATTCTTCAATAACTAAGTAAATTGTGTGATCTATCATGTGAGTTGTGTGTTTGTTCACAGATATATGTGCTCAATTTAATATGGTATCAAAGCCTCGATAGACAAGGCACTTCTCCTCCTCATATCTCCTACTGGATCATTTTTTTGTTTTGCAGGTACAACTTCGAATGGATTCATCAGTTCCTCTTCTAGCCCGATCCTCAGACTATTATGAATGGAATGTGAAGATAATTATATTTCTGAAAAGACAAGATCTCCTTTGGTTGTCTAATGGACTCGGTATAAATTCTTTTGAGAGTGAAAATGACTGGCTACATGCAAAGGATGCAACTTTTGAAATAATGAAACTAGCTCTTTCTCCTAGCTTATGCTACCTCAGTAGATCTATTAAAGATCCACAGGAAATCTGGACAAGATTGGACAGAACCTTTGGAATGATTGATGAGGATCATAATAGCACTTTGAGGAGCACATCCAGCACCATAATCATCCTTGATCCAAAAATCTCAGCCTCCCCTCTCTCTGATGAAGTTGTTCAAGATGAAGAAGAAGCAGAAACTTCTACATAGTTAATTCAAATTGAAGATAGTCTCCATGCAGTGACTCCTTCTCCTGATGCTCTAGAAGTTCATGAGATCTCTGATATCTCATATTCTCATATTCTCATATTTCTGAAACAAAAGAAGACATTCGAATCTCTGATATTGAAGAAAAATTCTGCTGCACTTCCATGCAAACATTCACCGGTGATTTTCCTTTAAATTCTGAGCAAAATTTACCAGTAATTGCTTCCGAAAGTGAAGAGAAATTTTATTTTTCTCCCTCTAATGTTGCTTCTGGTGTGAAAATATTTGATACCTTGGATATTTTGGAATAAATATCAGATTACCAGATTGATCCATTCGCTCCCCATGATCTATATTTTCCAGCAAATTCCTGCAGGATTGCATGCACCAAAATTCAGAATTTTGAAGAAGAAGAAAGTTGTGCATCCACCGTCTCGATTAACCATTTATTTGAATCTGATATTAACCTTATTGGATATGATATGATATTATTTAGATCCAATCTGATATTTCTTGGTTTAATATATCAAATTCATAATCTTTCAGTACCGCTTGTAGTTGTTCTCATCAACGATGTGAAGAAACAAGTACCGCAAGTCTCCTACAAAACTGTTGCTGGGGATTTGATTCCATTTCACAGTTTTGGATCTGTTTTGAACCTATTTAGATCTGATTTAATTTCTGATATGATATTATTTGGTTCATATTTTAAAATCCAAAATCCTTCAGTCATGCTTGTAGCTGCTCTCACCAATTCCATTGTGAAAAATCAGGTACCGCACTTTCTCTTCAAAACTGCTGATGGGGATTTGGTGTTAGTTTCCTCATATGAGGTTGCTGATATTTTATTATATGATTAATTATCTATTTCAGAAGCTATATCAGACTATGGAGCTCAATAATTCACTCTCAACAGTCCCATTGCTTCTCTACCATTGATCACATGCTCATCTCCTCACAGAACTAGTAAAGAGGAAGATTTTCTGCATCCGCCTGGACACCTGCTCCTAACACTTGGGGCTGTTCTTACCACTCATGGTTTTCTGTTCATGGCTGCAACATATCAGTTTATTTATTTTTCCTCACATTCTCTGAATTCTCAAGAACCTTTTCTCACTTTTCAGTTGACTTCAGTTGCTCTACATGGGTCCAGTCTTCATCCGACAGCTGTCTATATTTCTGATTTAGTTGAGCATAACATTCTTCTTCCAAGGAATATTCCTCCAGACATAATTATGGAGAGGTTCACATGCCAGGCCCCATGATACCTGTGCACAGAAGAACCAGATTGATCATGATTCTACCTGCTTAATTAGAGGGGGGGGGGTTTTCCAATGTGGTTTTTTCCCCAACACCTTGTTTTTGAGCAGTTACTTTACTTTACTTGATGTAATGGGTGACCTTTATTCTTAGTTACCAGGGCCCACAGATTGACCAAGTTAGAATTCAGGGGGGGTGTTAGGATTATTAATCCTCCCTTGTCCAAATTTGTTCATATGTCTAAATCGGGAGTCCATCCAGTCTATTTATAGTCATTAACACCATTGGGTCCACTTGGCCTAACTGGGGCACATGTTTCAGTTACTAAAGTGTGGGGAACACTAATTGAGGCTCGCTGCCACTGATTACACTTGATTGAGTCAATTTAGGAGCCTCCTAGACCAATCCCTACAATTTAGGAAGCCACTGGGAGTGCCGAAACCAACCAAGGTCAATTCACTTCAGTTGATGACTAGTCAAGCTAAGTTAGGAGTCAGTTACATTTAGTTCTAGTCCTCTACATTTAGTTAGCACTAGGTTTACTTGACTACACTCATGTGGGGCGCATTTCTCACCTACCACAATTATTTAACCTTAGTCAACACTGAATGTAACATTTGAGCTGTGTTTTAGAGCTCTGATGAACTCCAGTTATGGTTTAGACAAGGTCATTTAACTATTGAGTCCTCAGATAGTGATTTAGACAAGGTCTTGGTTACCTACAGTCAAGTAGAGTCTAATCAATTCGAACTTCCTCATGTGGATTTGAATTGCTTGTGGCTATTAAATCCATTGTACTTCATTGTAATTATCTATCTAATTACTCTTTGATTAATGAAAAGCATTCACAGCTGCAAGCCATTTTTGCATTGTTTCATTCTTCAGTAACTGAGTAAATTGTGTGATCTATCATGTGAGTTGTGTGTTTGTCCATAGATCTATGTGATCAATTTAATAGTTTACACTCATGATGTTTCCTCATGAATTGAAGATCATCATGCTTGGTCAACTCACTTATGATGATCCCAAGGGTTTGACTTGTTGATGCCATGTCTTACCTATAGTTGTCAATAAATTTGGAAACCTTTATATCCCTTCATTTACAAACATAGGGCCTAGTATCTTCCAAGATGACTCCCTTGTTAGAACCTTTCCAACACCTCCCACACCTAACCAAAAAGTGGAAATCATATAGTTGTTCACAATCATGTTTGTGAACACTTTATCCCAACCTCATCCCTCTCTTATCCTACCTCTTTGATAGGACACCCTTGGGAAGGAGTACCTATACATCAATACGCATTCATCTTTCATCCCCTTGGAATTATGGAAACTCCCGTGATGGATACCATTAACCTTCCATGATTGAATTAGGCCTCCCCATATAGTATCGTACTCCACCAAACCCCTCACCCACCCCATAGGGTTTTTTAATTTATTTCCAATTGGTTGGTTCTTCCAATGCACCACCACCCATGGCTATGAAGGATATGTCTTCCTCCTCCTATCCATCTATCAAAAAGAAATGGGGCAAAACTAAGAACACAACAGCATAACCTACCTTGGACACGACTATGAAACCTTATCCCCCTACACCTTCTCGAGCCCCTACTCCATGCGTTGTGCATGATATTCTATTTCATACCACCCATTAGTGTTCCATGTATAGGAGAACAAAATTGATTCGACTACACCTATAGTTCACAACACTCTTCTCGACACTCCCAAACAATGTAATAAAGAATTATGTACTAACCACCCTTGTGAATTGTGTGGAATTCATGACCACTACTCACACCACTGCACCGATATAAAAAATTTATGTGTGGTGTTATCTAACCTCCATCATATATCCCTCAAATATCAATTCACCATCATTGTTGGGCCTAGGGATAGTAAGGCAGAATTCATGCAAAATTCTACCTAAGTATGGAGAATAGCTAAAGGAGGAGAAGAAGGAGATACAACTCAGGAAGAAAAATAAAGAAAAGAAGAGAAAGGATGTTGTGACAGAGGAAGAGAAATAGAGGAATAAGAAGAGTAGGCACTGGAAGAGGAAGTTGCACCAGATAAGGAATTTGTGGTAGAAGGATGACGTGTGACATGGGAAGGTATGACAGAATATCAGCAGTAGAAGGCATGCAAGTAGCATAATTGATGGAAAAAGACAATAATACATAATGTTGAGAAAGTGACAGGCCTTAACTATCGTGGGTATGAGCTCTACTAGAGCCAGCAAAAACCACACGCCTGAAGGCATATTTATAATTCAAGTCATTTGTGCCTCCCATTAGGTGTTTCTAGAATAAGAAAGACAACCTGTTGGACAGATATTGAAATTCGAATGTGAAAGTGACAGAAAAGGAGTCTGTAATGAGTTGGCATTGAGTTTGTATTGAGTTTGTATCGAGTCATTATTGATTATGCATCAAGTATGTATGGATTTTGTATCGAGTCTATAAGAAGGATATAAAACAAGAAACCCAAGCTGTGTGTGGGTTATACATTCTCCTTCCAGTCACTCTATATAGTTAGCTTTGAATTGTAGACCCTCACTGGATAAAAAGAGTGAGCTCTTTCTTGGTAGCTATGTATTTTTCAGTCCATTAGAGTAAATTATTTTCATCTGAGTGCGCAGAAGAGTAGGAAAGGTTGAGTCGATATAGGTTGTGTCCGAATCACTAGTAGAGTAAAGTAGGAAGAGAACAAGCATAATATTAGAGAGCATGAGAGGGAGGAAGAGTATGTAAAGGTAGAGAATAATATCTTAAGCAGAGTCTACATCTTAGTGCACATACGAAAGTTGCATCAATTTTCTCATGTTGGTTAAAGAGCACCTTGTGGTTTTTTCTCGGATGGGTTTACACGTTATATTCTCTGTAAATGTGTGAATGTTGATGCGTCTAAGATATATGTGTAATCGTTCTATTGAATGAATTACTGTGGGTTTTATTATAAATGAATATATGTATGATGGACACATTGTATTAATGGGATATGATTATGCTACATGTCTGTTATTTATTTAATGAGTTGCATAAGAAAGTTGCGGGGTAGCCTAGCTATTGAAGTACGGTGAACACAAATAATCCACCCCTAGACTTTTTTGAGATCCTTGGCACAGAGACAAGGTACTAAACATCCTCCCACCCAACTTCAGAAATGTGGTTTTTCCAGTTACCCATCCTTAAAGAGAGATACCTTGGGTGAGATGGAATATGCCTCGCAAGTGCTACCGACTAAGCTATGCTCTGACGGGCCTATATCTCGGGCTTTGTTGTGCTGAGAAGAATGGACTGAACCTGGTTCGGGATCCCTCGAAGAGGGACAAAAAATCCAACAAATGGTTATGTTGTCATGACCCTGAATTGTTGTGGTGAGGTATATGTTGTGGAAACCAACGAAACCATAGATCCAAGATTGGGTGGAATCCAAAGAGTTATATTTCGCATGAAAAGAATGTGAAGGATCTCGGTGGAACCCAACATAGTGGTTGGGTCGATACATCTACATATATAGTCATGAGAATTTATTTTCTGAGTTTCCCATTGTGTTGTATGAATGGTTATTTAAGCTAGTGACCCAACAAATAAATTTTCAAGGCAGAGAACCAAGGGAGTGGACTCCCTAGTTAATTGAACAACTCGAAGAAGTAAGAAACCTTGTGTCGAGGTCTATATATTTTTGTATAGATAGTATCCTACAGGGATCTATTACCGATTTTTGTGTTGACATGATACACTCATACAGTGAAGCAGAGCGAAAAACATTTTCAAGGCCTACGCAGTAGATACCTGTCATCTTTAAAGACATGGATGAAAATGCGTGTATGTGAAAAAGGTATTTTGAAAATCTAACAAGACTGTATAGAAATAGAGTGGCTATGTATCAGTAGAACCCTAAAGTGAGATGTTCCTAGAAGATAGTGGAACTGAAATAGGGTCAACATTTTTAAGAAGCGAAAGAAGATTCAGATCTGACAAGCGAAGAAAAACTATGTTAGGAAGAGAGAGTTGCAGCATGGATAGAGAAGAATAAGGTTACAAGCTTGCGTCATACTTGGACGAAGGGTCTTGTGACGAAGAAGAGGAATATCAGTCGATCTCTAAAGGAGACGAAGATTCATAAGATTCCACTTAATCCCCAAAACAAATACATGGTTACAAATCGGCTACAACACCACATACGTCGCCAAAGGTAAGATCGAGAGACTTATCTCCAAGTAAATATATAAATACAAGTAGTAGTAATGCTGTAAATAGCGGACAAGGAAGTCTAACTAGCCAAAATTTTGCTTCAAATTAACTAGTATCAAATACAATGGTTGGGGCTAATATTAAGTTACCAATATTCAATGGAAATGGGTTGGAAGACCCAGAACAAAATTGGTTCCTTTGTGAAGTTGTGTGGACTGTGCGACAGATCCATGATGAGAATATCATGAAAGCATAGATGATCACGACTCTGTGAGGTCATGCGCTTGACTAGTATATGAAATTTTCCATAGTATGAGTACAGAAAGCAAAAATTGGAATCACATTGCATCACTGAAATCAAAGAGATTAAGCAGTTACTAACAGAATCTGTTTGGGACTTTGACCAGAGATTTAGGAAATTGATGGCCAAAGTGAGCTTCCAAATGTTTGATGTACAATACAAGGAATGGTTTATTTTCACCTAGTTACCACATATCGGAACCCTATTGATGCAACAGAATGTTGTGTTGCAGATAGAGGCTCTAGAAATAGCAATGAAATTCGAAGCCTCTCTGGTTGAAGATACTGGCTTGGGAATGATGCAAATTCAGTCAAACGTGGAAAACCTTATGGTGCAGATCTAGGACATTAAGAGAGGGAAGAAATTTCATGAATAACTATGGTGTACAAGATGCAGAACATACGAACACCATAAATACAATTGCACGGCACTCATGAACTATGTTGCAACAGGAGCATTGAATCCTTTTAACACCCAAGGAATGCCTTGGTGTAGGATATTCCAGACTAGGGGCCATAACTCTGAAGAATTTATGTACTTACATAATATTGTAATCACACCAGCTATTCTATATTGTAAATTTTGTATATTAGTGGGTCATAATGAAAATTATTGTAGAGCATTTCATCCACCCTGAGTATCAGCATGTTCAATATCAATAACCGAATTACCCTTAGCCGCAATTCCAGCAGAATCAGTATCCTCAACAATAACAATAACCTTCGCAAAGGGGGTGTGGAAAATGTAGAGGTCAAGGAAAACAATAAGGAGGAGGATTTGGTCGGGGAAGAGGCCAAGTCATATCTTATATTTTCTAGAAGTCGGGATATTTTTCCCAATATTTCCAAAGTCTTGCAAAAACTTGTACATATTGTAAAGCATTTGATTACACCGTTGAATAGTGTCTGCAACTAATTGTGAAATGGCAAGCTAGAACTGTTGTAAATCCAAACCCGGTGTAGAATCAGAATCCAAATCACAATAAGAACATTCAAATGATCTCTATCGAGCCAAGAGAACCCCACATTTTTGTCGTCACAAGAGGAGGTGTTGTGACAGGAGAAGACCAGAATACACATCAAGCACAATTGTGGGTAAGATGCGCATCACAAAAGAAAGCTCTACTAGATTTCCAAAAGGAGAAAGAAGTCTTCTTGTAGGTACAACCATAATTTTTTGATGCTAATCAACCGTTGACATATGGATAAGTCAATACCATGCCCGAGTGATTTGAACAACTAGTCAGGAAGCCACCAATGAAAAAGGTTAGTAAGCTTAAAGCATTTTTCAAAATTTTTTAGCACTAATCAATGATAAAGATGTTGTCATGGAACTGACAACACTAATAGAAGAAACCCCAGATGACCTACGACCTAAAAAAAGAGTTAATCATATCAGGAAAAGACTGAAGATAGGCCAAGAATAGTGAATGAATATGTAGATAGGCTATTGGAATATATTAAACCCACTCATAACTTAGGATAAAATAATTAATCATTATTTGATTAATTATTCATCCACTAACTTATTAGTTGGCATCCACTTGCACCTTAAAGTCAATACATACCATCTATATCCTAGGAATGATTTATTTCTAATTATGGGTTGATATTGACCACCTTTTGACCATCCAAAATCAGTATATAGTACTTTACAGCAAATTCTGCTTTATTATGCTTTTCCTGCTTTTCTATGGATAAGGTAAAGCTAGTCAAGTTAGGAAACTAGGTGCTTTTGTTGCCAACCCATCCTTCATGAATTTTCCTCCATTGTATAGGATTATCACGTTTTTTCCATATCCTTGACAACTCACTCATGATTTTTCCAATTCGTGAGGTCCTTGATAGATTTGGGAAGTGCTTTAGCCACCTATGGAGGTTTGCTATATTTTGGTAAGTCAGCTTTTTTGAGCTTTATGAGTTGTCTCCATACAACTCAATTTTCCTATGAGCGATGTACTATTTATGTACACTATTATCCATCATTATTAAATGGAAGGATACACACCAATATTAATGCCTTCATTCATGTGATTTAGTCTCTTTTCTTCTCTCTATTTTTTGTGTGTATGCTTGTGAGAATTCTTAGTAGCAAGATCTATTTCCTGTGCGTCTTCTTAGCATCATTGATCATAGAATTTATCTATTATTTATACATGGTATTAGAGCTATAGGGAGAAAAACCTTGCAATATTCTACATGGTATCAAAGAAGCAAGGTTGATCAAGTTCTACAGAGTTGAGGAACACATCCAGTCTCCTATCCCTCTCTGAAGAAGAGCTTGTCTAGATTACAAGATTTTCTCCTAGTTTGTTTTTGTAGGTTGCAGAGAGTATCTTCTAGAGAATATCAACAAATTTAATATGGATTCAAAATTTCCTCTACTACCTCCTTTCAACTATGTTGATTGGAAGCCAAAGATGAACTTATACTTGAAGAGGCAATGTCTCTTTGATGTCTCCATTGGTGCATTGAGCGAACCTGAGTCTTATGAAGAGAATATTGATTGGATAAATAATTGTGATAGAGATTATGGAATTATGTGTTTGGTAATTTCTCCAAATATACATCATCTCATAGATTCTGATGAGTATCCATTTGAGCTTTGGAAAAATTTGGACAAAGCTTTTGGTTTGCAAGAAATAGAAGATGAAGCATGGAGAGAACCCAGCATCTCCTATTTTTCACTCTCAATATTTTTTGGCCCTACATTCTCTGATGAAGTTGATCATGATGAATAATTTTCTCATATAGTTCATGTTGCTACTACCCTCCTTGATTCGAATGGTTCCTCCTTCAATGAAGAAGAAAATATTGAAGAGCCATATTTTTCTGTGTATCTTGAAGGTAATTTTTCTTCTTGTGATACTATTGATGAAAAAGAAGTAACATATGGAGATTCTATTTGTATTGATGATTATCCTATCACCCATTCATTGTTCTCAAAATATCCTATCTTAGATTCTGATATCTATGTGTCAGATTCTTCACGCGTTGTGCATACCTCTCGCGTTGATGGTGCGCAACACAGTGATTTCCAGGATGTTTGCTTAGCCAAATAAAGAATTATTTGTGTCATACCACTTACCTTACTTGATCTCATGTGCTTCATCATATCCTTTTTTATTGGAATCAATACTCAGAACCTCCTTTAATATTGTGAGCAACTCATTCTTTCCTCCTTTCATACAGAGGATTCATTACCAGTGTATTCCCATGAGTCTACTGATATGCTTATATGTGATCCTTTGGATTCTGATTTAGAAGAATATTTTCAGGTTGATACACATATAATACCACCATCCATACCACCTACCATACCTATGAATAATCCTAAGACTATACAAATCCCAATTTCACTAGTTAATTCCGCATTGGTCTCTTATGCAGTGATATTTATCTTACATGGTTTGAAGTCTTTCCTATATTTCAATGGTTGGTTATCCATGACGTTAGTCATATTTGGAATGATATTAAAAAAAAATTATCTATTTTAAAAACTTATGGTTCAGATATTATGCCCATCCATCATTCAAATTTTTGCACCTATCAGTTTTCCCTAGTTGCTCATAGTTTTCCTAGTCTAGCCCTATATCCTCATGGAGCCATTGAAACCTTTTTCCTTTTTGTTCCATATGATAACATTTTTGATATATCAGAGTTATATCAGCCTCATATAATATATGGAAAGGTGCTACATCATATTGGAATATTGACATGTGATTCACATCACAATTTTACAGGTATCCAGGGAATTGGGTGTGAAATAAAGTGTCTTAATGCTTGTACTCTTTGGAAAGGAGTATGCACAGATATCTTTTCCATTTCAGATTATGTTTGTAAATAATAGTTTTAAAGCATAAATAATCATTAAGATAATGTTCCTACTTCATTAGTTGATGATATACAAGGAGTCTCTCCTCTTCCTTCTTGCAGGTTCTACACTCTAGCGCATGATCATGGAGTTCATGATTTCTTCAACAAGTCCTTCATCCAGAAGCAATTCATTCAGCTCATTAAAGTGAATATGAATATATGTTGAATACATATTTCAAATTTTGTGCCTTTTCCTATCTCGAGGAAGTATTTTCCCCATGTGGTTTTGCCTCTTTCCTCACTTTTCTGGACATAATAATTGTTAAAGGGTGACCATGTCCTTGTTGTTGGGCCCTATATGCATCCATATGCATCTATATTTTTTTTCATACCATCATAAATTCAGAATTATATGGGGTTGTTGGAATATATTAAACCCACTCATAACTTAGGATACAATAATTAATCATTATTTGATTAATCATTCACCCACTAGCTTAATTAGGTTGCATCCACTTGCACCTTAAAGTCAATACATGCCATCTATATCCTAGGAATGATTTATTTCTAATTTTGGGTTGATCTTGGCCACCTTTTGACCATCCAAAATTAGTATATAGCACTTTACAGCAGATTCTGCTTTATTCTGCTTTTCCTACTTTTCTATGGATAAGGTAAGGCTAGTCAAACTAGGAAAATGGGTGCTTTTGTTACCAACCCATCCTTCATGAATTTTCCTCCATTTTCTAGGGTTAGAATGTTTTTTTCATCTCCTTCAAAACTCACTCATGCTTTTTCCAATTCGTGAGGTCCTTGATATATTTTTGAAGTGCTTTAGCCACCTATGGGGGTTTGCTATATTTTGGTAAGTCATCCTTTTTTAGCTTTATGAGTTGTCTCCATACAACTCAATTTTCCTATGAGGGGTGTACTATTTATGTACACTATTATTCATCATTGTTCAATGGAAGGATACACACCAATACTCATCTCTTCATTCATGTGATTCAGTCACTTTTCTTCTCTCTATTTTTCCTGTGTATGCTTGTGAGAATTCTTAGTAGCAAGATCTATTTCCGGTTCTTCTTCTTAGCATCATTTCTCATAGCATTAATCTATTATTTCTACATAGGAGACTATTATATGGATTACATCATATTATATTTGGGCTCAGATGTTAATATACTGACAAGACAAACATGGGAGAGCATGAATAAGTCGTGATTGGATTTGTCCCCCATTCAACTAAGGTTGGTGAACCATTTGAAGGTTCTACCAATTGGTAGACTAACTCAAGTTCCTATAGAAGTTGAAGGCTTAAGAACATATGTTGACTTTGAATTTATTGACATTTTCGATGACACAAATCCATATCATGCACTACTGGGAATTGATTGGGAAATCGACAACCAAACCATTATAAACTTCAAGAAAAATATTTTATCATTTGAAGAGTCTGAAATAAGGGTGGTTGCACCAACTGATCTGCTCAAAGGACAAAGATATGCTGAGCCCGTACATAGTGAAGGTCAAGGAAATTATCTAGATCAGTTGCATAATATCATGTCTTCAAAAGAAGATTATATAAATCCAACGGCAGATGGGAAACACAGTTGGTGAAGTGTAAGTTCATGTACATCTAACTCAGGCGATGCCTTGGAAAATTAGCAGAACGGGACACATGAAGTATCCATGAGAAGATGTTCAATAATCGCAAGAGTTGTCTGAAGGGTAGGAGTTGAAGCAAGCGTGATGCCCACATATGATGGATTACCTAACCTTGGGTATTTTCTGGTAGAATTTGAAGAAAAAGTCATAGAATCACAATGATTTTCTGCTCTGGACTTTGTGTTGAAATATACGCCTGCTAGACAGTGGGTACACACAAACAGTCTATCTCCAAATGGCCACAGTGTAGAATATTAATGGAGAAAATATTTGGAGAAGAGATCATTTACCCTGATCAGAAGTATACATGAATGACAGATCCTGTGGAACATATTGAGCATTGTCACAAAACTGGAAAGAATATCCACGACAAGAGTGGGTTCATCGATTCATCCACACTTTGGAAATGGTACCAAGGAATTGATACACATCAATAGAGATACTAAGAGGAACTATCGAATGGGAAATATTAGCTCTAAGCTTCACCCAAACATTTGAATTCACAAGTGAACACCCAATCATCAATGTTGTGCTACAAATAGTAAAGGAAAAGGCATTTGAAGAAATCTCGGTCGTAACCATGAATTTCCAAAAATACACTAGGATAGTACACAACTGGATGGAGCGCTGCAATATTATGGAAGAACTAGATGATGATAACCCACTTGAGATAAATATACCTGATTCAAAAGGTATGTGTGCAGTGAAAGGAGATGCTATGTCCATTGGCCAGTTTTTAAAACCACTTAATATTAAGAAAGTAAATATTGGGTCGGTTGAAAACCTGAAATTTGCTAATATTGGAGATTACTGGGATGATGATACTATGGGAAAGATCACTAACTTACTACATGAATTTCAGGATCTATTCCCTACAAAATTTTCTGAAATGAAAGGCATAGTTGGGGACCTTGGTGAAATGAAAATACACTCGAGGCCCGATGTAAATCTGGTCAAACAGCAGCCATACATATTAAACCCACATTACAAAGAGAAATTTAAAGCTGAACTGGAACGAATGCTAGAAGCAGGTGTGATAGAACCAGTCGAGGAATTAGAATGGATTAGTCTGATTGTAGTACAAGACAAGAAAACTTTAGGGGAAGTGAGAAGTTGTGGTGATCTCAGAAAATTAAATGATGTCTTCTTACATGATCCATTTTTGACCCCATTCACAGATGAATTATTGGATAATGTCGAAGGAAAATAAATGTATTCATTCACTGATGGATTCTTGGGCTACCATCAGATAAGAATTGCAAAAGAGGACCGATACAAGACTACCTTTGTGACAGAGTGGGGATTCTACCAATACATGGTAATTCCCTATGGGATCAAGAATGCGCCTGCAATATTTTCTAGAATTGTATTTGCTGCATTTAAATATTTTATACACAAATTTCTTGAAGTCTACTTTGACGAGTGGACAATATTTGGTCTTATAAAAGATCACATAAAAACTCTTAGAATGATTCTGGAACGATGCCACTAGTATCAAATTTCCCTCAATTTAAGAAAGTGTATTTTTAGTGCGCCTTTTGGAGCTCTATTAGGCCATGTGGTCTATCATGATGAAATTTTGGTTGATCCGGCCAAAATCACATTCATCCTCAACTTACTACCACCTACTACAGTTAAACAATTAAGAGCGGTATTAGGATATACGTGATACTACAAAAGGTTTATCAAGGGATATGTGACTACCTCAATGGAGAGATCACTGAAAAAATGCACTAAATATCAGTGGACAGATGAATGTCAAGAGTGTCTGTATAAGATAAAAAGAAAGATGGATGTTGTTCCCATACTTGTATTTCCATAATGAAAAAAAATATCCATGTTCACGTCAATGCATCATATATTGCGCTCAGTGTGGTATTGACACAACCATGGGAAGGAGTGATTGATCACCCCATTGCTTTTGCTAGAAGGAAGTTATCAACTGCAAAGAAAAATTACACCACAACAGAGAGGGAAGGGCTAGCGATGATTTATGCACTGCAAAATTTTAGGCATTACTTGCTGGGTGGACATTTCAAAATGTACGTTGGCCATTCTATACTGAAATATTTGGTGAATAAGGCAGTGTTGGGGGGGAATATCTACAGGCGGATTTTCCTCTTCCAGGAATTTGACTTTCAAATAATTGTCAAATCGGGTCGACTAAATTTGGGACCGTACCACCTATCAAGAATTGAAAGTGGGGAAGAACCTACTAGTCTAGAAGATAATCTTCCTTATGCACAACTATATGCGATAACCACCTTTGATGATCAATATAAAGATATCATATATTTTCTAAGTACAGTTTTTGCACCAACCAAATTTACAACAGCGTAGAATAAATAGTTAGTAATGCGAGCTCTAGATTTCCAATTGATTGCTGGCCACTTGTATAAATAGGCCCTGATGAGATAATATGATGATGTGTTTTGGAGCATGAGCACCCAATGATACTAAATGAATCACGTGCTGGTGTTGCAGGATGCCACTATGCAGGAAAAGTGATCGTGTTCAAGATATTGCAAGAAGGATTATGGTGGCCTACTATGCATGCAAATGCTCGGGATTATTGTCGCAGTTGTGATATTTGTCAAAAAATGGGAAATGCATCACAAAGAGATGAAATTCCATTAGTACTAGAATTAACATTAAAAGAATTTGATAAATGGGTTGTTGACTTTGTGGGACCTATAAGTCTTGTAGGGAAATGCATTGGAGCAAGGTACATTATCACTACGACTAATTATCTGACTAGATGGGAAGAAGTTGCACCAGTAAAGGATTGTACTACTGCGACAGCTGCGGAATTCTTATTTGAAAATGTTGTAACAAGGTTCGGGTGCCCAACTATATTGATTAGTGATCAAGGTATGCATTTTCTTAATCAATTGATTGAAGAACTAATTAATCAATTATAGATACAACATAGAATAATAACTCCATATCACACGCAATCAAATGGAGCAGTCGAAGCATTTAACAAGATTCAGGAAAACGCGCTAACAAAAGTATGCAACGCGTGAAGGGATGACCGAGATTAGAATATTTCCACAGTACTATGGGAATATTGCACAACATGCAAAAAGTTAGCAGGTCAGACATCATTCATGTTGGTACATGGACAAGAAGTTGGCATTCCTATGGAATATATTGTACCAAGTTTGAGAGTTATTGCACTCACGGAAATGATAGATGTTGATGTTGTAGAAGAAATATTACTTCAACTAATCCACTTGGAAGAAGAATGCTTCATTGCAGGATTTCACTAGAATGTAGAAAAGAAAAGGCAAAAGGTATGGCATGATATACACATTAAGAACAAGCAATTTAAAGTTGGAGGACTTGTTCTTATGTATGATAGTAAAATTTTCAAGCATCTAGTAAAGTTAAAAACACATTGGTTAGGACCATATGTTGTTAATGAAATCACTAAGTGAGGAGAAGTGAAGTTAGAGAAATTGGATGGTGCAAAAGTAAAGGGGCTAATAAATGGGAGTTGATTGAAGCCGTATCTTGACTCACTCTGATTAAGTCGTAAGTTAAAAAAAGGGGGGAGAAAGAGGGGTGTTATACCAACTTGGCATAACCCTATGGGAATGGAAAATAAAGTCGCAAGGAGTGCGACCAGACATGTAAGTGGGTGAAACAAAGTCACAAGGAGCATGACAAGAGGCTACTGGAGCTTCTAAAGAGAAGCGAGGTTATCGCATCAAATAACACCGCCAAGAAATGATGTGGAGTTGACACAACAATTAAGTAAAGTGCTAAGAAGAATGATATCAATCCTTCAAATCCACATACGCCAAGTAAATCTGATCACCCCATCAGTCATAAGTAAAATGACGTCACAACGAAAAAGGGAGCAATTAATTGGCATCACTAACATACAAATTTGAAAGGGCAACCCACATGATGGATCGTGTTTTCATGATACTACTCAATAATGGTGCCTATGAATATTTGACAACCTGAACACCTAGATAATTCTTCTACTTTACCTCACGTTCAAGTTAAACCCCATAAAATTCCACAGCGAACTGTCGTAGGAACACCGATAGCTAAAGAAATATTGTGGGAGAAGTATGTTGACTATGAGTTTTAGTGCTAGTGACCTTGGGCTCTGTGAATAATGATGTTATACATGTTATGGTTGAGAACAATGTTCCCGGATATTTTCCACCACAAGAAGGGAGATGCCTGCAAATTGAGATAATTCTAGTCCTCCTTGAATTAACAATATGATTCAGCGTAACGAAGAAGCATTTTGGTTCCTGTAAGAGCAACAAGGTCCCAGCACTGCTGAAAAGGAATGAAGACACAATGGTTATAATCCAAGGAACAAAGGATATCCCACTAAAGCTGTCGGATAGCACTATGGAAATAGTTGCCACAGTGCATAGTATCCATTTCTAGAACCTATAGCATAATGGCTGGAAAATGGCAGTAAGACATAATGCTGAGAAAGTGACAGGCCTTAATGATCGTGGGTACAAGCTCAGCTAGAGCCGGTGGAAACCACACACGTGAAGGCATATTTGTAATTCAAGTCATTAGTGCCTCCCGTTAGGTGTTGCTAGAATAAGAAAGACAATCTGTTGGTTGGATATACGAATTCGGTTGAGAAAGCGACAGAAAAGGAGTCTATAATGAGGTTATATTTAGTCTGTATTGATTTAGTATTGAGCATGTATCAAGTATGTATGGAGTTTGTATCAACTCTGTAAGAAGTCTATAAAAGAAGAAACTCAAGTTGTGTGTGGGTTAGACATTCTCCCTACAGTCAGTTTGTACAGTTATCTTTGAATTGTAGACTCTCGCAGGCTGAAAAGTGTGAGCTCCTGGTTGGTAGCTCTATATTGTTGAGTGCATCAGAGTAAAGGATCTGTAGCTGAGTGCACAAAAGAGTGGGAAAGGTTGACTCAATCTAGGCCTTGTGTGGATCACTAGTAGAGTAAAGTAGGAATAGAACAGGGAGAAGATAAGAGAGCATGAGATGGAGGAAGAGTTTGTAAAGGTAGAGAAGAAGATATTAAGCAGAGTCTGTGTGATTGTTGAATGTGTTTAAGATATATGTGTAAGATTTGTATTGAATGAATGACTATGGGTTTTATCATAAATGAATATATGTATGATGGTTGCATTTTATTAACTGGATATGATTATGATACATTTCTGTTGTTTATTTAATGAGTGGCATAAGAAAGTTGGGGCATAGCCTAGCTATTGAAGCACAGTGAACAAAAATAATCCACCCTCGAAATTCATTGAGAACCTTGGCACATATCCAAGTTACTAAAAATACTCCCACCTAACATCAAAAACGTGTTTCTAGAAGTTACCCATCCTTAAATAGAGATATCTCGGGTGAGACGCCATCTACATCGCAGGTGCTGCCGACTGAGCTTTTCTCTATCAGGTCGATATCTTGGGCTTTGTTGTGTTGAGAAGAAGGGATTGAACCTGGGTCAAGATCCCTGGAAGAGGGACAGAAAATCCAACAACCATCAAATAGGTAACCCCCCCTACTCCCTCTTTAAAAGGAATTTTTTTCATCTTCTATATTTTTTCCTCCAACAAGGCATTCTCATATTTCCCTTCCTCATCCATGACCACATTCATGTATGTTGGAACTTTTTATTTATCCACTCAATCCTTTCAAAACAATGAGGAAATTATAGAGTCCCTTGTGATCCATGAATTCCTATCGGATGACATGCACTACCATGCATACTTCATTCCTAATGAACCTCCAAACTCTAGCACCCCGTCTTTAGACCAATTCTCCTTCTAACTGAAATATTTTATCACCCCTATCAATGTTGATTGGTTCAAAAACTCGATTCCTACTCTAGATGCCTTTGAAGAAGGTAACATGAGCAATATATCTCCCATCATTTAGGTGGATATTTTTTGTTAAACACAATTTCACCAAGAACATCCTTTAAGGAGATCATTGTACTCCTAAGGAGATGGATTCCTAAAAGGATCTTTGTAATATTTTGGAATGCACAACATCACAACAATAGTCTTAAGTTCATTCCAAAATATTACATGGTATCAGAGCTAGTCTGATGCAAAACAATTTCCATTGTTGCTTCGAGTTATTACCATTGGTTATTTGGTTTCTCCTTTTTTCCTTTCTCGAGCATACTGTCAAAGTAAGGAATTTCAAAGAGTGTTTTTTGCAGGTACATGAAGAAATGGTATAAGATTTAACAAACGATCCAGTTCAACTTTCTTCCTCTATGGTTTCCTTTTTTCATGAAGATAGCATACAAGATGCTTCCATCAATACTGTTGAAGATAATATCTTCTATCTCTCATCATTGTTCTTCCATGATTCTTCTATTGACTCTTCTAGTGTGCGAAAGAATGATCCCTTGGATTTTTTAGAAGAAGGATCAAAGCTTGGAGTTGTATAATTCGTTCTCCTTGGATCTATGCTTCTTATGTATTCCTACACGATTGCTAGCACCAATTTTCAGAGTTGCAAAGAGGATAGAGGACACCTAAATTCACTTGGATATGATCTCACCTATTTTGGTTCGAAGCTAAAGTTTCAAGTGTTTCTTCATGGATTTGGATTTCTTCTCACCCTAGTTGGTTCAGTATGCAAGTTCAAATGGCTTCCAGATTTACTTGCTTCCATTGTTGAAGAATCCAAGCACATGTTTTGGGAGCATGATCCACTTCTTCCCGAGAAGAAGATTCCTCTAGACATAGTCATTTAGTTTGGAGTGTATACCTATTTTGGTTTCTCTTTCATGTCCATTTTTTAGGGGGGATTTTCCCCATGTGGTTTTTCCTCTTTCCTCACTTCGTATGGATTAATAATGTAAAGGGTGACCATAAGCCTTGTTTCTTTGTCCCTCAATAATTGCTCACAACCATTTTGCATTAAGGGGGGGTGTTGGAACATATTTCCCATATAGACCTTGGTTAATAATCTTTGCATAAGGTTCCAAGTGTTTAGTGTAAGTTGTTCCATGTGAAAATGGTTCTTGTTTCTAGTCCAATGTCTTCTATCCTAGTTTGTCCACATTTGACCCACTTAGACTAGTAGGTGTGCTCTAAAATCTTGTTTTCCCACTTACCCACTCGTTTACTTATTATATGGAGTCAATGCACCCCTATATGATTCATTTATGGGGTAGTTATTGCATTTCCCTTTTTTAAGGAGACTGGGTGCACCTTCTTGAGTATTTGGTAAATTTCTTCATTAATGATCCAAAAACAAGCCACTAAACCACCTATAACACCCTCATGATGGTTCCTTTCACACTTGTTGACTAGCCTAACCACTTCATGGTCTATCTAGGTTCATTTCACCACATTATGGCCACTACTTGGAGTTACACTTGGCACAATGTCATAGATTGGGGGAATCAGTCAAGATAATCCTGGATTAATGTGAGTTACTCATCTGGTTTGTTGGACCCATGGAATTTGGTAGCCCATGGTATTTACCCAAGGTATTTCATGTAATAATGCCTATATATTGTACTAGGTTTTTGCTCAGTAAATAGAGTTGAAAACGTCCCACTGGAGTGATTTCCTCTAGTGTTCTATCCAATATTTCTTCTATATTCTGTCTATCTCTTTGTGCAAATAATTCTAAGTGATATTTTTTTTTCTATATAGATCTAGGATGGAATGTTACATGACTCGGAAAAAAAAAATTTGATGTTGTGCATTCCAAAATATTACACTCATTTTCAAGAATTTTGTGAAGTATTTTCTTGGTATTATGACATACTTGGACATTGTTGAATGTCACATCAATACTTGGTTGGATGTCGAACTTGTATGTGTAACACCCCAGTTTTGACCCCATGGTATTGAATTACATATGATGTAAATAGCATTAATAAATCATGGTGTGGAGCTCAAGGAAAAGGCCCCACCATGGATTTAGTATTTTATGTTTCAGAAATTAAAATCGATGCTGACGGTT
Organism: Pseudotsuga menziesii; assembly: GCA_001517045.1. Taxonomy (NCBI): domain Eukaryota; kingdom Viridiplantae; phylum Streptophyta; class Pinopsida; order Pinales; family Pinaceae; genus Pseudotsuga; species Pseudotsuga menziesii. Next base: position 213,682 of record LPNX010525710.1, on the reverse strand, counting down.
TATGTGTTATCCAAGAAAAATATTTTTTGAGACATCATGTAACTATGAAATTAATAAAAATACCACAACTAGCTATGCACCACAATGTTGAAGAGATGGGGGTATGATTTCACAAGGAATAGGGAGGGGGAAATAATCAAACCCTTGATCCAACGGGGAAAATCCAAATGCCAATGGAGGGAGAACCCATAAGTTGTCAACTACCCATTTTTTCCTTTTGTGCCTAGTCATCTAAAGTTAGTGAAGGAAGTTATTGCCTTGGGATGGGAAAGGTATGGAGGTCTAATTCGAATTTGGGAAGTCACCCATTTTTTAAAAACATGTTTTTTGCTTCTTGGGAAAGTAAATGCTGGGAAATGCATTCCCAATCCATTATACACCAATGCCTTTCATTTCCTCACCCATTCTCATTCACGTGGAGGCTCTCTCAAGCAAAGGAAGCTTGGAGAGCTCTCTCATTCATGTTTTTGTCTACCTGTGTGTTTTCCCTCATGTTTTTGGCAATCTTCTTCATTTTTTTCAATGGATGGGAGGTCACATTGGGCAATTCTTAGTGGCTAGGATCTTCCCTTGACATTTTTGTTGTTGATTCCTCATTACCCGGCTGGGGAAAACCCATTTTTGGTTGCACAATGAATGGTAGAAGAAAGCCACGAATTTTGGGTGTTTATTGGGGTCGTTTTTTCCCCTGTGGGCAAGTTGGGATCTTCCCCCATGTTTTTCTATCATTTCCCATTTTTCCCCATGGCTGGGAAGTCATTTTTGGTGTTGCTAAGTGCCCAGGAAGATAGATCTACGTTTTGGGGTTTGGTAGTGGTCATTTTTCCCACGTGAAGCCAACAGATGTTTTTAGAATTCGAATCCATGAGATTGGTAATTTGTAGAAGTCATATTTGCCTCTGTGGAGCCATCAAACGTTCCCTAAAATGATTTGCTCCCTTGGGTTATTTTTCTTCTCGTCTGCCAATCCAGTTTGTGGTTCCTAAGAACGTTTTGTTCATACCCAGCAGTTGTGTGTGGCGGTGTTTTGATTAATTGGTTGACTGTGTGTTTGGTGTAAAGTGTGGCTTGGCTGAGTAAGTCCAAGGAACCCATATGTTGTTGGGTTGTTTCCTTAATAGCCGTGGAACTCAGTTGTTCATTGGATTGGTTGGATAGTATGTGAAACCCAACTGTGTGATGGCTTGACTGTGGATGTATGGTATTGCTTTGTGTAAGCATGTTGTTCCCTAGTGCCTTGTGGAATCATACCCAACTCGGGGGTGGTGGTGATGTTGAGATATTGATGAGCACAATAGCCTATGGTTGGGTGGAACGTTGCAACGACATAGCTAGTTGCAGGTCAACTCAATTACAAGATAACTATTCACTTTTATTTCTCTTGTGTATTTACCTTTGCAACTGTATTTATTTTTCTTATGAATTATGAACATGTTGAATGCTTGAATGGATGAATTGCTTCCACTGTATAGTTACATTTGTTATGCATCTATGTATGTTTTAATTCAATGCATTTTTATTATCATGTTCATGGGGCTATATTGCCCATCTGATAGGAGCAGTAGTTGATAGTCACATCCTCTCCATCGTCGGGATGAGGGGTGGGGATGTGACAGTGTGGTATCAAAGCTCATGTTGCATCTTTGGGCCTCAATGGACCATGAAGAGAAGTGGCAGAGGTTGTATTACACCTTGGTTNAATACCTGAAAAAACGTGATGATGACATCATCATCACGTTTTTTCAGGTATTTCTTGTTTTTGGGGTAGCGGGGTCTGTCAAAAGTATGCAGTGTGGGTACTGGTTGGATGCGGAATCAAATTTCTCATCCAACGAGCTCTCCCGATCGAAATTTGAGTAAAAACACAATCAGATATGTCAAAAATACGAACAAAAAAAGTAGTTTTTTTTAATGACAAATATGTCAATTCAACCATTATGGTTGACTTATTTTATTGAAATTCTATTGGTTCTTGAATTCCAACTCACAAAAACTTATTTTTGCACGTTTTCTTATAAGGCCCATTTTAGACCCCAAATTTCTTCTAATGAGAGGAAAGCAGCAGACAGGAGAAATTTTCAAAAAAAAAATTCTCAAAGTGTTGGGAAAATTGCCTATTGGCTCAGTTAGTCAAGGTGACCTGACACATGTCATTTGAGTTAGCCGAATGGAGCCGACAGGGCTTGTAGTGATTGTGTCAGTGAAAAAGTATAAATGGAGTTGACGAAGAAAGGAAGAAATAAAATTTTCCTAAATTTTCTTTCAAAATTGGCAGAAATCAGTGAATTTTTTTGATATATCACCTGGGTTCGGTAAATTTTTCCGATACACGTCGGAAAAATTATGGATTCTTAGTCGATACGTCGGTTTAGTTTCACCGACGACAGAGAGAAGATAAAAACATTTTCAAAAAATTTCTAAGTATAGAAATTTTCCTGTCAACTCAGTTAACCGAAGTCGAGCTGACACATGTCGACTAATTTTGTCAAAGTTGAGCCGATGCATTTCAGCGTGAAATGGAGATTTGAGCTGATACATGTTGGGTAGAAGTTGACTTTTTCATCAACAAGAAGAGCAAGAAAAAAAGTTCAAAAAAAATTTTGAAGTGTTGGACTCAGCAAAATTTGCTAAATTTTGCTGATACGTCGACTGAGTTTCGTCAACGCACCTCAGAAAACTTGGGAAGTTTTCGCCAAAACTTGTCAGGTGGAAATTCAAAATTTTTCCCAAATTGAGGAAGGCTAGGAAAGTTTCTGCTGATCAAGAGAAAGTTCGGAATTTTTCTGAAACGACGATGGAAGGATCGATCGAAAAAAACTTTGAAATTTTTTCGATACTGTGGAAGGATCGATCGGAAGAAACTTGGAAAGTTTTCCGACACGACAAAAGGTTCTATCAAAAGAAATCGATGAAGTTTTTCGATACGTTGGCTGAGTTTCGTCGACACGCATCGGAAAACTTAGGGATTTTCAGCCGACACATATCGAGTGGAAGATTGGAATTTTTTCAATATGCCGAAAATATTGGCAAGTTTTGCCAATCGAAAAAAAATGAAGGATTTTGTGACATGTCGAAAGGAAAAGGTGAATCGAGCCAACATGTCGGAACACTTTTGGTGAGTTAATCGATTGGAGGAAAATGGAAAATTTGTCAAAACTGAGAATTTTAGCATGTTTTTTAGTGGGATTTAGAGGTGGCAGTGAGTTTATGCGCCAAATTGCGTGAAATATAATGAATTACAAAGTGGGAAATACCCCCTTGACCCCTGTCGTCCCCCTGAGACGGTTGGTTGAATATGATAAGAAGATAAAGGAAAAAAAATAAATGTACAAGGACATTTCTATAAAGCAGAATCAAGATTGTATTTTGATAGAGAGGGAGTCACCTTGGAAGAAGAATTATGAAAGCAGAACATCATTCTGTTATGGATGAAGGGACGCCATATGAAGATGGTATTGAAGCACATTTAGATGGTGTAGCTATGCAGGTTTTGAAGCATAGGATGGGTGCTTGAGCAAAGACAGAATTGGACCATTGACAGGGGAATATGTTCACCATTGTGAAGTTGAAACTGTGGGTCAGGAAGCAGGGATCATTCCTAAAATTTGTGCAGTGTTAGAAGACCCCAGGTAGGTCATAACTCAACTATGGTGGAAGTTGAGGGTGATATTGCTGGGAAGATTGTTCTGTTTTGATTAACCCGCTATATCACCCTAGACTTGTTGATATGTGCACTTTGAAGAAGTAAAATCATAAAGGATCATGGTTAGTCCAACTAGCCACTGGAACCAATAGAAAAGTCAGTGAGGTGGTAAGAAATTTCCATTGGTCATTGATGGGTTAGTCAGTTGTGTAGATCTGAATGTTCTACCACTTGGATCCTATGATATACTCATTGGAATGGATCAGTCAGAAGCACATATAGCTAAGCTTGATTGTTACAACAAGAATTTTGAGTGCTTGGATGAAAAGGAAACCTAAGGTTTGTGAAAGGCTTTCCAAAATTGATCCCTGGAAGGAAGTCTTCAGCAATGCAACTAAAGAAGTTTTTTGGGAAAGGTTGCAGAGTGTATGTAACTCATGTTTTGGATACAGCAGAGAATGATACTCCTAGGTTGGAGGGCTGTCATGAGGTACAGGAATTCAAGAATGTTTTCCTAATGAAATTTCATGGTTTCATCCAAAGAGGGACATTGAGTTTACAATTGAAATTGTACCAGGTAAAGAACCAGTGTCCAAGACATCAGGGTGAGTACAACAGAAATGCTAGAGCTTAAGATGCAGCTGCAAGAGTTGTGGAAAAAGACGTATAATAGGCCAAGTGTGTCTCTATGGGGAGCACTAGTTTGGTTTGAGAAAGAGAAATATGATACACACTGATTGTGTATTGGTTCAGACTGTTGAACAAAGTCACTATGAAGAACAAATATCCTTTTCCTAGGATGGATGACCTCTTTGATCAAATGATAGGAGCAAAGGTGTTTTCCAAGATTGACTTAAGGTCTAGTGACCAGCAGGTAAGTATCAAGGATGAAGATGTTCATAAGACAACCTTCATAGAAAGGTATGGATCTTATGAGTTGGTAGTGGTACCATTTGGTTTCAAAAATGCACTAGCTGCATTCATGTGCCTGATGAATAATGTTTTCAGTAATTTTCTAGACAAGTTAGTTCCTTTCCTCCTTTATGGAATTCTTACTTATTCTAAGAAGGAGGAAGAACATGTGGAACATTTAAGACTAACTTTGAAATTTCTCAGGAAGCATAAGTTGTATGCAGGATTGAGCAAAGGTGACCCCTATAAAGATAGAATTCATTATTTGGGTCACATTATTTCCGATAAAGGAATATCTGTAGACCCTGAAAAGATTGAGGCTATGATGAGTTGGCCTACTCCAAGAAAGTTAATAGATGTAAGATCTTTGTTGGACTTGTAGGATATTGCAAGAGGTTCACTGAAGGATATTCTGCAAGTAAAGTTGAGTCTATGCACAGGCTGAGGAAGCCTGCATGTGAACTTATAGTTCCATGAGGAAATGTCCTTTGTGTGTATGGGCATACCTATGAGGAATTCATGAAGGATGCAAGTAGAATGACCTGAGCAAAGAAGTATGGTTGTGCCCAATGAAACTTGGGGCAGGAAGCTACCATGTGCCATGAGAGGGATCTCATGACTCATAACATATTTTGAAAATTCAAATTGCAAGTTTTTCTGTTGATTATGGGAGACTGTGATCTCTTGTGATGGTTTTGAATTGTGCTAACCATGGATATGCTTGTCTTGCATTGCTTGATGACTGAAGTTTCCTGTTGACTAACTGTGACTATTTGTATGATTTAAAATTGTGTGAGGATGACATGTCATATGTGGATGTTCAGGTTTTGGGATAGCATATCTAAGTAGGGGATAAGTGATCCCACTTTCAAAATCCAAACAATATGAGGATGGCCTCATGGTTGAAAAAATCTGATTTTCTGCAGGGAGTAGAATTGTGAACTCATATTTTTATTTGACTATCCATGTTATTGATTGTTCGATGTTTGGGAAATCATGTATGCATGAAATAGATTTGAAAATCTATTATTGAAATTTTTATGATGACATCTCATGTGAACTGCATACTTGTATGTGACGCAGGTGAGATGATGGAAGTATGCCCCTGGAGTACATAGCTTCTCAGAAGGATGTGTTTGGGATACATAACTCCTCGAAAGGATGTACTAGGTGCACGTGGCTCCTCAGAAGGTTGTACTCGGATACATAGCTTCTCGGAGGAATGTACTTGGAATAGGTTTGGAAACCTACGATTGATTTTTTCTTTATGATGACATCTCATATAAACTGCATGCTTGTATGCAATGCAAGTGAGATGATGAAAATATGTACTGGGTGTACATGGCTCCTCGAAAGGATGTACGAGGTGTACATAGCTTCTCAGACATATGTGTTTGGAATATGTTTGGAAACCTATGATTGAATCTTTATAATGACATCTGATATAAACTGCATGTATGTATATAATGCAGGTGAGACGATGAAAACATGTACAGGGAGTACATGGATCCTCTGGAAGGATGTACTTGGGTACATAGCTTCTCTCCCCTTCTAGCTAGGCACCGGTATGCATCGCTGGGGACACCTACGGTGTAAGACATCTGGTATACTTATTTCCGCAAACATTCACGTCATAAGGGGACTATCACGAGAGTGGGGGTTTCGTGAAGAGAATAAACCCTAGGTATTATGATTTTTAGAAAGGAAGTGCCTCAGCATTGGTAAACACTTGGAGGAGGTGCTAGGCCCTTAAGCAAGAGTTTTCATTAAGCACCCAAGGAGGTGTTGGGCTCTGAAACTAGGTGTTTGGGTGTGTTCTCTTATCTTAAATACACCCAATATTTAATTATCGATCGGGGTTGGTAGGCTTAAAGTTTCTACAAAATATATGCGAAGGTAGAGGGGTTCCTAGGGCATTGTAGAAATACTTTAATAAACAAAATATTGAAAAATATTTCAAAATGCAAAACTAAGTCAAACTCCTAAAAAAAATTAATTATTAATATGATTAAAGAAAAACATCATACTAGGATAATATCAGACTACTCATTAACTAACTCTTCTTCTTCTTAATCTAAGAATGGAAAAAAAACTTTCATGAACAACTTCAGAAACTGAGAAAGGTCTAATAAGTAGAAAAAAATAAATGAAGAAGCAAGTAGAAAACTTAATAAAGAAAACTTAATCTAGAAGACTTCTCTAATTCTCTAACCGATAATCATTTTTAGTAAACATACAATTCAAGAAATAAACCCTATGCTAGTATCAATCTACAAAGTATTGGTGTATTTTCTAGAAATTAACATGTCTAATCCTAAGTTCAATATAAACAATAGTGAATTAAACTAAACCAAAGATACAATTATCAAATATTACAGCGATCATATAAATGAGGAAATCAAAGACAAAAGAAGCAAATCAAATCATAATTCAAAAACATGCTTTGATTGAAAAGAAATGCAAGGGATTTTAATAAGTACTTTAAAATAATCTAACCTAAGGTCCTAGAGGCTGATGTAACTATTACCTAATTACCAAAACATAACAGAATTCAAAAATCCAAAAAATAAAACAAAAAAATAGGTTAAAAATAAACTAAGAACACTAAAGGTCAGATGGAAGGTTGGACAGCAGTTTGGAAGGAAGGTCTGAATGACAGTCCAAACACACAGTCTGAATGAGTGGATGTATACAAAAATTAATAAAAACATACCTAAATTATTTAATTATCAGCTGATTTTGTGCATATGAAAACAAGATGCATAAAGCATAGAATTTTAACTTAATTAATAATTAAAATAAGCAAAAGGGATTAGTAATCTATGGGTGTGAAGAGATTGTTTCTATTATAAAATAAAACAAACTGAAAAATAGCTGAACTAATTTACAGTTTAGACAAAAAGCAGCAAAACTAATCTCTAACTATAAACTATACCTAAGACTGACATAATATTAAGCATTAACTTGAAAGGAAAGCTAAAAGGAAACTAGAAAATAAGCTATACGTGGTCGGTCACTTTAATTCTATAAACGAGAACTACATTAAAAACACAGTGTGAATTATATTAACTACGGCAGATACATGTTACAGAGAACAGAAAAAATATATATATAAACGAATTAAAAATAAAACTACTTATCTGTGATGAAGAGATAACAAAAACTCATACGGAAATAGAAACCATGAATTGTCGAGGGGACCTCTCAGTAATCATGGATAATGCCTGGCGAATTATTTCACACAAAGTCATAAACAACAAGGCGTAGAGCTTCTATTAAAAATAAGGAACATAGTTACAATCTTCTTCTCCCAAAACAGACTAACTATCTACCTAATGGATTGATCAATCCCCTATCTCTCTGCATGGAGGTGTTTATATACACACTGTTTTCAAGAGATTGAGCAAGTCGACCCTTTAGTGGTCGACTGCTCTTCTAAATTTAGTAATTCATAAAAGGAAATAATTGTACATAGGCCAGTGCATGAGCTTCTGCCTCCTTCAGTGTGATCGTTGCTTCTTTAGCATGAGCACGGCGTCATGGTGGTGTAACTACTCCTCCTTTCACGTGACTAGTGGAGTGGTGTTGGGCACAAGTAATGTAAATGATGGGTCTTCTAGAACACAGGTCCTTCATCAGCGTGAACAAACTTCATATGTGGTACACTAACCGGCAACATGGTGGCGAATAAGAGAAGTGTGAGGGCGATCTTCCAGAACATAGGTCATTCATTGTTTTAAATGCGTAGACTGGTGGCGAGCTTGGAAAAGGCCACGAACGATTCTAGAACAAGATTGCACCTTCTTTAAAAACATGGGAAGTGAGCAGCTTGGTGTTGGGAGAAATCAACACACTAGTGATCCTTTTAAACTGCTAATCATGTTATCACCTGGGATCGTGGTCAACAAAACGGTTTGCAGATTGCTTCAATGTTTAATACTTGAGATCGTTTATGGACAGCACAAACTGATTAGCGATCTGGATGGGAAGCTGTGTGATGAGTTGGACACCGCTTGCGCAGATCGGGTTGAATGGTAAGCTGAATGCATTTTATTTATAAATTCTCCCAATCATACTACATAACCTGCAAACAAATACACATATTAATTAATATATCAAATTTGCTTTAAATAATATAGATTTGAGTTAATAAAATCATAAAAATAATATTAATAACCAAAGTTGGATAAACATTAAATTTGTTCTTACCTTGTGCTTAATAACGATCTACATGACATAAAATACACGAAAGATAATAAAATATGGATTTAAATGTGTTATTTTAATGCCAAAAATGTTAACAAAATGAGCCTCAAAATTCCCCCAAATCGGAGAAATGCCAGGTCCCAGTGACCAAAGAAAAAGATAAGAGATCATACTATCAAAGCGAACTTTAAAATGTGAGCCAGTAACAAGCATATGTATGAATGAGTGAGTTCATAAGTTTTGTAATTAGCTCAATCATATCCAAAGTAAAACTTTGGACAGGTTGAACATATGACACAAAAAAGTATAATTTGCATTTATGATAAAATTGATCAACAAGAAAATGAGTCATTTGATAGTTTACATGCATGATTGAGTAAAAGGATAGGGTTATTAACAGTGAAATGATAAAAAAAAATTAAGGTCAAAGCATTCTCATGGAGGTAAAAAAACTATTTGCAAAAACAAAATTTGGTTAGAAAATTTTAGTCATAAGTGCTATAATATCACCAAGTTTAGATCATCATGTGGTATTTCATTTGGATTATCCTTCGATCCTTCATATAGTCCTCCATATTGATCTTCTGTAAAAATATACTTCTTGCTATAACCAAGTTCCATTGCTAATTTATCCTGAAAAACACTTATCATTTTGTCTAAGAAATTAGATCTGTCATAAATAATGAAAATAAAAATAGTCTAATTTTTCCTAATCCTCCCCCCCCCAAACCAAATGTATGGCATGTCCTCAAACCATCAGAAAGAAGATTCGATTGTTCCATATAAAAATAGTGCTATCATGTTGTTTTATTATTTTGTAAAAAGAAAAACTAACTAGTAGATGGAAATGATTCAGATATGTATATTCAAAAAATATATATAACAATGCTTAGAAAGACCACTTAAATGTTGATAAGAGAATTCAAAACATGACAGAGGAAAATCTATTCATCTGTGCCTTACTTTAAAAATATCTTGTCATCATATGATATTTTGAGTTTACCTCAAAGTGTGTGAGATTTTATAGCTATGGGTCCCATTTCTAGGATAATGACATCCTAGGTATTTGTTGAATTAGATGGCTAGGTCCAATCCCAACTTACAACAATTCTCAAATGACATTAAAAATAATCGCCCTTAAAATAAAATTTGAAAAAATTTCTTCATATTTATCATTATTCTCCGAATCATGTGCATAGTAGTGCATTAACTAGATCTCTTTTACCTAATATTGCCCCACTGCCAACAGGCCTGTTCAGTACCCCGACGGGTTTATCTTGGTACCATCCAAGCATAGTATTGCTGCCAGCAGGCCTGTTCAGTACCCCAATGGGTTTACTTGCATTTATAGAGCTTCCTTGTTTTAAGTTTTTACTTAGCATTGACCCGCTTCCAACAGGCCTCTTCAGTACCACAGCGGGTTTGCCTTGTATAATGATATTAAGTATATGGACGCCAATTGGTACTAGAGCGTGCTAAGCCCTACTAAAACACATAATTCAATTTGGTAAAAACTTATAAGTAATTTTCATAATGGCCTTAATAATAGATCGTGTCAAAAGAGAATAACTTAAAGTTGTTCTTTGACCTTATAACCCTTCTTCTTCGTAAAAGATAAATAATGTTCCCCATAGGCAAAAATTCCACCTACTATCAAGTTATCACACAAAGATACTCAAGAGACAAGTTTTGATAATATGGATAAAATGAACTAGTAATCCATAGGTATAAGGTAATATTCAAAAAAGAAAATAATGAGAGTAAGTCTTATCACGCAACTGTTTAAAATAGAAAATCAAAGATATACATGTCTGAATCAAAATACCAAAAACTATATGAATCATAAAAGGAATGGTTAACAGTGATGTACACAGAATTGTTTTTAATTATCACTATAAGCTGCAATTTTTTAAGAAAAGGTTTAAGATATCTTACTATCATCAATTGTCTTTCAAATAATACTCCATGAGCTGCTTATAGATAAAATTATTATAATCAAACTGCAAAACCACTTGTTAGATGATTCATATTTATTTATAAAAACATATATAACATTATGGAAAGAAAAAGAGTCACCTGTAGTAACTCTTATTTATTTAATAAAACAAAAATATATTTACATAATCTGCTATTCTACTAAAAAAAAGAGAAAACAATTTAAGTATATGAATTTTTCCAATGTAACCATGTTCGAAGCAGAATTAGAAATATACCCTTATCCACATATAAGAAAATTATTACAACGATTACCGGGATATGAAGAATCAACTGAGCTGTTTGATTTAGCAGCAATAAACATTGAAGAAGAGGATGGTACAGTGGCTTGGTTCCCTATTGGAACCATATTTCAATGTGACTTATGTATTCTATATTTTCTTCTTCATTTTTTATGTCACGAGATCTTTCATTGAACTCTAAAATGTATAAAGAATCTAAGTTTGGTGATGGGGAATATTCAGGTTCTAATGTCCCTCCCTCATCGAATGAGAGGCATTCTAGGTTGATGTTGTCTTCTTATGGAAAAGGCCAAGTAGAAATTTCACTTTCTTCTGTAGTTTCTACAATCCCTTGATCTATAACCTCTCCAAATCTCATATGAATTTCTTGCAATAATGTTGGTGAGGTAGGTAAGGTAGGTAAATGTTGCAGTTCAAAACTGTAAGCATATTGTATTGCTTTATTGTTGTTAGAATGTGGACTGGATTGAACAGGAATGTGCATAGGGCATAGAGGAGGTTTATGAGAAGGTGGTTGTGGCAGGTGTAATTGACTAGCTTGTGTGGTTGATCCTGCCTGGAAAATGGCATATTGTTGAAAATACTGTAGAATGGGAAGTGTTGCATCATAAGAGAGAGTATCCCTATGATCATCAGATGGGACAGAAAGGATTTGTGAACAAGGTTAATAGGGGTTGAGATGAGGCTGAGAAGAGGGTATATTCTTACTAATATTGAATTTTCCTCTTGAATATCTTCAACATAATTCACAAACATTATCATATGATAACTGAAATACGTCACATATTCCCATCAAACTTAAAATTTCTAAATATTCACTATTAATGCTTTTGAGTAAAAGTCTTTTCAAGGTATTCTTTCCTTACTGCCTTAGTTTTGATCTTTGAAGGTTGTATTGAAAGCGTTCGACATAATTTTCCAAAGTTTCTTCTTCTCCTTGTGTTATTTCAAATATGTCCTCATTAACCCTATAATAATCTTGGTATCTTTTCAAGAACATATGTTTCATGTCTTCCCAGGTTTGAATGCAATTCCCACCTAGGATCATGAACCATCGGAGGGATGCTCCTCTCAAAGTAAGAGGGAAACAATTCATATTTTGAACATTATATGCTCTACAAATTATTTCCAATTGAAATAAAAATTCATCGAGGTCTTCATTCTCTAGTGTGTGAAAAATTGAAAAAATGGATGGGGGAACTTATTGTATTTGTGCCACTCCTCCTGGATCTCTAATAGGGAATTCAAAGGTAACAACTTATTCATCCTTCTTTCCTACCATATCTTCCTATGACATAAGTAACTATTCATATATTACATTGGGGTTCCTCTTTCAAATATTCATGTCAGTTTGTTAGCAAGATGGGTGGTGCTTACAACACCACTAAGTGATTTAATTGTAAAATGAGTCCCTATACTTGCACACAGGTAAATTGTATGAAAGTAAATTAATTAAAGGTATACGTACATCAAATTGAATTTATGAAAAAGTAAACTATCTACGTTTGCGAAAAGAAAAGTACGCTTAAGGGAAATAAATCAAACTTTGTGTAAAGTAAACACACTTGGGCAAAAAAAAAAAGAACAACAAGGCTTTGGGGAGACCCACTAAAGTGGATGCGTCAGGATGTCACACTATGTAAATTACGTAGTGAAGTCGTCTTTGTGTCTTACCGTTTCCCCTTCCCCTTGTTGTGTAACGTAAAGGCAACCTATCTATCCCTATCTATCTAGACTCTGTTCATGAAAAACTAAACTAAAGGAAAACCTAGACTACTGATACTGTTGGGTTTGGGGGTTCCTATTATAATGGATGAGCGGGTTCTTACCTCTCGTCTTAACGCTCCCCCACCACCAACCTATCACTAAAATTCATAAGCAAATTCTTTTTTTTTCTACCTTTAAGGAACAACTCCCCGGCAACGGTGCCAAAATTTTTGGGTGTGTTCTACTATCTTAAATACACCTAATATTTAATTATCGGTCGGGGTTGGTAGGACTATATTTGCTACAAAATATATGTGAAGGTAGAGGGGTACCTAGGGTGTTGTAGAAATACTTTAATAAACAAAAGATTGAAAAATCTTTCAAAATGAGAAACCGAGTCAAACTCCTAAAAAAAATTAATTATTAATATGATTAAAGCAAAACATCATACTAGGATAATATCAGACTACTCATTAATTAACTCTTCTTCCGACTTAATCTAAGAATGGAAAAAAAAAAAATCATGAACAACTTCAGAAACTAAGAAAGGTCTAATAAGTAGAAAAAGAATAAATAAAGAAGCAAGCAGAAAACTTAATAAAGATGACTTCTTTAATTCTCTAACCTATAAGAATTTTTAGTAAACATACAAATCAAGAAATAAACACTATGATAGTATCAATCTACAAAGTATTGGTGTATTTTCTAGAAATTAACATGTCTAACCCTAAGTTCAATATAAACAATGGTGAATTAAACTAAACCAAAGATACAATTATCAAATATTACAGTGATGATAAATGAGGAAATCAAAGACAAAAGAAGCAAATCAAATCATAATTCAAAAACATGATTTGATTGAAAAGAAATACAAGAAGGGATTTTAATAAGTACTTTAAAATAATCTAACCGAAGCTCCTAGAGGCTGATGTAACTATTACCTAATTACCAAAACATGACAGAATTCAAAAAGCCAAAACATAAAAGTGAAAACAGGTTAAAAATAAACTAAGAACACTAAAGGTCAAATGGAAGGCTGGATGGCAGTCTGGAAGGAAGGTCCGGAAGACAGTCCAAACACACAGTCTGAATGAGAGGATGTATACATAAAATAATAAAAACATACCTAAATGATTTAATTATCAGCTGATTTTGTGCATATGAAAACAAGATGCATAAAGGACGGAATTTAAACCTAATTAATAATTAAAATAAGCAAAACGGATTACTAATCTATGGGTGTGAAGAGATTGTTTCTATTATAAAATAAAACAAACTGAAACACAGTTGAACTAATTTACAGTTTAGACAAAAAGCAGCAAAACTAATCTCTAACTATAAATTATACCTAAGATTGACATAATATTAAGCATTAACTTGAAAGGAAAGCTGAAAGGAAACTAGAAAATAAGCTATACATGGGCGGTCACTTTAATTCTATAAACGAGAACTACATTAACAACACAGTGTGAATTATATTAACTACGGCATATACATGTTACAAGGAACAGAAAAACAAATATAAACAAATTAAAAATAAAACTACTTATCTGTGATGAAGAGATAACAAAAACTCATACGGAAATAGAAACCATGAATTGTCAAGGGGTCCTCTCAGCAATCATGAATAATGCTTGGTGAATGCTTTCACACACAGTCATAAACAGCAAGGTGTAGAGCTTCTATTAAAAAGAAGGAACATAGTTACAATCTTCTTCTCCCAAAACAGACTAACTATCTACCTAATGGATTGATCAATCACCTATCTCTCTACATGGAGGTGTTTATATACACATTATTTTCAAGAGATTGAGCAAGTCAACCCTTTAGTGGTCGACTGCTATTCTAAATTTAGTCAATCATAAAGGGAAATAATTTTTCATAGGCCAACGCATGAGCATCTGCCTCCTTTAGCATGATCGTGGCATCTTCAGCATGAGCAGGGTGTTGTGGTGGTGTAACTACTCCTCTTTTCGCGTGACTGGTGGAGTGGTGTTGGGCACAGGTAATGTACACGATGGGTCTTCCAAAACATAGGTCCTTCATCAACATGAACAGATTTCAAATGTGGGGCACAGACTGGTGATCTGGTGGCAAACAAGAGTAGTGTGAGGGTGATCTTCTAGAACACAGGTCGTTCATCATTTTAAATGCGTAGACTGGTGGCGAGTTTGGAAGAGCCCACGAACGATTCTAGAACAAGAGTGCACCTATTTTAAACGCATGGGCAGTGAGAAGCTTGGTGTTGGGTGAAATCAATGCACCGGTGATCCTTTTAAACTACTGATCATGTTATCACCTGGGCACATGGTCATAAAAACGGTTTGCAAATTGCTTCAATGTTTAAAACTTGAGATCGGTTATGGACAGCGCAAACTGATTAGCAATCTGGACGGGAAGTTGCGTGATGAGTTGGACACCGCTTGTGCAGATCGGGATGAATGGTAAGCTGAATGCGTTTTGTTTGTAAATTCACTCAACCATACTACATAACCTGCAAACAAATACACATATTAATTAATATATCAAATATGCTTTAAATAATATAGATTTGAGTTAAAAAAATCATAAAAATGATATTAATAACCAAAGTGGGATAAACATTAAATTTGTTCTTACCTTGTGCTGAATAATGATCTGCATGACATAAAATACATGAAAGATAATAAAATATGCATTTAAATGTGTTATTTTAATGCCAAAAATGATAACAAAATGAGGCTCAACACAGGGTTGATTGAATCTCGGTTGAGAGAAGCTATACAGATAAGTATTGGATTACTTGCCAAATACTGGTTGATTTTCTGTAATTACACATGTACATAATGATTCAGTTAAGATTTCGGAAATCTTGTTAAGAAATAAATCCTACATAAATGAATCTGACATGTGAATTAATCTGTTATGGTTCCTGGAAAGGAAGCGCATGAGCATTGGTGAGCACTGAAAAAGGTGCTAGGCCCGTAAGCTAGAGCTGCCATTGAGAACCCAAGGAGGTGTTAGGCTCTGAAGCTAGGCTCACAAGATATTAGTTGAGAGATGTTATACAGATAAGTATTTGGTTTACTTATCAAACTTTTGTTTTTGTTGATTTTCTATAAATATACATGAGAATATGATGTCGGCATGATTTTGAAAATCTTGTTATAGATTGCATCCTATAGGAATGAATCTGAAATATGAATTAAATTCATTGTGGTGTTCGGAAAGGAAGCACCTAGAGGAGGTGCAGGATGTTGAAAAAAACTGCCATTGAAGCACCCAAAGAGGTGTTGGGCTCAAGAACGGAGCTGTCAGACCTCGGTTGAGACGTATTTTCAGGTGATCCGAGGCTTGCACAAACTGGGCTACCTTTAATGCACACCCAGGTGTCGGGTGGGGCGGGGTTGTGAGTTCCATGGTTGTCTAAAGCCAAGTCAAATACCTATGGAACCAAAAGAAGATACTTATGAAAATAGGCATTTGGTTCACTTGGCGACTTCTGGTTTATTTTATGTCAATATACATGTGCATATGATTCATCTATGATTTTGGAAAATCTTGTGAATACTGACATAGGAATTGACTCATTGCTTGGGGCTTGAGCATAGATATTGTTAGTTTCCAAAGGCACTGGAAATGTTCCAAGCTAAGGAGAAGGATTCTCTAAGACTAGAAAAATATCATGTGGTGTGTGTTGATGCATATAAGAAAGGACTTGAAAGAGTTCCATATCGTTCCATTGGACAGATAAAGGTGCAGAGGAAGCATTGCGGTCCTGAATAGGCTACGTGGCAGCTGGAGGATTCCATGTGATTGGCACATGCATTTTTTGTTCAATTTTGCAGAGCACTGAGGGCAGTGCCAATGTAGCATTTTGTTAATTTTTTGTAAAGCAGTGAGGACAGTGCTATTGAAGGGGGAGGGGAATGTAACACCTCGATTTTGACCCCATGTTATTGAATTGCATATGATGTAAATAGCATTAATAAATCCCGGTGTGGAGCTCAAGGCAAAGGCCCCACCATGGATTTAGTATTTTATGTTTCGGAAATTAAAATCGATGCCGACGGGTTATGTGCTAGCCAAGAACAAAATGTTTTGAAACATCATGTAACTATGCAATTAATAAAAATACCACAACTAGCTATGTGTTGCAACGTTAAAGAGATGGGGGCATGATTTCACAAGGAATAGGGAGGGGGGAATCACCAAACCCTTGGGCCAATGGGGAAAAGCCAAATTCCAAGGGGGGGAGAACTCATAAATTCTCAACTACCCATTTTTTCCTTTTGTGCCCAGTCATCTAAAGTTGGTGAAGGAAGTTATTGCCTTGGGATGGGAAAGGTATGCAGGTCAAATTCGAATTTGGGAAGTCACCCATTTTTTTAAAACGTGTATTTGGCTTCTTGGGCAAGTAAATGTTGGGAAATGCATTCCCAATCCATTATTCACCAATTCCTTTCATTTTCTCACCCATTTGCATTCATGTGGAGGCTCTCTCATGCAAGGGAAGCTTGGAGAGCTCTCTCATTCACGTTTTTGTTTACCTGTGTGTTTTCCCTCACGTTTTTAGCAGCTTTCTTCATTTTCTTCAATGGATGGGAGGTCCTTTTGGGAAATGCTCAGTGACTGGGCTCTTCCCTTGATGGTTTTGTTGTTGATTCCTCATTACCCGGTTGGGGAAAACCCATTTTTGGTTGCACAGCAAATGGTAGAAGAAACCCATGAATTTTGGGTGTTTATTAGGGCCATTTTTTCCCCTGTGAGCAAGATGGGTTCTTCCCCTATGTTTTTCTGTGGTTTCCCATTTTTCCCCATGGATGGGAAGTCATTTTTGGTGTTGATAAGTGCCTAGGAAGATAGATCTACATTTTGGGGTTTGGAAGTGGTCGTTTTTCCCACGTGCATCCAAAAAACGTCTTCGGAATTTTAATCCATGAGATTGGGAATTTGTAGAGGTCATTTTTTCCTCTATGGACCCATCAAACGTTCCCTGAAATGATTTGCTCACTTGGGTTATTTTTCTTCCCGTTTTCCATTCTTGTTTGTGGTTCCCAGGAATGTTTTGTTCACACCCAGCAGTTGTGTGTGGTGGTGTTTTGATTAATTGGTTGATTGTGTGTTTGATGTAAAGTGTGTCTTGGCTGAGTAAGTCCAAGGAACCCCTATGTTGTCGAGTTGTTTCCTTAATAGCCGTGAAACCCAGTTGTTCATTGGTTTGGTTGGACAGTCTGTGAAACCCAACTGTGTGTTGCCTTAACTATGGATGTATGGTATTGTTGTGTGTAATTCTATTGTTCCCTACTGCCTTTTGGAATCATACCCAGCTCAGGGGTGGTGGTGATGATGAGAGATTGATTAGAAAACTGGCCTATGGTTGGGTGGAACATTGCTGCGACATTGCTAGTTGCAGGTCAACTCAATTACAAGATAATTATTCACTTTTATTTCTCTTGTGTGTTTACCTCTGCAACTTTATTTATTTGTCTTATGAATTATGAACATGTTGAATTCTTGAATGGATGATTTTCTTTCACTGTATAGTTACATTTGTTATGCATCTGTGTATGCTTTAATTCAATGCATTTTTATTATCATGTTCATGGGGCTAGATTGCTTGTCTGATAGAGCAGCAATTCATAGACGCGTCCTCTCCATCATCGGGATGAGGGGTGGGAACGTGACAGTATGAAAAAGGTAGAGAGCCATTCATCCGTTCAAATATCGGGCGATTGAAGCCAATATCAATAAATTACGCAATGTTGGATTCATTTATCTAATTTCCTATACCACATCGGTGTCAAACCTTGTTCCAATCAATAAGAAATAAGCTACCCTTCATATTTCTACTGAAGTTTCTGATTTGAACAAAGAATGTCCCAAAGACAACTTCCATACCCCCTTCATTGATCATGTTATCGATGCTTTCATTGGGCATGAGTTATTATCTTTCATGGATGGTTTGTTGGGGTATAACCATATTCAATTTAGCCTCGAAGATCAGTATAAAACCATGTTCAATACAACCTATGGGATGTTTTCTTACTGATTCATGCCATCTAGGCTCAACATGTTGTCCATAGAAAATTTTAGAGGCTAATATTAGTCCATGGGATAAATTTAGGGGTCTAAAAATTTTAATGGCCTATTTTTTTATTAAACGCTCATTATGTATGATTAATCCATATTTTATTCATTAATTTTTAATGAATAGGAGTTTAGCCCCATCAAATGTAAAAAGGGTATCCAAGATAAAAAAATATCTCGCCCCACTAAAAATCAATTTAAACCTTTGTTCACCCTCAAAAATTGCTAGGAAGCTCCCATTTTCCCCCGATATCCATAAATTTCACTTTCTAGGGGCTCTTTTTCCTTCTATTGATCATGGAAATCAAATTCAAAGTTACATTCATTAATATTTTATGGGTTGAATCTTGTCTTGCAAGTTTCTTAAGGTCCACATGAGAAGGGAAATTGATATTTACTACCAGGTCTTATAGCGACCAATTTTCATCCCCGAGAGTTGTAAATCCCATAGCCTTAAATCCAAATTTTCCCAAAGAAACATGGCAATTTTGAATCTTGCCATTGGTGATGCGACAGCAAAATGTTTGTGGGTGTTTGGCACATCATGCATAGGGGTTGGGACTTCATTCATGGCCACATATTTGGGAATGGAGGGAGGCATGACTTTCCAAGGAGAAACTTCATCATTTATCTTTACATAGTTGAAGAATGTTTGAAGAGGATCATGTGGGGGTTATTGTTTCTTGACAGTTTCGAACCCTAAAGTAGGTCCATCATGATGAGAGACTATCGCTAAAGCTTCATGGGATATTTGAGGTTGGATTATCTTAACTAATATATGACCTACTTGGTTCTTGATGGAAGATTCACCAAGACTTTACAAGGTTTTATAATTTAGTGAAATATTCACCAAGATTTGACAAGGTTTTATAATTTAGTGAAATATTCACCAAGATTTTACAAGGTTTTATAATTTAGTGAAATATTCACCAAGATTTTACAAGGTTTTATAATTTAGTGAAATATTCGCCAATTTTTATAGTATTATATAATTCAATGAGAGATTCACCAAAAAATTATGTATGCATAATATAACATTGATAAAATAGCCTTCATATTTTCCTATATATCATGGGGATTCGCCCATTTATTATACATAGAAATTTAGGGGGGGTTCTTAAAATTTTATCTGATGTTATCCAGCCACATTCCAGTAGGCTATGTTATATTGCTTTCATAACATTGTTGATATTAAACTAGCATACTTGGACAATCTCATAGCTCATTCCAACAAAGGATAACAACACCTGGAATATATCCACAAGGTATTCCTCATGTGTCGCAAATGTAACATCTGCTTGAACCCACTTAAGTGCATGTTTTGTGTTCTTGATAACTGACTTTTAGGACTTATTATATCCAAGAAGGGGATAATTGTTGACCCTTTAAAGGTCTAGGCCATCCTTTATCTTCCACCTCCTAATACTTTGCACCAATTGCAAAGTCTTCAAGGCAAGGAGAAATTCATATGTCGTTTCATCCTAGATTATGCCACAATAATTCATGGATTTTTTTCATTTGATTCATTACAAAATCCCATTAATATGGGATGAGAAATATCAAACTACTTTTAATGCCTTAAAACGTTCTCTTACTTCAACTCCCTTGATTAATCCCATGGACTTTATGAAGGACTTCATCCTTTACATCTCAAAATCACCTTACATTGTCACTAGAGTGCTCATCCACTGGAGGATTCCAACCATCAGGAATATGTCATCTACTATGTTACTAAGAACTTATTTGGGCCCTCTATCTCATGCCCCCAAGACAAGAATCTAGCATTAGCCGTCCTCTTTTCCATCCAAAATCTCTGTCATTACATCCTCTTGAAGAAAACCAAAGTCATCGCAAAGTTGAATCCCATGCTATATCTCTTGAACCGATGCATCATCCAAGGCAAGGTCGCTAAGTGGATTGTTATCCTTTAAGAATATGACCTTGATTTTTTTACACCAAAAGTAAAAATGATTTTTCCTTGGCAGAGTTCATTACGTATTTACCTTCTAGCGCTAACCATGTTGGGATTATTATTAATCCTCCCTTTGACCACATAGTCTAATTTTCTATTGTCCTAGCTTAGGAGGTCTTCATCACTCCACTGGTGCATGGGGGACACACCTATGGGGAATCTGCCACTTAATGCACCTGATTGCATGAGTTTGGGAGCCCTAGGGACCAATCCCTATAATTTAAGAACCCAATCTGAGTGCCACCAGCAGTCTCCTTCAGTGGACCTTGGTAGGTAAGCAGTCATGTTCAGTTATGCTCCAAATACTATCAGTTAGAACACAATCAGTTATCCTAGCACCAGTTTGCATGATTGAACAGAGTGTGGGCACCTTTTCTCACCTACCATCATCAATTAACCGATTGTAGACTAAGTTAGCTATCTGGAGTTGCATTAGTGAGCTCCAATGGTGATTTTATGACACTGAGTTAGTTGTGGAGTCAACCTGAGTTGGTAGATATGAATCCTATCTTAGGCATTCAAATTCTCCTATATGTAGAACCAGCATATTCCATATTAATTACTGAATCATGAATATAATCATATTATTCTAATTTTGTCTCTATGTGTGTGCAATTTTTCCATGAGTAATTAATCAGTCTACGCTAAATTCTTCTCTCTCTTCTACAACCTTCTCTTCTCATTTGAATTCATGCAGGTTGATGATCCTATGCTTCATAGAATTTAACAAACCAACCCCCTATCAATGATTATATTTTGGATAAACATGTGTTCACCATTGCATTAGATGATCCTTGATATGGGGACACTCTCGTTTACTTGAGCACTCAGAAGTTTGGACTTCACCTTAACCATGATGATCGATATCGGATCCATCAACAAGCCCCCTAATAAATTCTTATCGATGATGTTTTATATTGACAAGGCATTAAAATGATATTATGAGGATGTATTACTTTTGAGGAAGTCAAACGAGTCATAATGATTACCATAGAAACTCTTATGGAGACCACCTCTCTAGTATGGTTATCACCTAAAAGATCATCCACGCAAGTCATTTTTGGTGAACCTTATTTTTTTATTGCATTGAGGTAGTCAAAGATTGTTAAAATTTCCAACTCTTTTCCCCCAAAGTGAGGGCACATCCTTCCTCTTTGTACCCAGTTGTCATCATTGGTATGTTTTGCAAATGGGCCATCAAATTCTTCAAATTCAAACCAGCATTAGTCGTAGTTGTTATTGAATATTTCTCTAAATGGGTTGGGGACATGCCGACATATAACAACACTATTGTGGCAATGATCTACTTCTTTTTCAACCAGTTCAGCACTTTTTTTGGTGTCCCATGTCAATTGGTGTCCAATCACGACACACACATCAAAGATGTTGTGTAGAAAATGTTATCATACCATTTGAAATTTGAGAACCAATTTTCCTTTGTTTATTACCCTCAGGGAAATGGCCAAGTTGAGAGTGTTAACAAGGTCTTCAAAACCATTATCCAATAGATGGTGGATAAGAAAAATTCCAATTGGTATGATATGCTCTTTCCTACCCTATGGGAATATTGGATGTCCACCAAAACTACAAGTGGGTTTACTCCATTCCATCTTGTCCACATTGTGGAGTCGGTTCTTCCTATCAAGTACAGGATCCAAAATTTTCACCTTGATGTCGAACTTTTTCTAGACACCTATACTCTAGAACAATACCTGATCACTCTGAAACAAGAAAATGAGGATCGTTGTGTTTATTTGTAGAACATCGTGACTTCCAAACAACATTCAAAATATCATTAAGACATTCAGATCCACCCATGCTCATTCACTGAAGGTGATCCCATCCTTATTTGTGACCAATCCCATGATAAACTTAGTCGAGGAAATTTCAAGTCCATTGTGGAAAGGCCCCTACATAATTAAGTACTACCTTGGAAAGGGGTCATACTTCTTTCCAATCCAAATGGCCAACTATTGTAGAATCTTTGTAATGGATTGTACCTCAAAAAATATTATTGTTGAGACCTGTAACACCCCAGTTTTGACCCTATTTGCATTAAAAATGTATATGCTGTAAATATTGTATTTAATCATGGTGTGGATCTAAAGGAAAAATCTCCACCATTGATTGAGTGTTTTATGTTTCGGCGATTAAAAATCATTGCCGATGGTTTTTCGTGTTAGCCAGGCACATTATAATTTTTGACATCATGTAAATATGCAATTTAATTAAAATACCCAAACCAACTATGTCAATACAACATTAAAGAGATGGGGGCATGATTTCCTAAGGAATAGGTAGGGGGGAACATTCAAACCCTTGAGTCGATGGGGAAAATACAAATGTCAAAGGGAGAACCCATCAAAACTGTCAACTACCCATTTCTTGTATTTTTCCCCAATCATTTATTTCTGCTAGAAATTAGTTGAGGTAGTTATTGCATGGGAATGGGAAGAGTATGGGAAAAAATTTGAATTGGGCTAAGAACCCATTTTGGAAAAACATGTTTTGGCATCCTAGGAAATTAGAAACCCAAAAACGTAATCCCATTCTACCAAGCATCCATGTTTTTCTCTTCCTCATGTTTTTGCAGTGTTCTTCATTTTTTCCATGGCTAGGAAGTCGTTTTGTTAATGTACAGTGGTTGGGATCTCTCCTGGGTGTTTTTATGTTGTTTCCACATTCCTACAGTTGGGAATTTCATGTTTTCAGTGTCGCACAGCCAATGGGGGACAGATCCATAAATTTAGGGGCTAAGGGATCGATTTTTTCCCATGTGAAGCCATTGAACATTTTTGAAACAAATTTCTCATGTTGGGTCATTTTTTCGCAATTGCCATTTCCGTTTTTTTCTACCGTGACATTTTTCATCAATCCCAGAAGTTGTATTTTGTTGTGTATGCATATTTTGTTTTGGTATAAACTGGTTTGGAATGGAATTGGGTCTGAACTAGCTTGATAAACCTAGTGTAGGAAGGAACTTCACAGACAGATCTAGAGGGGCCCATTTTCTTCTTTGCACACCCTAAATAGTACTGGAATGGAAGGCATAGCCTGAGGGAGTGTGTAGAAGAGAAGGGGATGATTCCTTGTGTTGGGTGTGTAGATGTTTTAGGAGCCAAGCCTGATTTGGTGCAGGTGTCCATAGCTCTGTGGTTAAGATCACTAGCTTAGCAGTTCAAGCGTCCCACCTCCTTGGCATCATGATAAACCCAAATGTGGTTTTGGCTTGGCTGAATTTTGATATATCTTTGGCTATGTGTGAGCCTTCTAGTGTTCCCTTATTCCTTGTGGTAATCATGCCCAGCTCGGGGGTGGCAATGGTGCTAAGAGATTGATGAGAAAACAAGCCTATGGTTGGGTGGAACGTTACAGCGACATAACTGGTTGTGGGACAAGCTTCTTCTCAATATAAGTGTATCTTGTGTTAATCTCTGCATTCGTATTTGCTTAATGAAATATGATGAATATGTTGAATGTATTGTATGAATGTTTTTGCTTCCATTGTAGATTGCATTATGAATCTATAAATTTTTTATGTTCATTGCATTTTTAATATGTCAATGTCCATGGGGCTAGTTTCCCCGTTTAAATAATGATACCAGAATTGTCCCAGCCGTGTCCCCATTGGAGATGAGGGGACTTTATAGTGTGGTATCAGAGCAGATGTTGCAGCATTGGTCCTTAATGGGCCATGAAGAGCAACTGACAGAGGAAGAATTAACATTTGTATTCAACAGGAAAGAGAAGAAGACAAAAAAAATTAAAATTTTTCTTAGTGTTGAATGTTTCTTGTGTCGACTGAGTTAGTCGAAGTTCAGCTGACAGATGCCAGCTGAGTTAGCTAAATTGAGCCGACAAAGGTTCTAGTGACCATTTTGGCTACGTTAGACAAAGTGAGCCGACACATGTCGGTTGATTTAGCCGAAGCGGAGCCGATGCATGTCGGTAGGAAAGGAAGATTTGAACCGATGCATGTCGGATTGAAGTTGAGTTTTTCGCCGACAAGAAGGAAAAGAAAATTTTCTGAAATTTTTTTCTAATTGTTGGAATCGATAGAATTTGGTGAATTTCACCGATACATTGGCTAAGTTTTGCTGACGCACATCGGAAAACTTTGGAAGTTTCCTCCAAAACGCATCAATGGAAATTCAAAAGTTTTCCAAAATGATGGAAGGCTCAGCGAGTTTCTGACGATCGGAAGAAAGTTCGGAATGTTTCCGAAATGGCGGAAGTTTGGAAAGTTTGTTGATCGGAAGAAACTTTGGATTTTTTTGGAAATGGCGGCAGTTTTGGCAATTTTTTCGATCGGAAGAAAGTTCGTATTTTTTCCAAAATGGTGGCATTTTTGGCAAGTTGGCCAATCGGAAGAAAGTTTGGAATTTTTCAGAAACGATGGCAGGTTTGGCAAGTTTGTCAATTGGATGAAAATGGAGAAGTTTTTCGATACATTTTGGGAAAATTCGGCAAATTTTTTTGACACGTCGGAATGAAACCTAAGTTTTGTCGATCGAGTGGAAAAGTAAAATTCATCCGAAACAGGGAAATTCAACCAGTTTTTCAGAAAAAATGCAGGTGCCAGAAAGATGAAAAATGGCAATGAGTTTGTTCGCCAGATGCAGGTAAGTAATGTATAAATTCCTGTGAATGTTATGCAGCTAACAATTGTGTTTATTAACAAATTTTTCAGAATCATAGTCACCTTCAAAGGTAGCATTCCAGATAATGCAGTTCGGTAAAGTTGGATTTTGGCTCAGCCATGAGAACCTACGACATGTATGATGATGCATAGAACCCCAATGAGTATGAGGAACATGTTATTGGGTGGGGGAATCTATGTGAGAGATAGTTGAGACAAATTCTGATGGGAGAATATTTCAAGATACTCCCCCAAACGTTGCAGCCTTCATGAGAAGCCTAAGGGTGGAGATGCAAAGTTACAGGGAAGATAATGAAAGATTGGTTAAGTCTTAGGAGGAGCAGAATCAGCTGAATGCATCCATGCTACAAATTTTGACAGACATCCAGAGGCAGATGAACTCTGGGGCCCAGATAATAAGACCAGAAGGAAGTAAAAGCACTGCTAGAAGAAGAAACACATCTCCTAGTGGGTCATCTAACTCTAAAAGATCCAGTGGTGGTTCAAGTTCTTCTTCTCACAAGAATAAGAAAAAGAGGTGATACCAGAACCATTCACGTGATGAATTTAAAATGGTGGGGCCACCTACCTTTAATGGTGAGGTAAAGAACAGTCAAGAAGTTGAATCTTGGCTTCTTTGGATGAGAAAATATTTCCAAGTCCAAGACTACTCTGGAAATATGAAGGCTAGGGTAGCCATATTCAACTTGACTGGAAGAGAATACATATGGTGGGAGAACTTTAGGAAAATAAATAAGATTAATGAAAGGAATATTGTGTGGAAAGCAGAAGTACCTCTCTGACAGGTACTATTGTGATAAGATAAAAGAATTCCATGAGATGAGATTGGGACAGCAGACCATGGAAGAGTATGTAAACAATTTCTTGGAATTGTTGGGGTATGTTAGGTACATCAAAGATGAAAAAGTGAAAATCCATCGTTTCCTGAGTGGATTGTATCAGTATTACAAAGAAATAATTGAGTTTTATGAACCTAGAACTCTAGAAGAAGAAATAAGGAAAGCTAAGTATTTTTATGAAAAAAGCAAAGGAAAACCCGATTATCATAAGACATGAAAGGACAAAAAGAATGAGAAGTATGACCAAAGGAAGAAAGGTTTCAAACCTTCTAACTTTAGGAATCAGCAGAAGCAGCCATCCCAAGTTATGAAGCAGTCAGCTAGAGTGGTGGGAGAAAATCCCAGAGAACCACAACATAACAGAGAACCACTCCAATGTTAGAAATGTGGAGGACCCCACATGCGCAGGAATTGTCCACTTGAGAATGAGAATACAAGGTCAACTTACAACATTCAAGAAGCAGATATAGTGGGTCAAGTAGAAAGGGTTGTCCCTAGAATTTATACAGCACTAGAGGACCGTTAGGAAGACCACCATCCAACCATGGTTGACGTTGCATGTAAGATTTGCTGAGCAATATGTTTCTATTTTAATTGACCCTGGATCTACTCACAGTTATATTACTCCTAGAGTAGTCAAGATTTGTGCTTTTAATAAGTTAAAGCATGGTAAATCATGGTTGGTTTAGCTAGCCACTGGAACTAAGAGAAAGTTTAGTGAAGTGGTAGAGAAATGTCCATTCGTTATGAATGGATTGGTCACTTATGTAGATCTGAATGTTCTACCACTTGGTTCTTATGACATTCTGATTGGAATGGATTGGTTAGAATCTCACAGGGTAAAGCTTGACTATTATAATAAGACTTTTGAATGCATGGATGAAGAAGGGAACCCAAGAGTTGTAAGAGGCATTCCAAAGGTGATTTTTGTGAGGCATATTACAGCAATGCAGTTGAAGAAGTTATGTAGGAAAGTTTTCCAGTTGTATGCAGCTCATATTTCAGAGGCAACAGAGAATGAAACTCCTAGGTTGGGGGAATTTCATGTGTTGCAAGAATTCAGGGATGTGTTTCATGATGAGATTCTAGGGCTTCCTCCAAATAGAGACATTGATTTCACAATTGAACTTGTTCCAGGAGTAGCACCAATGTCCAAGACACCCTACAAAATCAGTACACCGAAAATGCTAGAGCTGAATATGAAACAGCAACAATTGTTGGAGAAGAAGTATATCAGGTCGAGTGTGTCTCCTTGGGGAGCACCACTTTTGTTTGTGAAGAAGAAAGATGGTACACTCAAGTTGTGTATTGATTATAGACAGCGGAACAAAGTCACTGTGAAGAACAAAAATACTTTGCCTAGGATTGATGACCTATTTGATCAAATGAGAGGAGAAAAGGTATTTTCCAAGATTGAATTGAGGTCTGGTTACCATCAAGTAAGAATCAAGGATGAATACATTCATAAGACAGCCTTCAAAACAAGGTATGGACATTATGAGTTTGTAGTGGTACCATTTGGTCTCACAAATGCACCAGCTACATTTATTTGCCTTATGAATAGTGTCTTCAGCAAGTATTTGGACAAGTTTGTTCATGTTTTCCTTGATGAGATCCTTATTTATTCTAAGAATGAGGAAGAGCACAAAGAACATCTGATATTGACATTGCAATTGCTCAGGGAGCATAAGTTGTATGCAAAGTTGAGCAAGTGTGACTTCTATAAAGATAGGATTCATTATTTTGGTCACATTATCTCAGATGAGGGCATATTTGTAGACCCTGAGAAGATTGAGGCAATTATGAATTGTCCTACTCCAAGAAATGTAACAGATGTAAGATATTTTATGGGACTTGCAGGATACTACAAGAGATTCATTAAAGGATTATCCAAGGTTGCACATCCAGTCACTTCTTTGCAAAAGAAGGGAATAAAGTTTGAATGGACACCAAGGTGTCAAGAAAGCTTCTAGCAGTTGAAGAATCTTCTCACAAGTGCACCAGCCTTGAATATTGTAGACCCAGAAAATTATTTTGTGGTGTGTACCAATACATGCATTCAAGGGCTTGGAGGAGTCCTTATGCAAGACAACCATGTGATATGTTATGAGTCAAGAAAGATGAAGGAGCATGAGAATAACTACGCCAATCATGATCTAGAACTTGCATCCATAGTACATGCTCTGAAGATATGGAGGAATTACTTGATGGGAAGAAGATTCGAGCTAAGGACAGACCATTGTGGTCTGAAGTATTTGTTTGATAATCCCACTCTAAATGCTAGGAAAGCGAGATGACTGGATTTTTCATGTGATTTTGATTTTGAAATAAAACACCTAAAAGGAAAAGAGAATAAAGTAGTTGATGAACTCAGTAGGAAGGTGCAGGAAATGCATGTGGCATCTCTTAGTATTTTCCAATCAGATTTGAGACAGTATATTGTTAGTCCTACTGTTGAAGATAAAATGTATGTAGAGGTAAAAGACAAGTTGCAATAGCAAAGGCTTGAAAAGAAGTATGAGGGATATAAATTGGAAGAAGATGGACTTCTTACCTATAAGAACAGAATTTACATTCCAAATGTAGCATATTTGAGGAGGGTTGTTATGGATGAGATCCATCAAGCTCCATATTCTGGTCACCTAGGATATCAGAAGACAATTGCTACATCCAGAAAGCAGTATTTTTTTCCAGGAATGAAAAGGGACATGGCTGAATATATTTCAAGGTGCATAAAATGTCATCAGGTAAAGGTTGAGCATCAACACCCAGCAAGTTTGTTGCATCCTTTTCCGTTTCCAGAATGGAAGTGGGAAGTTATTTCCATGGATTTTATTACAGGATTTCCAATGACTTGGAGACAACCTGATTCCATCATGGTTGTGGTGGACAGGTTGACAAAGGCATCACATTTCATACCGGTTAAGTCCACACATAAGACTGATGAAATTGCAAAAATATTCATGTAGGAGATTTTCAAATTGCATGGATTTCCTAAGGCAATAGTCTCTGACAGGGATGCCAAGTTCACTTCCAATTTTTGGAAGGGTTTGTTTGTGGATTTGGGTACAAATCTGAAATTCATCATTGCCTACCATCCTCAGACTAATTGGCAGATAGAGAGAGTGAATCAAGTGCTTGAAGACATGCTTCACATGCATGTGATGGACAAACCAACCAAGTGGGAAGATTATTTACACTTGGTAGAATTTGCATATAACAATGGACAGCAAGCCTCCTTGGGGATGAGTCCATATAAATATTTGTATGGGAGGAGATGTAGGATGCCAGTGACATGGGATAATCCAGTGAGAAGGATTGTGCTTGGTCCATAATTACTCAAGGATATGGAGGAGGAGGTTGTAAAGATCAGGCAGAATCTGAAAGTATCCCGGGACAGACAGAAAAGCTATGTAGATAAGCATAAGTTGAATAGATATTTTAGTGTTGGTGATCATGTTTACCTCAGAGAGAGGGAAAGGAAGAGTTCCTTGAAGCTTGGAAGTTGTTCCAAGCTATCACCTAGTTATTGTGGGTCGTTTGAAGTGCTCGAAAGAATAGGACTCGTTGCATATAGACTTGCATTGCCTGCTAGCACTAGAGCTCATAATGTTTTTCATGTTTCTTTGCTTAATAAATATGTACATGATCCTAACCATGTGATAAATTCGAATGTGATTCAGGTGGAACCCAAGGGAGAGATCCAAATCGATCCAATGTGCATCCTCGACAAGAAGGTCACAATGCTCTAGAATCGAGCCATAGGACACGTAAAGGTGCAAGGGGAGCACTACAGTCCTGAAGAGGCTACGTTGGAGTTGGAGGATTCCATGCGATTGGTGCATCCATTTTTGTTCAATTCTGTGGAGCACTAAGGGTGGTGTCTGTTGGAATATAGTATATTCCTTGGAAGGTAATAATGTCTTTGTATTATGTCGAAAGTTGTATACAATCTTATGTAAAAGAGTAATACATTTAACCCATATTTATATGGTGTTGTATTTACTTGTGTAGAGTATTTGTCCATGGTATTGTATTAAGAGATGTTATTTTGGAGAATTTTATTTTCCCACATGCAATATGTGAGAGTAATTCCTCCTCATCTCTTAGTATATAATAGGGTCAAGTGAGTCTCTACATATCATGTCTCCTTGATGTAGTAGTGGTAATATTGTGACACTATTGTACATCATCTATATTCTTTTGGGTATTTGTTCTTTTCTCTCTATTATTCTAACAGTGTGAGTGTAGCATTTTTGTTCAATTTTGTAAAGCACTAACGACACTGTTGTTGAAGGGGGAGGGGAATGTAACACCCCGGTTTCGACGCCTTTTGGATTAAAAATGTATATGACGTAAATATTGTTTTAATCATGGTGTGGAGATAAAGGTAAAATCCCCACCATCGATTTAGAATTTTATGTTTCGACGATTAAAAATTGTTGCCGATGGTTTTTCGTGCTAGCCAAGCACATTATAATTTTGGACATCATGTAAATATGCAATTTAATTAAAATACCAAAAACCAGCTATGTCAATGCAACATTAAAGAGATGGGGGCATGATCTCCTAAGGAATAGGGAGGGGGAAACATTCAAACCCTTAAGCAGATGGGGAAATCCAAATGTCGAAGGGAGAACCCATCAAAACTGTCAACTACCTATTTCTTGTATTTTTCCCCAATTATTTATTTCTATCAGAAATTGGTTGAGGTAGCTATTGCATGGGAATGCGAAGAGAATGGGCAAAAATTTGAATTGGACAGAGCACCCATTTTGGAAAAACATGTTTTGACTTCCTGGGCAAGTAAAAACCCAAAAACGTATGCCCATTCCACCAAGAATCCATGTTTTTCTCTTCCCCATATTTTTGGAGCTCCTAGGCATTCTCCATTCACATTTTCGCAGTGTTCTTCATTTTTCCCATGGCTGGGAAGTGGTTTTTATAATGTACAGTGGTTGCGATCTCTCTTGGGTTCTTTTATGTTGTTTCCACATTCCCACGGTTGGGAATTTCATGTTTTCAGTGTTGCACATCCAATGGGGGATAGTGTTCGGGTACACAAGGTACTCCCAAAAGACCGAACACCTTCAGCAATCGCTTCACACAAATAGATCATAGATCAACACATCGATGTTTGTCACGTGGTTAAAACCATTGAGAGGGAAATAGTCCACAGCCCCAGCCAAATAGCTACTTGGAGTAATTTATTATACAAAAGAAAGAAAGTTACATGAGCTTCTCATAATCGATCAACTAGCCAAGGACCCTCTATGCTCTTTAAATAGAGATCATAGACCAATCGGGTGTTAAGCCACGGATCAATGGTAGGTATGATCGAAGAGAAGTTGAACCGTCGGATCACTCTATGTCTAGAACATATCGTGACCGTCGGATTAGAATATTTACAAATGCATACTAATGCATACTAAAGAAACACACTTTTACCTAACGGATATATTACACAAGTTGATCTTAACTAACTCCAAAGTGTCTAAATATCCTAACAGCCCCCCTTAAGAACAACTTGGGATAGGATTGAAGGATTTACAAAAGTGACACTATTAGGAGAAGGAAGTAGGCATTAGAGCCTATCCCCCCTTAAGGACACATCCCTGAACTCCTAACATAGACCGAAGTTTAGAAAACTTCGTTTCTATAAGAGACTTGGTGAAGATGTCTGCAACTTGATCATCTATAGGGCAATAGAGAACTTCAATAACATTATCATGAACAAGATTTCTAATGAAGTGCATGTGTAGCTCAATGTGTTTGCTGCGCTGATGTAGAACTGGATCTTTGGCAAGCTTGATGGCACTTTGATTGTCGCACCAAATTGGAGTAGGATGCTGCTACTCGAATCCAAACTCTAAAAGGATCTATCGAATCCATAAAGCTTCCTGACTGGCATTAACTGCGCCTCGATATTCTGCTTCTGCTGAAGAAAGAGCAAGAGCTTGTTGTTTCTTACAAGCCCAAGTGACAGGTCCAGATCCCAGACTGAAAACATAACCTGCAGTAGACTTTCAATCATCAGGATTGCCGGCCCAATCTGAATCAGTGAAACCAACCAACAAAGGTTTCCCCCCTGTACTGTAATGAATCCCAAACTGAATTGTACCTCGAATATATTGAAGTATTCTTTTTGCTGCTTTCCAGTGACTTTCATGAGGAGTTTGCATATAACGGGCAACATGACCAACGGCAAAGGAAAGGTCAGGACGGGAATGAGTCAAGTATAAAAGACTACCAACAAGCTGACGATACAAGGTGGCATCTACTTCAGGGGAAGTACAAGTGGCAGAAAGTTTGACTCTAGACTGGAAGGGAGAAGGGGTTGGTTTACAATCTTCCATGTGGAAGCAACGAAGAAGGTCACAAGCATACTTAGACTGGGAAAGAAATATTCCTTCTTTGGTTTGCAATACTTGGAGACCAAGAAAATAATGCAAATGTCCTAAGCTTGACATTTCAAAATTTTTCTTAAGACTGGATTTCACATGGGTTATAATTTTAGGGCCACTACTAGTAAGGATAAGATCATCAACATAAAGAACAAGTATGATGAGATGGTTTCCTACTTTATTGGTATAGACATTGGGGTCAGAATGGCATTTAGAAAAACCAGTGTCAAGGAGAAAGCTATCCATTTTGGCATACCAAGCTCTAAGAGCTTGCTTAAGGCCATATAAGGATTTCTTAAGGAGACAAACAAGGCTAGAGTTATTCTGAACATATCCAGGAGGTTGTTCCATGTAAATTTTCTCATGTAAATCACCATGTAAGAAGGAAAACTTGACATCCATTTGATGGAATTCCTAGTTATGTAAGGCTGCAAGGAAAAGAACAAGGCGGATGGAGTTCATTTTTGCTACAGGGGCAAAGGTTTCATTGTAGTCAATCCCTTTAACTTAGGAAAAACATTTTGGCAACTAACCGTGCCTTAATTCCTTCAACACTTCCATCCGATGCATACTTAGTTCTGTAGACCCATTTACATCTGACAAGTTTTCTTCCTTTTGGAAGAGGAATAAGATCCCAAGTATCATTCGCCATTAAGGAACGATATTCTTCATCCATAGCTGCATCCTAATCTGGATTCCCTGAAGCTTCTGCAAAAGTTTAAGGATCATGATTCTCGAAAACTTGAGCCAAAAGAGAAGAGGCTCGCTGAAACTAAGAATGTGTTCGACGTTGATCTCTAGGATCACCGACAAGATCACCAGCTGCTTCACATGTTGATCAGACCCATCAAGGAAGTATTGGTGCTGGTGCAATTGCAGGAACATGAGCAGGCGGAGGTGGATTTTCATCCTCACTGTTATCATCAGAAACTGGAGTTGGAAACTTATCAAGGAAGTTGGAAGAAGAAGAAGGCACAATCGTCTAATCAGGCTCACAGGCCAAAGATGGCACACCCACCAAGTTAGGCTTGCAGGCCAAGAGATTTTCATCAAATTTAACATCTCTTCTAATGATTATATCATGTGAATGGGGCTGAAGAAGTCTATAACCCTTTACATCTTCAAAATATCCAACAAATATGCACTTTTCACTTTTAGGTTGCAATGCTTTCTGTTTTTCATCCAGAATGTGAGCCCATGCTTCACAACCAAACACACGAAAGTGACTTGCATCTGGTTTAATTTTACTCCATGCTTCTTTCGGTGGTATACCTTGTAAAACTTTAGTGGGTGTGCGATTAACTATGTAATTTGCACAATTTATGGCCTCAGCCCAATATTGAAGACTTAGTCCCTTGGATTGGATCATACAATTAGCCATTTCTTTTAAAGTGCGGTTCTTCCGTTCGGCTACACCATTTTGTTGAGGTGTATATGGAACAGTGTGTTGTTGTTGAATTCCTTGTTCAGTGCAAAAAGTAGTGAACTTGTTGTTAACATATTCTCCTCCATTGTCAGATCTTAACTTAATAATTTGATGACCAGATTGTTTTTCAACAAGGGCCTTGTAGGCCAAGAACATGTTAAATACTTCGCTTTTAAGTTTTAGGAAGTAAACCCAAGTTTGTCTGGAGTAGTCATCAATGAAAGTTAAGAAATATTTGAAACCAGAAAAGGAAGCAGATGGAAGAGGACCACACAAGTCACTATGCACAAGCTCCAAAGGAACTAAGGCGTGCCAAGAGTCACGTTTGTCAAAATTGTCCCTTTGATGTTTTCTGAGTACACAACCGAAAAAAAACAACATCCTTGCAAGATACCATTGGAAGACCAATCACCATATTGTCTTTACATAGTTGCTGCAGTGAGCGATAATTTAAGTGACCAAATCGCTCATGCCAAAGTTTGCTCAAGTTATCACTATGAGCAACAAAAACTGAAGGAAAAGGTGATGACCCAAAGTTCTTAAATTTGTACAACCTGGTAATATCATCAATAGTTCCAATAGCAAGGACATTTTGAGGATTTTTAAAATCCTTGATTACAACTTGGTGAGGTGTAAAAGTCATAGTTTTACCTTCACCTGAATGAGTGATTTGATAGACTGATAACAAATTGTAGGAAATTTTTGTAACAAATAGTACATCATTGAAATGACCATTTTCTATTGGAACTGTTCCAGATCCTACAACACTTAGAGATCTATCATCACCAACAAATATTTGTTTGGTGTTACATTCATGCATAGTAGAAAAGATGGCTTGATCCTTAACCATATGATAAGATGCTCCAGAATCAATGAGCCATTCATTTGAAGTAGAAGAAGAAGATGGAGTATAAGAGTAACCAGAAACACAAAGTGCATGTCCATGAGAGTTAGATTCTGAAGATGAATCTAAGTGGATGTGGTGCTTCTTCATTGCTGCTTCCAAGGCTACCATCTTCTTAAAACATTTAGATTCATCATGATTATCTTTCCCACAAAACTTGCAATGACGCTCAGTCTTCTTTCCTTTTTGCTTGGATCCTTTGTCATTTTTTAAAGGAGGAGCTGATTGAGAGGGTTTGGGACCCTTGTTGTTTGGCTTATTATTGCAAAAAATTTGTTTCTTGGGAGGCTTGGACTTTTCTTTCGGTTGGGACAATAAGGCTTTCCCAGATGTATCTGCATTGTTAATTATTCCAAGATGAATGAGCTTATCTTGCTCTCTAATTAAGGAATCACAAAAGGATTCAAGGCTAGGCTCTTGATAGCTAGTTGCAGTCAAGGATTCTCTCATGGATTAGAATGTAGATACAAAAACAAAATATGCAGGTCCAAGTTTTGAAAGAATATGATAAATACATTGTTTGTCTTCTTTCTTAATCTTGCATTCGGCACATAATAGTCTAAGAGTTTTATAATTAGATAAATAGTCTTGAATGCATGAAAAATCATTTGAATTCAAGGAAAGAA